>JAWRVZ010000166.1:1067500-1529194 GCA_037043235.1 Rhodeus uyekii
GGCTCACTAAGCAGAGAGCAATGAATCTCTTTGAAGTGTCCCAATCTTAATGCCATATAACTTATCAGACAATCACCCGAAGTGTGCAGTCGCCAAAGCAGCAGATTTAGCATTGTTTACACTGAGGTATTATTAATGTTATCATTAAGCGTATCAAATAGCATGTTGATATATTCATATTAAAAAAAACATTTGCTTAATATTAAATAAAAAACATTGCATTTCAAATAAATGCTGTTCTTTTAAACTTTTCATCAAGTTATCTTAATAAAAGGCATAATATTAAGCATTGGTAACATTGAAATTATCATATTTGAATGATTTCTGAAGGATCATGTGACACTGAAAACTGGAGTAATGATGCTGAAAATCCAGCTTTGTAATATTTTTTTAATATTACAATACAGATGATTTATTTTAAATGGTGATAATGTTTCACTGTAGTTTTGATAAAATATGAGATTTCTTTAGGAAGCACATGAGAATTCTTTCAAAAATGTTACAGTAACGTACATTACTTTCTGACTTTTTGTAATATTTTTTTTCTGAAGTGATGCTTTACATCTTTAACCACATTCTATTAAAAGTCCAGAGAGAATACGTTTGTGTCCTTTTCATTCCCTTTTCTGAGGATCAAAAATGAATGTAGTCCTTATGGCCGCTGTTTTCCAGATGTGAGCTGTTCAGGGCACTGGTCATTCCGAGTCATTTGAGAGTTTAAGTACATAAGTTAACTTGTGTCCATGATGAGGTCAAAGGTGGTAGTGTGTTAAATGGAAAGATCAGAGAAGCGGTCCTGACAGAGAGCACACTGTGCAAGATGGAAATGCTGCAGTGGAACTTGGGAACACCAACAAATCAACCCTACCGATTGATAATTGCCAAGCGCACACACATTCACGCTGGCAAATTAAACCTGACCAATGAATGCAGTGCAACCCAATGCTTCATCCAAGGGGAAAACCCTCACAGCCTGTGCGCATCATGATAGCTGTCGTGTTGCATACAGCTTTGCAATATTTTCCCCTGACCAACCTTCTACTTCTGATCATGAGATGGACGGTGGGTTTCATTGCAACCAATCCTGAGTCCTGCCCTGCCAGCTGGAACTAACAGGCAAGGCCAGGGCTATTTCAGGGCCAGTCATACTTTAACTCTCCGTTAATGCTCGTAAATCTGGGAGAGCTGCTGGCTTGACTGGTCAAGGCTAGTGCTGGAATACGGAGGGCTTTTAATTCAACGTGTGTAATGAGGACATTTGGTGGCCAGCCATCATTGCGAGCTATGCCTGTTACCTTCAGCTTGGGACCTTTAAGCAAATGTTACGACTCAAAATAGATTCAACTGAACAAGTATGAAGATCTTTCATAGGTGCTAAATTAATAAAGCTTAACAAGATTGAATGTTATCATTGTTTAATGCCTAATTCAACTTTAGAAGACAATAGGCAGGTATGTTTTAAAATAATATTTTAATGCAGGGACATCAAAATCTGGTAAAATTATTAAAAATCTGTTAATAATTGTAAATTAAATAAATAACAAAATAAAAAAATAAAAATACATAGAACAACTTTGAATTTTTTTAATGTTTAATTTTGAAAAGATATCCAGTAGTGATCAAGTGCCATTTCTTTCTTGTTCATTTATAAAATAATTTAAGTAACAGCAATATTTTACAAAATATGTACATTTTAGGAAGACCTTGACAGGAATCATTTTGCTGATATTAATGACTCAACCTGGAATTACCTGCAGCAACTACACTGAATGGTCAATTATGAAAAAGAAATCATATTTCATTGGAACACTTCATAATAACATTGTCATTAATAATATTTGCAATGTAATAAAACCCTGATTTTATGCAATGCTTAACAGATCACATAGTTATATTCAAACAGAAATGATATGAATCTTTCACATATTTCATTAATATTAATTTGTTACATTGAGCATGACCTGTAGTGCATTATATCAGGATGCTAGTTAATGACTTCTTTATGAAAGTGTCGCCTATTACATTTTAAACATTTACAGTAGATCATGGAAATTAATGCAAGTCGGAAATGTGAGGTGGGATGCTTGAGCTTCACTTTTCTGAGATCTGGTCGGGACATCGAGCTTTCGTCTCTTCAGTGGAAATGCTGTCAACAATCGAAGAGAGGCGACGAAGGCTGCTGGATGCCGAAGACTCCACCGAGGCTCCTGGAACACACAGGTTGCCCATGGATCGAAACAAGAGGAGAAAAGCTACACGAAAGCATGTAGAGAGAATTTGGTGCAAAAAATGACGGAAAGACGCGCGGTTACGAAATAAGGCAATGCGAATACAATTACGCGCAGACTTTTGTTCCCCAAAAAAACAAATAAACCGACACTGGAAATGAGAAGAAGCTCGTCACAGTTTCTAATTCCATTTTCAATCATTTTATAGTCATTTTCAAAGCTGAGAGAACACAAGGTTGAGATCAAAGTGTAGTTGCTGAGTTTCTATAAGGCACAATTGTCGTAAATACGCACAACTACGCGCAGACCGTTACGCACACCTCCAGCGCATGGAACAATAATGACCATCAATTTGAGACTGTAATTAAATTATCCTTAATGTTAAAACTGTAAACTGTATAGTACCAACCTTCTCTGTGACCGGCCATCTGGGAATTGGAATGATCTGGATTCCCCTGCCAGTTCTGGCAGGTCTTTTTCCAATGATACTCATTGGGAGCCACCTGAACAGGCAATCATGATGGTAAACATTAATATTACTCTTAATTTAATTTTAGTAATTAATATCAATAATCATAAGTTGGAAGCAGACAAGTGGCACCACGTGGATCCAGCTGCTGTCAGAGAACATGGATCGGTTGTATTGGCTCTTGTTTGTTCTTACATGGTTTTCTTTCACGTTGTATGTGTAAGGGTCACTGTTAGAGTTTTGTTCTTGCTCATCCAGCGTATGCAACAGGTCCTGCAGTTTCTCGATGTAGTTTATTGCGCTGCGTAAAATCTCCACTTTGGGCAGCCTCTGGTTTGGATTAGGCACCGTCTTTTTCTTTAACGCGTCAAAAGCCTCGTTGATCTTTTTGAGCCGCCTTCTCTCTCTCAGAGTGGCGGCCTTCCGCCGGTCGGTGGGCGCAGATTTTCTTTTACAGATCTTACAAGCCCACATGAGACACTGACCCTCGCAGTGCGGCTGGAGACCCGGCGGGGCGAGGACGTGTTCCTCCCCGCTGCTCTCGCACCCTGTCTCGGACGGGACCGGATCCTGTCCCGGGGATAAAGGGCTGTCATTACCCTCATAGAGTGGGGACACACCAGGCATATCCAAGTTCCCATGGTCCCCCTCTAGATAACGTAAATCGTTGAAAAAATAATTGTTGGTCTCAAACAGGTCCATCATGTTGTTGTAGGCTGTTTTGACAGTAAGACTGTTGGCATTTAAATAGCCCTGTGACACAAGTCAGGGGACTTAAATATAGAATGTGAAATTCTATCCAGTGCTTAGCTGTTGCAGTGCTTCAGACTCATTTCAATAGGCCTTCAGGAACACAGGAGTCCGGGTGAGAAATAAAGGGGACATTACATTGTCCATGTTACACAATGTACATGTAATTATAACGAGTTGCCATATAGGGAAGAATGGCCATATATTCTATGTGTCTGCAATGCATTTACCAGATAAGCAACCTAAGATATTAACATTAATATAAGACATATACTCCATCAGGTCTAGCAAACCCGTAAGCTTGTCATTACTTGTTATTTACTACGCTTTTGTAATGGCTCTACTGGTTCACTGGTACACTCGTGTATATGTGACAATAAAACTAGTGAGAAAATTCAATTTGATTTATAGGCTTAAGTAACTTACCCAGACAAATCAATCACAGACATTGATTTTTACTGGAAATTGCATTGTAGACTGACTTTAGGAAAATCATAATTTCTGAAACACACGTATAGAAATTCTAGACACAGGAAAGAGAGTCTTGTTTTCACGGCCCATAAAAATAGCCTGGAATGTGCGCAGTCAAAATGACTTGAAAAGCTCACGCATGTGAAGTAAAAATAGCTATAAGAACCATTTATCTTAAATCCATAAACACATGAAAAGCTTTTCCGAAGTGTTATGTGTCAGAGCTCTGACATTCTTCTACAAGATTAGTGTGTGATGTTTTATTGAAGGGTACGAGTTGTTGACAGCTCATATTGCTTTCAGGCAGATCATTTTAGTGTATACAGTTGCTAAATATTGGGAGGATAAGGCAAAAATAAAACACTCCATATACTTTATACTTGATGTTGATACAATTCATGTAATACACCAATAGATTACTGAATTGATCATAATTTATTCAATAAGATTGGATGGGTAATGGGTAATAATGGGTAAATGTAGTTCTTTACCTTTGAATAAGTGCTGAAAATGACCATACGTCAACCAGTTTTGCCCTTGTGAATTGCAAAGGGTTAAATCATGTAGTTGCCGTCTAACATAGTGGATATATCTCCCATTACCTTGTTGTGAAAGGTTATGGCCCATAGGCTCAATACTAAGTCATAAATCTTACAGTTTGTGACAGAGGTGACGATCTTCTGCAATGTCACTGATGTCTATTCTCTACTATGTACCACATAATGATATCCAAACACTGCTTTTGTAAATGCTAGAGCATTATTTTATATTCCCAAACATGTGCAAACAAATCTGCATTAAAAGTATATTATAATAGTACCATTTCCCACAATCCGACTGCTGTCTTCAATCAAGCTTTATAGGCATATCTAATCAGCACGGATTCATTGCCAGTGAGCAAGAGTCCATCAGCTGGTCATTCACCACTCAGGCAAGGAACATATTTTTTTTTTACAAGGCTTTCCATAGGAAGAGCAGCCCACGCATGTTCACTTGATCTCAAGGGATTAGCCATACAAACCATGTGCCCAAGAGTGATGAATGCATTTCATTGCTTTTACACTTTTAAAGGTATTACTTAAATTAGTTGAACCAACAGGTACATATGGCACTGTGAAAACGTGATTCTAAAGAAAGCTAAAAATGTGACCAGGCTCTTTGAGCTGTTGCAAAGGATTTCTTTCATTTAGGATTTTTGGTGGCATATTCTTGGCTTGGTCTGTCTCAATGTAGTCTGCAAAGTGTCAGTACTTTATGTGCAAGCTATTATTATTCACACACACACACACACACACGCACACACGCACGCACGCACGCACGCACGCACGCACGCACGCACGCACGCACGCACGCACGCACGCACGCACACACACACACACACACACACACACACACACACATATAATTCATGTCAATAATGAATAATTGAATAATTGATCAAGATAACCCAATACTGACTCAAGTATTACAAAATTCTTCAGAAGGAATTGCTTATTATTTGTATCAGTATTCTAATCTGCAAACCTTGACAACTCCCTAAAATTGAATGAAGCCATTGTAAGCTTTTGAGTTTTTTTGTAAGGGTCTGGATAATATTGACGCAAGTGCTAATAAATCCTTCTAAAGAAACTATTAATTATTTGGTCAGTATTCTAATGTGAAAAGCATAATAACTCCCTAGTAATGACTTAAGTGTTACCAAATGCATCGGAAGGAATAACTATCCTAAACCCGTTGCCTGTTATTTAATAGTAGTTACTAGAGTGCTAATAATGCGCTACTTAGTTGTTCGAGTGTAGTTATTCATGATGGAACAGTAATCTAAAGTGTTACCCATTCTAACATTGTTTTTAATTGGCAATCCAAAATAAAGTCGTCTTAATTCAGTCACATCCATTCTTGTAAACCACATCCTATTGTTGTAGAAGGCTGGTCAAATAAAATGCTGTAGGAAACATATCTTGCATTCTGATAATTCCTCCATGTAGTGTGATACAGGCTGATTCCTTTTGTTTATTGCCGGTTAGGATGTGGGGATATATTCAGGCTTTATTAGTTTCCTGTGAATAGATCCAGTTAAGACCTGTTCTTGTGTTTAGACTTCTACTGGCCTATTTCATATTATGCATTTACCAAGCAAGGGTCTTGTTTACTTCGTATTGGTGTGAAAAGAAATTAAAGATGGTACAACGATGTCTATGGTGACATAAATCCTTTTCCCCTCTTCTATATCTTTTTTTGCCTTTAATGGACTGTAATATCTAACTATTGTATAACAAATTTGAAGTTGAACAGGCTTTTGGGAGAATGACGTGCATGGAGAAAAAAGTAGGATCTCAAAAACCTGAGAATGGGCATTTTTGTAAGAATCATTTGTGGCAGCATGCACACTTCACAACATAAGCAAAAATGAAAGCCACTCAAACATATGCCAACAACTTCCCCATGGAGGTCCACAACTCCAGGATGGGAACATATAATCCCACTTTGGCGGCTTTCCACATGTTTCTAAGTACCTATTCTGAGGCATGTTTTCAGTTATTATACATTCTCTAATATTCACTAAAATAATCTGGGACACTTCATGTTTTTAATGTTCTTTATATGTCTGCGTGGTGTTTTAAGATAAACAATGTGTTATAGTTTGAGTTAGATTTTGATTCAAGTTTGCCCATGTGTTTCATTTGTTTAATCCTCGTCTTAATCTGTGTCTTGTTAATCAATCACTAATTATCTTGTTTGTCCCTGGATATAAGCCCTCTGTTTAAGTGCTGTCATTATCCAGTATTGATTTGTGTTCACGTTTATGTATAGTGATTGTGTTCTGAGAGGTTTTAATTAAAAGACAATTACCCGGGTACATCCACAGACAAATCCTCCTGATCCTCCTGGTTCCAAAAAAAAAAAAAAACAGTTTTAAAAATGCATTTTGAAATCGGTGGTGTTTCTTACATCACAAACTACTAATCACCTCAACAATCTGACAGGCTTTATTATCATTACTATGCTGTGAAGCAGGGGAGTCTAGAAGCAGTTAAATCCCAGTATATTTTTTCTGTTGATATGGGTGTATGATGTACATTATGAATTAATGATGAACTATATGCCTTACTCCACTGATGTTCTGAGTTGTTGAAAGAGTTTCTAAGGACATTGATTGTTAGAAATCAGCTGTGTGACTGAGATGGAGAACAGGAACATGATTAGCAACGCATTATTAACTGTTTAATGACAAGCAAAAGGCTAATCATATTAATATCCGTTATGTGTCTGACGTTGTAAAGAGCGAAACCATTGTGCAGAGTTTACTACAGTAAAGTAGATCTCTGAGCTGATTTGCATATTCATGAGTGTAGGGTTAGATTCATTCTATTTTAAGGCATGAAAACATTTTTTTCACCAGAAAAACATTTAAATATGTCGTTTTGATGAGTTTTAAGGGATAAAATTACTGACTACAGGGGAACTTTAAAACATTTGAACATACATAAATATAAAGAATTTTAAGATAAATCTGCTAAACATGAAATAATCCTGTTTTGACTCCACAGAACAAATATGTGAAAGAAACTCTCTTGAAACTGTCTTTCCAGTAATGCATTTTCGGTCCTCAAAGGATGCCTGTGATGCAATCATCTTGGTTCTTCATTCTCATGGCATCTCTGGATTGCTTTCTCAGATGCTTTAAGAAAGTGAATAAGGTTGTCATGCTGACTCGTGTTCTTGAATCAGAACTTTCACAAAACTTAAAATGACTGCTGTACCTGTTGTATCCATATTTTTTTTAACAAGCATCCACCAAGTTAGGGCTCAAACTAAATCTAGAAACTAAATCCAACTGTGGTGGTGTTCATCTCATAAATACGATTGCTCCAGTCAATAGTAACATCTGTACAAAAATCCCACACTTCACCTTTAAAGGGCACTGGGATCATTTTGTGCAGCAGGAAGTGTAGCTATTCCAAAGCAGTGATTAGCATGGACTTAAAGGTTATGTTTGATTAGCAGTGAAAAGAGAAAGCCGTTTGTTCCTTCGTTCTCCTGTATGCCTCTCCAGAGGACTCCAGAGTGTCACGCCTCTGCTGATAAATCTCTCCACGTGTCAAGGAGCTGGTGCTTCAGCTGTCAGAGAGAATCATGGGATATCCTGCCAAGGGACATAAAGCTCTAGGGACGTGTCGTTAGAGAGCTCGTCTACATTCGTGGCGGAGATGAGAGTCAATCTGACCTACATCCTAGGTTGAGGGTACCTCAAGTTTTGAAATGCTCAAAGTTAATGAACATCCATTTATAAAAAAATATGAGCTAGGCTTCTGCATGTTTTCAGAAGAATTATGACCAATTAAACAAAACTCTTTAAAACTACAGAGAGAATAAATATTAGAAGCACTGCACAAATAAATATCAGTTAGATAACTAACAGATCTGTGTTTTTTAAGCTCATAAAAAGATAGCGTCTTCATATAATCTCATAAATCTCTATTCGAGTTAGATCTGGCAATAAGCATTATTATAATATGTACTGGCGCCATTGTGTTTTATGGCAACTTTCCATTATGTAACACTTATAATATGCTTAGAGGTAGTGTCCTTATTCTGCATTGCAGTCGAGATATAAATAAACATGGCAATACCTCCAATGAAGGTCATACACAAATTTTAGAGTCTTACTTCTACTCCCAGGCACTTTTATGACCTAGGAACTGGTTTTAAATTTTAGAGAACAGATATTTGTTCTGATATTTTTTTATTATTATATTAAAATCACATTAAAGTGACATCAGTTTCTGTTTCTGTTGATCAAAACCTGTATTTCTTCTACTGAACACAAAAGAAGATATTTTGAAGAATTTTGGTAACCAAACAGTTGATAGGCCCCACTTTCATAGTGTTTTTAGTTTTTATACTATGGAATACTGTTTGGTGATTCTTTTGGTATACTTTTGTGTTCGGCAGAAGAAAGAAACTCTTACAGGTTTGGAAAAACTTGACAGAAGACAAGGAGTTGGTTATCTAATTCCAAAAATGCTTAAATAGTTGATTACCCACCAAAGTCCATTCTGCAGGACTTTCAATCTACATCTACATGTTCGTTATTCATTATTTGTCTCTCACTGGATGTGATTCAGTATTTGGACTTAGCTGTACTTGGTTAATAATGAGTCATGAATGTGGCTGTGCCGTATCACTGATGACACACACACAGTTATACACAGACTGTGAGTGAAGCCGAACTCTAAACTCATCATCACAGTGAGCTTTCAGGTCAAACTCATCATCTTCTGGGGGCTCTGAGCTCCAACAACATGGCCTAATTTCAGAGGAAAGTTCATTCAGCATGACAGTCAACTCATATATTAGCTCTGTTCACACCTGGAAATCCAACCATCCAACTGGAGGTTAAGTTGCCACGTCACGGACATGATGACAATGCCCCACCTGGGTTGTGACCGTGTTCACCCATAAGATCAAAGGTCAAGTCCCCCTATGAGTAAAATATAGCTTTGCTCCAATTTGCCATGATGAAGTGGAAACAAGGTCATTGAACATATGTACAATCAGGAAACAGAAAAGATATTAACAGCTACCGTAGCTAATCCAAACCCTTCAACACTCTATAGGACATCTACATCACAGTTATTTTGCAGATGTTTTCTCAAAATAGACATTTGTTAAGTGCACTAAGAGACGTGATTATTCCTACCTTTTGAGATTAAATGTTTTCAGTCCACGTTCGCATTGCGTTTCCTCCATACCATTCCACTCCTGGCTACTGTTTTAATTGTACACAAATATGGCAACAACTGAAAAACATTTTTAATTTCAATCAGAACCTTCCTGAACATCACCATTTATCATTCATCTTTGGCTACGAAAGGCTTTGGCTACATTTCAGCATTGTCAAACCCTTTGTCCTTCAAGAGGCATTAGGAGCTCAAAGAGTTCCTGATATAGTATTACTTTCGATTCTATCGCTAGTCACAGTGCAAAGCCTGACCCTTTACTCTACCCTTTGGACTTAAGCCTGCACAAACATGGTCTTCCAGGCCTCCCTGTACCCATCCAAGACCCAAGTCCCTGAAGACCATTCTGGCTCCATTCCTTGGTTTGATAGCATCTCCTCCTTTACACTTTGGCCTCCAGCGGCTGAAACAAGCCCCGTCTGGCTCAAGAGCCCAGAGTGAAGCTCCACTATGCCAAAGCAAAGCAAACAGACGCCATCTCTCACAGTCATCATCACTGGGCTCCGATGTGTAGGTCAGAGATGAGGGGGTTTGAGTTTCAAAGCTAGCCAAGAAAATAATGATGACATCTGCATTATCCTGATGGGATAGGGCTTTGAAGGGGGTTGGTTCAAAGGAACAACGGCTGAAGTGCATCAGTTAGCACTGGAGCGAGGTTAGCGTCTCCATGGCCGGCCAACTTACAATGACCTCACATCAGATTAGAGACTGACGAAAAAGCACCGACTGGATAGAACTAAAGTCTTCGCTGGAGTAACAGAAGCTTGATTCACAATTAAGTCAGAAACAAATTTCTGTGGACAGTTTCTACCTACTTTTCCACATTCATTAAGTGTGGCAATATCATTGCTAGTTGTTTCTTTGACCTTACTTCCACTTGTGTCAACAACTCCCTGACCAATGACCCCTATCCAGACTGTATCCTGTCTATGTGTGGTAAATTACATGTTTGGCAAATTGAGTCTTGGTTTGTTCTTTCTGATATCTACCATGTTTTAAGGGGAACCCCCTCAATGACTTCCAACAAAACAATTCATGCAACCGAGTCATTTGGCCTTTCTTCGATGCTTGTTCTTTGATGTAAAACCCTGTAAAAGATCATTAATATCTTGCTTGCCTCAGGGAGTTTATGATTCAGCTGATGATAAGGCACCATAAAACCAATTTGCCACAATAGTGTGACCATTCTCATAACAGCAATGCAGGGAACAGCCTTCTAATATGAATAGTGTAGAAATATGGTAACTCTGTACACCAAATCTGTGTTATAACAAAGATTATGAGAATTAAGCCATGGAACAGAAACAACAACAGACATTTAGGGGACACATTGGTTACTTCCAAAAGAAACTAAAAGGATACTGATGAATGATGGTCTTCTATAGTGAGGAGATCAGCCACTGCTGGCATGTGTTATTAGGTCTGTCTGCTCTATGCTGGTGGAATAACATAAAGCAGCTTTGTCCTAATGGCTTGTTGAAAGTTATCCCTGCTAAACCCTAGTGGGTAAAATATACAGTCATGTCACATAATGCAGTGTGGACATTAAGCAAAACACTGGAACTCAACTTGCTCCACCACTGTACAAAGGGGACCCACTCAGCAAGTCAAGTAAATATTTCCTTGTTTTCCTCTTAAGGATGCAATTAACTCATATACACCATCAGAGCAGTCAACTTATCATTTGCATTGACATAACTCAAAAATGTTATTTTATAAAACATTGGGAGAGGATACAAAGGGTGAGAGAGGGATCAGGCCATAGCCCAGGTCAGATTTGTGGTGCACTGGACCACAGCTGTGATACTAGGATGTTCTGCACATTTACTAAGGTGCTTAGAGTTGCTGAATAATTTCCTTCATATCATTTTTGCTGACGAAAATGTATTAATTGTTTTCTAGATGTAGACATTATCATAACAGCCAATTCAGCAGTTGCACTAATGGCCCAACTCTTAAAAGAAGGACTACGAAAAGTATTATTATAAAACCATATTGAATGTCCTAAATGACATTTAATCTGACTTCAATCATGATTGGCAGTCTTACTAAAGCAAGGTAGCCTTAGAAAAATAGAAAAACTGCTTAGTACATGAATACAATTTCTTGATACAAAAATAAAAACATTTTCAAATATAAAACTGGTAAATAAAATAAAAATAAAAAGATTTGTTGGACAAATACAATAAAAAATAAATAAAGAATAATACTACAGAAATCGAAATAAACAAATGTAACATAAAAATTATGTAAAACACTATATAGTCTTCACTGTATGAATTAAACATAAATTGATGCATAATAATTTGATAAAGATACAAAAGTGATTCAGGCAAAAGTAGTGATTTTCTGATTTTTATTTACTCTGATAAAACAGATGGCAACTGTTTATTAGGCTTCTGTCCCTTTAAGAACAAAATCTAATAAACTATTACACGTACGATTTGCGATTTTCATTTAAGACATAACAGACTGAATACTGTGCATTTTGATCTAATTGTGTGAGTATTTGACCATTAAGGAGAACTGAATTTGGGATCGCAAAACTGTAAAATCACTGTAAAACTGAGTAGTTGTAATATAACACTTTAGAATATTGATTTTTTTCCGTTTTTGAAAAGATGCAAATCGGCAAGATAGAATCACGATTCATATGTGAATCGATGTTCTGCTGAACCCCTGCCCATGAGCTTACATCTCTTATGTTTCCTGTACAGTCCACTGTACTTCAGCTCAGATAAGTTGCTGTGCTGGGTTTTTCTAAAAAGGGTTTGCGTGTTTGCACAACATCAATTCTATCTACCCGACAGGCCATGCATTGAGCTGGTCATCAGAGTCTGACTTCAAACTGCAGTGTCTGTCTGTTCAGCAATGCATGTGTCTAGTCTTGGTCATAAATGAAATCTGAGTTCCAACCAGTATCTACAATGGTGACAAACAGGATCTTCTTTATGGCCACCATTCAGGTGAGGGAATTTACAATGGTAAGAGTATCCCTGGGTTCTTAATTTTGACAATATGTGAATTATTCTCAACAGGTTTACTGGAGTCTAAATTTACTGTGTAAACTTAGATTGTGAATTGAGTGGTGTGTATTTGTGTGTGTTGGGGACGGGTATAAGGTAAGGGGTGTGAAAGGGACGATCATCTGTCAATGCCACATTCTATGAATTCCTACTAGACGCCAGCATGGTTGGATCTAGTCCATGTACTACTAGAGTGGTTCTTGTAAACAAGATTGAAAACAAACAACAAACTTGTTGAGGACTTACAGATACATTAGCTGTTTACTCTCACACAAACACGTCACACTTTAACTCCTGGTCTCTTGGTGGTCAAGCCCAGCTGCTCTGACACAGTAAAGATTGTAGTGATACTGTGAGCTTGAGTGTTATGAGGTATTAAATGATATAGGTGACTATAGCAGTCATAGTGTGGGGTGGTGGGGAGGAAAACTGAGAATCTAGACCATAACACTGTAGGAGAATGGAAATATTCACTATGTTGATTTATTAAAAAAAAATCCCATTTATGACCATAACAGTAAGATGAGATCATGGCATGAGGATGAGCTGAATGATGATGAGTTTTTATATTTGAATATAACAAATGTTCTGAATGAACAGATGAACTGGATGAAGGTTTTTGAGTCCCACGTTCAATCATCAACCGGGGCGAAAAAGTATGCTCAATAAATAGTAAAACTAAACACGTCTCCATAACTAGCTATAAAAATTGAGTGATAACTGCACAAAAAGTGTGAGATGAGTTCACAATATTTTAATACTTCATGTCGTTCATGAGCCAAACGCAGTGATGATGAATAGTTATGTTTGCTTTTCCTCTAAGTGTGTCCTTGGTTCTTAACCTCCCATCCGTCATTGGATCGCACAGTGGGTCCCCAGTGCAGATTTCAGGTGATGTCTGTCTCTAATGGCTTTAATGGCTTTATCTGAGTCTAGGTCCTGGTGTCAGTGTGTGTTTGTGCTCTGCGAGCGGGGTCCACGTTTGACCTCAGTGTTTGGGTTAGCGGTGTGTGCTGAGGTTGGAGGCAGGGGCTCAGGGTTCAGCATGCTCACACACTGATGTGCGCTGCGGGGTCTGGGGGGACCACAGCTCCGGCTCTTCTTACCGGGGATTTAGTCACGCTCTGCTGATTTATGTGTGTAACGGTAGCAAGGCCCCGGAATCTGAGCACATTCTCGCCCTCCACCCCTAACCATTCCTATAGTCACTTCATCTTGCTTTTACACACACACACACACACACACACACACACACACAGACAAAGTTTAATAGCATTGCCCCACAATACCATCTTTTTATTCATGTATTTTTACAGAATATATGGGAGCACACACTTATATAGTGGTACTATCGATATATAAGGTGAGAAGCACTGCAAGGGGTGCTGTGAGGTCAAATCCATAGTAACATTTCACCATTGCAATATGACCTAAAACAGGGAGTGACAGGGTCTGACTCGTTGTCCCAATTAATCCCAGTAGCGGTTCTTCCAAAACTGTTGTATATATTTTTAAATAATACATAATTTCAATATAATTATTTATTAAATAAATGACACTAGGCAAGTACAGCATCTGTTGATAGGGCAATAATTCCAAAATTGCTATTAATATGAGTGTTGGTTTTTACTAAGTATATTGAAGTGTAAGAATACAACTCATTTACTGTTTCCTAAATAACTATTACATTAATGCACTTGCCTGAGAATCAAATCATACCGAATCACCGTACTCCATTGTTTCAGTATTATCACCAATGTTGTACAATGCGGATTTGTGCACTTAAGACAGAGTCATATGAATGTCATTGCAATATACAAAATATCAAGCAGCATCTGTAAACAAATAATACTAGACATTTTTATCAGGACTTACTTCACTTTTCTGAGACATTTTTTGGCAAATAGTTTTAACCATCTGGTATCAAGGTCAGTTCAGTGGATGTATGAAGTCAGTTTTCCTCAAGTTCACACAGGTGTCCCAGCAGAGTAATCACATATGTTTGAATTCATCACATTAACTATGGACAAGTTCCACTAACAGTAAGTAAAATATTTTTTTGTGAAATATTTTGCTTGAAAACTCAAATTGTGCTTTCGTTGAGTCATTTGGTTTGATATTGTTCATTAAGTTTGACAGCATTCGTTCATTTTAAAGGGTGACTAAAGTACTAAAATACTGAGCCACTGTACATGTTTGGACATGCACTGCATACATGGTTCCTATGAAAAAGGACAACACAAAACACATTTATGTTTCTCATACTGGTTGGAAGCTACTGTGCTCAAAAATCAGACCACACAGGGGAGAGAAGTTTTTATTTTTTCAAACTTGTGCTGGTTTTGGGTGTCATTTGGAAGGCTGCTAGTTAATTTGTTGTTTCACACTGTGTTATAGAGGTGAGGACAGTCTGGGGAAGGAAAGGACAGCCCTCCTCTTGGATCACTACTGACCCTCTCCCTTCAAGATAAGGGGACAGATGGAAGACAGAATGCCACACACAAAGTCAGTGCTTGATCTGTGAGACCCCCAGTGGATTGTTTCACACCTCAAAATGTGCGGCTTTCTTAAATGTTTCTAAAAACACCCAAATAAAACTTAGTTTGTTATGTTGTCATTTTCTAATCACGATTACTCTGATATTTTTGGGGTGACCCATTTTTTATGTTGTGAATTTGGCTTTCGGGGTAACCAAAAACTTAGGTGACTAACCTTTAGCACACCCCAGTGTGTGTCTGAGAACAGGTCACAAATAGCTCGCAAAAACAAAGCTGTGGATTCCACTTTGTTTTATCTCCATCCCACCCACCGTGTGAGACAGCGGGGTGCTGTAACTTTAGTGTCAGAGCTTCTGCGGATGCGGCTTCCCAATCATCATCACGCCCACCAGGACTGAGCACCCCGAAAAATAGCTTTTGCTATCGTTTTGCTGCTGAACAGTTTTTTCTGAGGTAGACTGTATTCTCTGTAAGTGTAAATATGTCATAATGGATAACTCAGCAACATTCCCAATGGCATTCATCACAACGAAGAATGCTTTAAGAAGCAAAAACTGATATGCGAACATTCCGAGACCTCAGAGCAAAGGATATGGACATGTCCCAGTAGAGAGTGTAAAGAGACAAACTGTGCTCAAAACCATGCAAGACTTGTTCGCAGGGGCATTCCTATGGATTTGCTAATCTTGTCATGCTCCCCACAGAGTTGGCAAGATGCGTTGACTGGTTTTCATGAAAGGGAAGGTCGACATCAAATATGAATTGAGTAATACATAACAAGCAAGTCATGCAAACGTAAAGAGATGTGTCTTGATAGAACTACGACAGTAAACATTACTACCACAATGTTAAGGTGCTCTTCACAGAGTGCCGCTATGAGGTGTTCTGCATGGTTTTAGCTTTACCAAGTGCCTATGATATTTTGGATCCAAGAGATGGAACGCAGTCCTGCTTCAGTGTAAGTTAGTGGCAAAATATGCAAGTAAAAAAGTACAGTGGTACCTCGAGATACGAAAGGCTCAACTTACAAAAAATCCAAGTTACGAAAGCAAAGATTAAAAATTTTACTGCTCTATATACGAAAAGTTTTCAAGATACGAAAGGTTTCTGAAAGTCCGAGATTCGCCCCATAACAATTTTGAAACTCGCACCGCACGCCGCCATCTTAGTTATAGTAGACTCGCCACCATCCTCCTGCTCTCCCATTGGTTTATCTCAGCTTTATCTTTATCTGAGCTTTAGCTCAACTACTCCGCATGTGACACGTGGCTGAGAGGTTAAGGCGACGAACTAGAAATCTATTGGGGTTTCCCCGTGCATGTTCGAATCCTGCCGACAACATTATGCACGTACGTTATTTGCCTTTTGTCCTCCTCCTCCTCTGCCGCCACTTTCGGAGATAGCCTCACTCGAAAGGTAATGTTTTTTGAGGGCTTGGAACGGATTAGCCGTTTTACATGTAAACTGTGTTCCAAGATACGAAGGCCGCCTCGGAACGGATTAATTTCGTATCTCGAGGAACCAATGTATTCATATTACCATGCCTCATCAAGTGGCTTGATAGTAGCATTCATCAGTCAGGTGTTGAATTTTAATACTTAACTAATAACGCAAAGTTAAAATGCATTAGAATTTTGTCATCAGTTGGATACTCCTTGTTATGCATCCAATTCAGTTTTGGTATTTTTTACTAAAACTATTAGTAACTTTGCAACTACATGTCAACTACCAGTCATTAGAGTATTAGTATGTAAACTCTTGTAGTGTTAGGTAAGGGTTAGGGTTAGTAGAATAAGTTGACATGTGGTTGCAAAGTTACTTATAGTTAATAGAATATAGTATCAAAATAAAGTGTTACTATTGAAATAATGCTGAAATTAAATGAAATGTACTGCAAATATTAGATGAAACCTTAAGCATCAAAAACTTAAAGACTTAAATGAAAATTAGAAATTTTTGCCATGACATGTAACTGAAATAACATTAAGTTGAAGTAACAAAATTAGTGAAACTGAAATAAAATAAATGAAAGCTAAATAGAATATTAACAACGAATACAAATGACAATGCTAAAACCTAAACTAAAATTAAAATGAAATTACAAAAATTAAAGCTAATTCAAAATACAGTGGAATCCGGTTATGTCGACGGCCTCGGGGGTTGCAAAAAAGCATTGAGATAACCGATGATCGAGATAACCAAGAGCCAATTATTTGATGAAGTGATCGGCATGCTATAAAAATGTACATACACTGTATATGTTTACTAACAACAAAAGACAAATGTACACCAACTAACAGCAGAGATTTACCAGTATACAGGGAGTGCAGAATTATTAGGCAAGTTGTATTTTTGAGGATTAATTTTATTATTGAACAACAACCATGTTCTCACTGAACACAAAAAATTCATTAATATCAAAGCTGAATATTTTTGTATCAATATTTTAAGTAGTTTTTAGTTTTAGCTATTTTAGGGGAATATCTGTGTGTGCAGGTGACTATTACTGTGCATAATTATTAGGCAACTTAACAAAAAACAAATTTATACCCATTTCAATTATTTATTTTTACCAGTGAAACCAATATAACATCTCAACATTCACAAATATACATTTCTGACATTCAAAAACCAAACAAAAACAAATCAGTGACCAATATAGCCACCTTTCTTTGCAAGGACACTCAAAAGCCTGCCATCCATGGATTCTGTCAGTGTTTTGATCTGTTCACCATCAACATTGCGTGCAGCAGCAACCACAGCCTCCCAGACACTGTTCAGAGAGGTGTACTGTTTTCCCTCCTTGTAAATCGCACATTTGATGATGGACCACAGGTTCTCAATGGGGTTCAGATCAGGTGAACAAGGAGGCCATATCATTAGATTTTCTTCTTTTATACCCTTTCTTGCCAGCCACGCTGTGGAGTACTTGGACGCATGAAAATCATGTTTTTCTTGAAGGATGCAGACTTCTTCCTGTACCACTGCTTGAAGAAGGTGTCTTCCAGAAACTGGCAGTAGGACTGGGAGTTGAGCTTGACTCCATCCTCAACCCGAAAAGGCCCCACAAGCTCATCTTTGATGATACCAGCCCAAACCAGTACTCCACCTCCACCTTGCTGGCGTCTGAGTCGGACTGGAGCTCTCTGCCCTTTACCAATCCAGCCACGGGCCCATCAAGACTCACTCTCATTTCATCAGTCCATAAAACCTTAGAAAAATCAGTCTTGAGATATTTCTTGGCCCAGTCTTGACATTTCAGCTTGTGTGTCTTGTTCAGTGGTGGTCGACTTTCTGCCTTTCTTACCTTGGCCATGTCTCTGAGTATTGCACACCTTGTGCTTTTGGGCACTCCAGTGATGTTGCAGCTCTGAAATATGGCCAAACTGGTGGCAAGTGGCATCTTGGCAGCTGCACGCTTGACTTTTCTCAGTTCACGGGCAGTTATTTTGCGCCTTGGTTTTTCCGCACGCTTCTTGCGACCCTGTTGACTATTTTGAATGAAACGCTTGATTGTTCGATGATCACGCTTCAGAAGCTTGGCTATTTTAAAACTGCTGCTTCCCTCTGCAATATATCTCACTATTTTTGACTTTTCTGAGCCTGTCAAGTCCTTCTTTTGACCCATTTTGCCAAAGGAAAGGAAGTTGCCTAATAATTATGCACACCTGATATAGGGTGTTGATGTCATTAGACCACACCCCTTCTCATTACAGAGATGCACATCACCTAATATGCTTAATTGGTAGTAGGCTTTCCAGCCTATACAGCTTGGAGTAAGTCAGACAATATGCATAACGAGGATGATGTGGTCAAAATACTCATTTGCCTAATAATTCTGCACTCCCTGTACAATAAAAAAACACCTTCAATTCTCGATACAAACCATTAATTATATTCTCCAACATTGCAAACACAATGATCGCTCACAGCGTAAACAGTCAGCGTAAACATGTCACTAGGTGATGTCATGCATAAATTAACATACTCGTGAGGTCATCACGTTGAACTAGATTGCATACTTTCTTGCGTTCTGCCTGTCTAATGTGCTTTCTCAACAAATTTGGCTTTGTTCCGTCTTTTAATAACTGGTTTCTTCAATCCGCAGCGGCTGTCACAGAATGGGAAGCGGAGGACTCAAGAGCAGGGGAAAATAAGGATTTATTTAACAATAAATAAATAAACAGACAGACAAAAGCCAACCCATCTCCAACCGGACCAAATTGGACTTCATATTGGACTTGAATTGTTGTCAATATAATAATCATGTACTGTTTGGCTTTGGCCAGAGGAGAACTGGTCCCCCGACTGAGCCTGGTTTCTCCCAAGGTTTTTCTCCATTCTATTCTTCATTCGTTACGTCACCTGCCGGAGTTTTTTCCTTGCCGCTGTCGCCTATGGCTTGCTCAGTTGGGGAAACTTAACACTTAAAATTCATCAATTGTATTGATTCGCCTGCTCTTTTGGGGCTTCTGTTCAGCCAAACAAACTTTGTTTATATTGTTTTTCCTGTAAAGCTGCTTTGAAACAATCTACATTGTAAAAAGCGCTATATAAATAAAGGTGACTTGACTTGACTTGACAAAAGAAATACCCATGAGGGGGAAAACATTAACTAACAATATAACAGACACTCAACGAGAACACAAACAAACCGGAGGGCACGGAAACACAGATCAAGAAAGACATCCAACAAATGACAACGACACCACACCGGACAGCAAACACACCGGGATTAAATTGGGACATATGAGGAAGGGTAACGAGCTGAGAACAGCTGACAACACTCAAGGGAAACGAGGTAACAAGAGGGCAGGGTTTCACAATCACAAGACACAAAGGGGCAGCGTCAGGGCTCTGTCAACAGACACTTGAAGAGACCAAACTAGAATGACAGAGCCGTGACAGCGGCGCTGAGCAGAGCGCACGTCAGAACAGAAGCAGGTGTGTGTGTTTATCTAAGCCTCATACTCATTAGTCAGTAACCGCTCGTCAATGTCAAAATATTTGAGAAAACCAATAAAATCAGAGAAGGTGGGCTTTAAGTGCACTCGCTGCTCGTTGAGAAGGGTAAGAATGATATGTGCTTTCACTTCAGAGAGTATCCAAAAGTCTCCAATAACTCCAGATAAAGTCGTTAGATTTGTCGCTAGTCACTTTTTTGAAAATGTGTCGCTAGAGTGGTCTGAATACTCGCTAAATATAGCGACAAAGGCGCTAAGTTGGCAACACTGCTTCTGCGCCTCCTCTTCCAAGATGGCATCTAGAAGGTTTTATTTACGCAAGTTCTTATGCGGCTGCGCGGCACTGTACATGTAACACGAACTCAGCGCATGCGCAGTGAACTATGTATGATCATTAGTCACGAGATAACCATGTGAAGTGATGACTTTGTCCCTCTTTTGTGCTCGAGATACTAGGGTTCGGCAACATAAAAGAATCGACATAACCGATAAGAAAATGCTAAGACAAATAAGGAGTTTGGCGGTTCCACTTCCAAAACGTCGACATAAATAGGGTTGGCGAGTTAACCGAGATTGAGATAAGTGAACTCCACTGTATTATTAAATATTAAACAGTTTATTCAATACTTAAATAACACTGATCTGGGGAACTTGAATAAATTCTGTCATAGCAAACATTAAACCCACGTGACTAATTGTTTGTTTCAGCTAATGGTGTTTTGTTGACTGTTGGTAAATAGGTTATCAATACCACCGTCATCCACTCGAACATTATTCCTAATTTGCTTATGCTTTTTTTATGACTTATGAAAAAATCCACTTCACGTTTGGATGGAAACCTACCCAACAACAACCACTTCACCCTTTCATCATCTTTATTTCATATATCTTTGATGTATGAAGTGTGAAATGGCCAGCGGATGGTGGTCCTATATATTTAGGATGGTGAGTCTCTGGGAAAAAGCCTATAAGGTTTTATTTTTTTCTCTCCAGTCAGTTTTCTGGCAGTTGATGCAACATGCTTGAAACTCTTCTTGCTCAGCTGAAGTAAAGGCACAAAGAACTTTCTATTCATCCAGCTTTTATGTTATGTGTCAACTTTATTTCAGATCATGAAATCTTTCGGCAAGATCTATCTGGGCAGATGGAAAGATGTCTTTTGGTGATAATTGCTGGGTTTCTCTGAACCTTTGTAACTCAGTATCCGTCTCCTGAGGTAGAAGTATCGAGGCTTCGGAGATGACCAAAAAGGGCAGGAGGATGGTGTAATTCAGTAACAGCTTATTGAATACACCAAAGTCCTTAAAATATTGGGAAAACAGTGACCTGGATAGATGGGAAAGAGATTGAGTAGCCGAACTGGCCTGCAAGATTGGGTATTGTGTTTGGATTTTGTTGGAATATTTGCATTGTCACTTAATTTGCAAAGTTCCTTTAGCGACTCATGTGCGTATCAGGCATATTTCAGTCTTAGTGAGTTCATTCTCCCCAGAATTTTTGCTACATTGTCAAGCCTATGTTTGAACCTTACCATGTTTTGGTGGAGGACTGAATGGAAGGGGCTGGTTTCTTAGGCTGGGTTTCAAAGAGGAGCACAGAAACCTGTAAAAACAAACAGAGGTTATGGTAAGGTCAGTCTCAGGAACCCCGACCCTCTTCTAGGGTCAACTCCTCACACAGACCCCCGTGCTGGCCCTATCAAATGGTCTCAGAGAGTCTCACAAGGTCAAATCCATAGTAACATTTCACCATTGCAATATGACCTAAAAATGACTTCTCAAATATACACTACCAGTCAAAAAACACATACCTGACAGTGTTTTTTTTTTTGCATGATTGAAAAAACTTATTTTTGACAATTTTAAAGGCTTCGGATGAATGTTTCGGTGTGAATTTCTTAAAATGCTCTCTCTCTCTCTCTCTCTGTATATAAAAGATATCACAAAGAAGATTTACATTTCTGAATAATTTACTTTTATACACAATTAAATCTGTATACAGGAGAACATGCTGAAGAAAAGAAAAAAGGCTGAAAAGATGTCACATGATACCAAGCACTAATTCTGTGAATACACAGGTCATGAACCCATAAATGAAAGCTCTGGGAATGTCTTATTTTTAGAGATATATTGTCAAATCTGACAGTTTATTAGGTATAAATTATAATCTGCGTTTTGCCCCTGCAGTCTGTCTAACGTCTAAATGAACCTTATCATTATGGTTGAAGGACTTAGGTTACATGACAAATGACACAATGATCAGATCACTTTACCTCTCATAGATGAGCAGGATGACCCCTAAGTGAGCCGAGAGAGAGACCAGAGATTTTTCAGACAAAATCCTAATGTCTGATGATAGTGAATTAAGATCCAACAAAAATGAACTATTCTTATTATTGTGAGCATGACGAGGCCGAGAGCCATTAGGGAACATATCTCATGGAGGAGCTACAGGAGCATTAAAGGAGGAGCGACAACAGTGAAAGACAAGAGAGGACCAGGCCTGGATTTTATTTGTGTTTTGTTTGTCTTTTACTCTCATATTGCGTTTGTTTGTCAATTAAAATATTAAATGTGGTAATTGTTCGCCAGTTCCCACCTCCTTCTTCCCTGGATATCATACTTTTGCTACACCTATAACATCAGATCAATGGGCAAACTTTTAAGCAAATCCAAAATTGTACTGTGGGAATATGTTTTAATTGTCATAAAAATCATATCATAATGGGGGGGGGGGGGGGGGGACTCAATATTAATAATTGTTGGATTATTATTGAATCAATATTGATGGTCATTTATGACACTTAATTAAACTCAAAATTCTTACTCCAACTAATATATACTAACAATATTTAAACATATGAACATGCCGAGATACTAAAAGCCTTTGTTGGGTTTAAAACAAAGCAGAAGAAGTCATGCCAGCATTCAGAAATAGCAGAACCACTTGTCTGCCATTGCAAAGTGTTGATCTTTCATGTGATTCATGCCCTGTAACCAATGGAGGAAAAGTTTGCGCTCCAACGAGCAAGGCCACATTTTTCTCAGCAGATTAACTCTCTTTGATTTATTGGGATTTACCTCAGAAAGAGAAAACAGCTGGCAGAGGGACAAATACCAGCGCTGGCAAAGCATAAATCCAGTTGAAGAAAGCATGGCTCATTTGTTAAAAAAGTAAAGCTTTCTGCAACTTCCATTGACTCCCATTGTTCAACATATCACTCAATTATTTCATAGACGATTGAAAATAATATTATAATTATAATATTATTTTTTTTCTATAATCTATATATATTTTTTATTTATTTTCTCAAAATAAATATTACTTCCCCTGTAACAATAGTCTGCAAGTTTGAAACGTATGGGGTCAGTTCACCCAAAAATTTAAATTCTGTCATCATTTACTCATCTTCATCTCATTCCAAACCCATATGACTTTGGTTAGCCTTCAAATAACACAAATTAAGATATTTGTTAAGAAACCTGAGCGCTTTCTGTCCATCCATTTAAAGTTCAAGGTCACAAGATAAACAGACTCCTCTCAAGTTTCATTAAAATGAAGACAAACCTTTCGTTTTTGAGTGAAGGTTACTTTTAAGGACAACAGAAGAAATTCAAATCACTCACATGGCTTGCAGAAATACCTGATTCTGATTGGTCAAATATTGTAGCGCAGTGGCATGGCTCTCAAAAACTGTGAAACGAAATCACGCTTCAATAATTATCAAATAATTAAAATCAAATTAATTAAATCAAACATTTCTTGTCTATTCATTTATTTATGTACTTATTTTATTGGTTAGTTATTAATTTAGTTTTGTATTTGTTTGCTTGTTTATTAGTTTACATCTATCTATCTATCTATCTATCAAATCTGTTTATCTTTCTATCTCTCTACTATCCATCCAATCTATCTGTCTATCTATCTATCTTTTTATCATTTTTCGCCTAGCTGAATTCTGAAATTGGGTCTGGTCGATGGAGCATCGTACAGTAGTCTCTCAATGGACCGGCTGTATTAAAGCCAGCTGGGGCTCTGCTACGTGAGCTGGTGCAGTGTGTGTGATGATGTTGCATAGCTGATGTCTGACAGATGTGTTCGCTCACCTCATATTTTGCCTTTCTCTCTCTTTTCTCTTTCCCTCCGTTTCTTTGCCTAACTATCATTCCACACCTTGCACAGACCGGAAACCTTCTATGCCGGCAGAGGGTGGGCTGCACTTGACACATATGTCAAAATGAGTGGGTCGTGACCCCATGGCAGGCAGCATTTCCTGTTGCTGTAAAAGAGGCCTAGTGGGAGCAGTAGAGATCAGAGTGGGCCCAGCAGCACATCCGGATCTGGATGGGCTACAGCCGTCCAAACTAATACATCAGCCCAACAGTAGCGACTCGCAGAACTAGAGGTGGGAAAATGAGGATGGAAAGTTTTTCTGTGGAACAGTGAATACTTTAACAGTGTAATAGTTGGAATCAGATTATGTAATATGCTAGTATGAGTACATTTAAATTGTGCATATTTCAGATGTATGGTGTCATATATTTATTAATTTTAGCCAAATGACATCCAATTTTAGTTAATGAAAATAATATTTTAATTGACAAGAAAGAGCACATTTGAACCAAATAAACATTTTGTATTATTGTATGTACATTTAACATTTAACAAACTTTAATTATGAAGATAAAACAAACACAAAATAAAAGTACTGGCGATAGTCCCTGCCGCCCACACAAACACAGAACACAACATAAAGTTCAGGCTTTGTCCTCTCTTATCCTTCACTGTCGTCACTCCTCCTTTTATGCTTCTGCTCCTCCGTGAGACTCGAGACTCTCATTACCAATCACGCCACCGGCTCTCGTGACGCTCCCACGGTCCCTCAACCCCGCCTTCCTCGCCACAATTAACATTTTTTAAATTATTGAAATAAACTCTTTAGTTTACGTTCCCATTCTCATTATTAACTAGTTATTAGAAAATTACTAGGATATTGTCTGTTTATTCATACACTTAACTACTACCTTACTATCTATTAATAAGTGTTTGACGTTTATTGAGGCAAATGTTGCAATTAATTGTTAGTTAACAGTGAGAACTAGACCCTAGAGTTTGGACAAATTTTTATAATTTTCTATAAAATTATACAGAAAAGGGCACCGTAAAAACACAGGTGGAATTTGGAGCTGAAGTTAGTGAGTTCCCTGACCTGGCAGTGGTATTTCTGATGCCTGTCAGTCATTGATTTAAGATTATTTTTAAATCAGCAGTTCTGGAGGTGCAGGGCAGGGATGGGGTGTCAGCATGGCCCCAGAGGTCTTATAAATTTGGGCAGTTTACTGGGTGAAAGCGGCCCTCTACTTACTCCAGTCCAGCTAGTAATCCCAGTACTTCCTCTACCCCTCTCTTCTGCTCTCCGTTCCCCAGCCCAAGTCCTAATTCATTTTCTGTAACTAACAGCCGTTGTTTCCCGATTGTCACGCTCCCATCCCTTGCTGAAGGAATGTAAGTGTGTGTATGTGTGCAAGGTTTTGTCTTTTGACCTTGGCTGTGTGAGTGCATGATGACTCTTTGCATTGTTCTGTGTGTGAGGGGGTTTCTGGTGTAATTACTCCCCGGAGAGCAAGGGATTGCTTCGTGTACTCCTCTTGACATGACCAGCACAGAGCCATTAAAATTACAGGGCATAGTGTTGCCAGTAGATCTGGATATGTCATTATTTTAAAAACCTCCTCTGAAATTCCCAGCTGCAGACTTCCCTTCCATCTATACATTGTCTACATAGCACAGGTAGAAGTGTGTTATGGCTTCAGTCGTGAATAGATTTTGTTTCTACCTCTGCCATTGAATCCCACTTCATTTTATAACGCTGATGAAACACCTTTCAATTATTTTTTTCATTTTTGTACCATTGTTTTTCTAAATCTATGATCTTGTTTTTACATTTTGTTACATGTGGTCCAAAACATTGTCTGATTTGATTATTTAAAGCATGTATAAAAGATCCCATGATCCCATAGAATAGCCATTTTTGTTTCCCTAAAGAACCATTCTGTGAACACTTAGGAACTTTTTTCTTAGTGTGAAACTCAATAAGAACCTTTCGTCCAATTGTAAATATTCAATCAGTGTTAAAGGTTCTTGATTACACCATCAATGCTAATAAAGAAGAACTGATTCAATGTGTTCCGTGAATGCAATGTAAGTTGCTTTTGATAAAAGTGTCTGCCAAATGCATAAATATAACACTCTAATAGACGCGTAGTTACTAGACAGTTTTAGTTAATAGATAGTCTAAATTGGACCATTAAAATAAACTGTGACCGGAAAAAAATGTGATCTGACAGATATATTTGGAAAAGCATAAATCCATAAATATGGATTTACACAGAACTACTTGTTGTGTATATTAGCTCCGCGCTCCCCTCTCTGGCCACTGGAGGGAGCTCACACTTACACTGATACACATACACTACATTTCCCAGAAACCCACACATTGGACTGATTGCACACACCAGCTGGACACCATTATGACGGTTTGCCACACCAGCTGGTCTATCACCTGGACTATCACCTGGACTATAAAATACTCCATTATCCCTACACACACTGCGCGCGAGGTCTTGATTAGCCACGGTTAGCATTCCGAGTGTTTATATTCCTGCCTGTTTACCCGCTATTGATTCTGCCTGTTTACCCGTTATTGATTCTGTTCTGCCTGCCCCGACCTGTGCCTGGATTAACACTTGTGAATGTTATCTGCCTGTCTTGACTACTTGCCTGGATTATCGTACCTGAATCTGTCTGCCTGGCTTTCTGACCCCTGCTTGGATTACCGTTTATGTATGCTCTCTGTTTGCCCTGACCATCTGCCTGTATGACCATTCTTATTAAAGACAAGCGATTGGATCCCTGCCCGTCAGTCCCCCTTGTTACACTACTGTCCACTGATTCTTTTTTATAATTATTTTAGGAATAATATATATGTATAGGTCCTGTAACTAGACACCATTTCACAAGGTTTCCTCATTTATAATCATCTCATTCCTCTCTCTAGTTAATTTAAAAAGCCCTGCAGCAAAATAAATTAATTTGACAAAAAAGGTCTGGGTAGTTTCTAAATTAATAAGAGATTAAAGCAGCATTAAAAACTGCTACATGTAAATTATTCATATTAAATCTAAAAATAGATTTATATTACTACAGCAAGTCACTACACAGGAAATGTCAATTTGCTAGAATGATTTCATGATGGCTTCTCATATACAGACTTTACAAAACATCTTTAGTATGCTGTATGCAGCGATAGTGATGTAGTGCATGATGTATGAAGCCATGAAATCAGAGACCCTACACTTGATGAAATCTGATCTCAAGTATCTGAGATGCATGTTACTACCAGGTGTAAACAGTGATATGTCTCATCTGACCACTTGTGAAGGTTTCACCCGAGACAGTATTCCGATGTAAACAGGTGCTATGTGCTATTGTAATCCTAAAGGTTTTTTCTACTAAGAAAATGGATCACAAATATTAATGACATCATCTTATCCCCATTTTTGTCCAAAAACATGATCTAATCTCTAGAATGTGAATGCCCCTCTCCCAAACACCACCAGCAACTGACTAGCATTAGCATTACCTGTACATGCAGATAACTAATATTAATTAAATAAGAGGCCACTTAAGTGACATGCATTTCTGTTTCTTAACGGCAAGGTCATGGGTTTGATTCCCAGGGAAAGCAAGAACTGATTTGAATGTCACTGTGAATCTTGAATGCAATGTAAGTTGCATGGGACAAAAGCGTCTGTAAAGTCCATATTTGCTATATAACATGTTTTTTCCATTGTTAAATAATAAGGGAGTTTAAACTAATAAGGGAGTTTTTTAGAGGGCCTAAATGGATTAATTTTGTTTCTGTTATTTCTTATGGGAAAAATTAATTTAAATTAAGAAGCAATTCGAGTTACGAGCTCAGTTCTGGAACGGATTATGCTCGAATCTCAAGATATTACTGTAAATACAACTTCAAGATTACATCTACAAGTTTCAATAAAAATCACATTTACATGTATGCATTTTGCAGATGCTTTTATCCAAAGACTTACATTGCATTCAAGGAACACATTGAATCAGTTCTTACTTTCCCTCGGATCAAACCCATGACCTTTGTGTTGTCAACACCAATGCTCTACTGATTGATTTACTGATCTACTGATACATGCATGTCAGTACATTCAGCAGTACATTTTAATCATATTTCAAAGACAATAGAAGTGATCATTACGTTACACATAAAGATGTACATATTACCAAAATATACTCTTAAATATAATTTACTGCAATAAGTGTCTGAACAATTTTTATTATATTTGTCACAGTCTCAGATTCTTATTTTGATATTCTGTTGTGTTTCCCTCAGTTCATGTTTCCCTGATGTTTAGATTTTGATCTTGTTCCTGTTAATTTCTATGGTAAATTATCAGCTGTCTTCTTTAGTTCATTGGTATCTCATTGTCACAGTCTTGTCTTGTTCCACTCCCGTCTGCGTCTAATCACTGCCCAAGTCTTGACCGCTGTTAACAATCCCATGTTTGTCTATTTATACTGAGTGTGAAACTCATACACGTAAACTTTATTTATTTATTTCCGTAATAAAAGTACTCTATTTAGAAGTATGCTGAAATGTACTTCACAAGTGCATACATTACATTTATGCATTCAAATAGTAAAAGATTGTATTAAAATATGAGCATAATCCGGTTAATATTCATATGCTCCTCAGCCACCCACATTTCAAAACATGAGCCTACAGATATCCCATGTCTGACCGCACTGGACAAAGGTTGCTTAAAACTCTGGTTCTCGGTTGAGTTTTTTTTTCTTTTGGTGAGTGTAGCACTGTATGTGTTTAGACATTGCATTACAATCCAGTTGACCTCACTGAGATGTGTGTGTTCAGATCACTCAGTCTCCCGTCCCAAGGGAAGAGAATCATACGCCCTGTGAACTCAGGCTGAAGATCAGGTGTCGGTTGTGGGTTTTGTGGAGCAGCTGACCCTCACCTTTCAAACCGTGACATCTCACCTGCCCTGACCTGCTTCCAGCACCTTACAAGGCCATGTTCACTCATATAACAATACTAATCCTGAAAGCAAGAAAAGGGAAAGATTTTGAATAAAACAAAATTAGTTAGATCTCTACATTTTCTGAATTTGCCAATGCAAAACCTGCTGAAATGATACTAGAGTGCTGTGGTGGGTCTCTTGGTTTCTGTGGGTCTCTGTGGCATTGTTAAGGGTAGGACATCACTTTGAAATCTGATTCTTCCAAAATCCTGTTCCACGTAACTCTATATTAAACATCAATTATCTCCTGTTCGGCTTTGATTGTGTTGCATTGTGCAGACGTTTCATCCTAATTTAATGACAGGAAAGAGGTTTTATAAAGTGTGAGAAACAGTGTGCTGTTTTTGAAGACGAAGAAGGATGTTTTTAGTGGGACTAATTCCCTTTTAGTTCAAGTCTGGGCTAAATGCATAGAGAATGAGTCAATGCTGGCCACAGTGAGCGTGACTAACTCACATTGGTTCAATAACTTGATCTCACTCTCTGACGACATATAAATAAAGCTAAATCTGTGAGTTTTGGCACTGTTTCTTTCATAGTAATGCTATCTTTTCCCAACATTGGGATTTTCCCAAAAAACCTTGGTGAGACAATGTTCTATGTGGAACAAACCAGTAGACATGAATCAATCCTCGTTGCAGTGTTCACCTTTGTTCCACTAGAGAACGTTATGAAAAACATGCACAGCATTTGAGAGATAGCAGTGACAAATCAAGACCCTCAACAGGAAAATTGTCAAAAATTATAAAGGAATTTACATCATAATACAAATTTGTATCAATGTGGAACTCATAATAATTATTCTTGACAAATGACTTTCAAGCGCTCAACTGTTAGAGTCAGATATTTTATATGATTATTTTCTGACTATTTTTTATTTATTTTTATGTGTTATTTGAATCTTAAAGGATTTCTGTTCAAATTGGGACTTTTAGAGATGCCCAAGCTGATTAAGCTGGTCTGTTATGCTGGTTTTAGAAAGATTTTGGGAACTCTGGTCTTGCAGAAGAGTTAAACACCATCTTGGCCAAGCTGGGAAACCAGCTAAGATAAGACCAGTAATTATCTTTTTCAGCAGGGGTTCCATTAGCACCCATTAACATTCTATTGAGGTTCATCTAATTCTATCAGTAACAGCACAAGGATATTTACATGTGACAATTCTTCCAGCATTGCTCCACCCCAACTCCACCTATACTTCTCAGATTCCTAATGAACTTCCAATCATTAATTAAGTAGTCCAGGGAGGGAACTTAGAGCTTGAGTCACATGTTCATTAGCCAAAACTCTTGTCATTGTCCTATTATGTGAACTTTGAAAGAGTATTTTGGTTTAGATACTGAAAAGTAAATTACCTCAACAAAAGGATTTTGCATACAAATGGTGGCTGTTTTGAACGAGCTTCGTAGATCTCTGAGAGGAGCTAAACTACTAAAGCAATTACCATCAACAGGAACGATCAAAACAGACTTTACAACCGTACAATTCAGTGATCAAAAGAGGTGTTATTAACAAGCACCATAACGAGCAAACCAGATCTACATTTTATACCAATATATGCATTCAATTAAAAAGATAAAAAACGATCAAAGCCGCATATTGAGGTTCCTTCTAAAGAACAAAGCGAATAGTCTGACCAAGAAAGATTTTACACATATTCATATTCACATTTGAAGTGCCCATATTCACATTGAAGTTGTGATGGCACATCTGTTGAGTGAGTTACAGCCAAAGAGGGGAGTGAGAGAGACACTTGGTGAGTGTTTGTGTGCTAGTGACAGGCTGGTATAGAAGAGCTTTGGCAGGAGTCCTCATTATCTCATAAGCAGCAGCGTGTCGCCTAAGTGAGCTCCATTTCCCCCACAATAGACCCAACATCTGCCAGACTCTGCTACTGTTCAGCTACCTCTTGCTCTCTCTTACACACACACACACACACACTCACACAGAGCCTTCTCCACTAATTAACACCCTTTGCTTAGTATTACACATCTCACAAACATACCTCAGCATAAAAAGGGCAAAAGGTACCGTGAGTAAGTGTGAAATGCAAATCTCACAATCCTCTTCAAAGCACCATTGCTAACAGAGGGCATTAAGGTGGAGGGAGAAAGATGGGATGACAAAATGCATCCTGACTCTGCACCTCTGGTGTTTGTGTAATTAGTGGCTAGAGAGGTAAAGAAAGGTGTGAAAGTTGGAAGATGCTGTGTAGATGAAGGACAAAGAGAGGACACAGATAGATAGACAGACAGACAGACAGACAGACAGACAGACAGACAGATAGACAGATAGACAGACAGATAGACAGATAGATAGATAGATAGACAGATAGATAGATAGATAGATAGATAGATAGATAGATAGATAGATAGATAGATAGATAGATAGATAGATAGATAGATAGATAGATAGATAGATAGATAGATAGATAGATAGATAGATAGATAGATAGATAGATAGATAGATAGATAGATAGATAGATAGACAGACAGATAGAATGCTTCTGTTTAGGGGCACATTATAGAAAACAATACAATAAAAGACATGAAAATTACAACTGACTTAAGAGTGTCTTAGTGTGTACAACAATCACATAATCTTATTAAAATCAGAGAAGCCATTAATCATTAAGCTATAGAACAGAAAGTGGGGGTTTAAATTATTACTATACTGCTTTCAAATGGATTCTTAACGTAGCCTTATACAATACATCAAACAATCCTCAGAAGTGTGACCTAAATCTGCCGAACTCACTCCAGTCGACAAAATAATTTCTGTAACAAAGCGCCATCTAGCGACGGGTAGCGGCATTCAGCGTGCGGTAGAAACATAAGAGTTTCTCTTCTTTTAAACGCTGACTTCAGTCTGGAATACAGTTAGTTGCACAGTAGTTGTTCCACAAATTCAATTGCTAATTATTTATTTACTTACGTGAATATTTATTATTTGTAACCTTGTAAAGTAAAAAATAATTAAACTGTAAAACAAATTATTATAGTAATTGAAAGAAAAACAATAGCAAACAGGACTGTCGTAAATAGTAACGTGTTTACGACAGTGCCCCTGCTTTTGCGCACGGGAAACCCCTGTGCGGCCTTTCCGAACGGCGCTTGAGCTCTGAAAGGTGTGTTCTTCCAGCAGTTCTCATTAATATCGGTGTTTAAAGATGATGTTATGCTCAAGTTAAACCACAATCTCTCTGTTTTTATTCTAGAATCATGCCGGCTAAAGGTCCTCTGCAATCTGTCCAGGTTTTTGGACGTAAAGTGAGTATTTAAAGGCATTATGTCCTCGTGTGCTCGGCGGTGATGGCTATGCTAACTGTGATGCTAATGTTTTAAATATATTTGTCGTAATAACAGGCACAGTTAGAGCTCATAAACATGTATGTATAGGTGCTCTTAAACCTTTATACTGTAAAGTCTGTGTCTCGGTCAGATTGACGAAGAATTGTGTTGGTAAGAGTATTTACTGACACGTGGGACAGTTCAGTGTGTATAATTGGAAAATATGCAGCTGGAATTGATACAAAACTATTGCTTTTGCATCAGATTGACATGTTTTCTGTGGTTAAATAATTATAAAGTAGCTAGAGAGTGGCCATGTCTGTATAGTTAGCTCACTGTACGTGAATTTGGTGGCAATGGCTCCTGATTCGGATCATAAGACTAGAGAATATACTGAATTTGCAATGCTTTGGTTCTCCACTCCAGCATAACTATTTAATAGTGTCATATTTAGTTTAAGTTCTCAGTAATGAAAGCTCTAGCACAACATATAATGTTCTTAATTTATAAAACAGATATAACAGATTTGGGAGGTATATGTTACATTTACATTATTTTCCTTTTTGCAAGTGATTACAATCATATTTCAAGCAATTCAATCCCATCATGGTGAACTGTGTGCATCTGAACAGTCTCAGATGAAGGAAATTATCCTATTATTTATTGCTTTTAATATATCAGCCACACTTTCTCATTGGGCTGATAACATTATAAAATGAATACATATCGGCTGATAGTGATGTGGTGGCTTATTACATTGTGCTTCTCTAGTTTAAATGTGAGTATGATTTATCATAATAGAGATGAATGAGTTGACTGATCTGTCTGTTCTCCATCAACAGAAAACAGCCACCGCTGTTGCCCACTGCAAGAGGGGAAACGGGCTTATTAAAGTCAATGGAAGACCCCTTGAGATGATTGAGCCCGCCACTCTGCAGTATAAGGTACTTTTATTACAGACATTGAGAGCTAGAGTAGATAATTTTGTTCATTGTTGCTGTCAGCTTTGTGCAAATAAAAAAAATACTGTTAACACCACTGCTTTACTGATTGAGCTACTGGAAAGCCATTAATATGAATTGCATTAATATGTAAGAATTGTTTACTGAAAGTTTGACATCCTCTTCAGGACATGTTGCTATGTTCACGACATAATAAATGTCAGGTTTGAGAAGTTTATGCGGCTTTTCAGTGTGTAAATCCAATTTGAATTAATCAAAACGGATCCCTTTTCAAATTCAGCTCACTGATTCGATCAGTGCATGGACTGTTAATATTCTTTTTTTTTTTTTTATTGTTTTTGTTCTTTTTGAAGTTTGGGAGCATTTATGCAATTAGAGATTGACTGGTGTATTTATTGAGAGAAATTCTGCTTTTAACATGTAGAAGGATGTCTTATTTAAGGGAGTGTGAATGATGATGATTTTCACTTTTAAAGTCAGTTCAATCAAAATTGACCATTCCACTTTATGGGATGTTGGAGTGTTTATAAATTATTTACAAGTATACTGTATTTATGTGGGCACATGAAAGTAATAATCAGAAACATATTACTCCCCTTTATGTCAGCATCTGTTCTCACTCGTATGAGATTGTAGCAATTACGAAATAAAGACATTCGGTTCCAAGTTAAATTATTACTGGCCAAGTTAAAGATAAAAGCCTAAATAAATCGGTTTATCAAATCGATCGATTCTATTCAGAAAATTGACTGATCCGCTTGATTCAAATGGCTTAGCTTTACAATTTCCATGAACTTTTTGAAGTGTCAGTTGCTTAGCTGTCAGTGAAAGGACGGAAAGAAATCCTCATTTGTCTTTCGAAGATAAAAAAATAGTATGAGGGTGAGTAAATGACAGAATTGGTTTTTGAGTGGTTTGGCTCTTTAAGTGCACCCCGCTCATGAACATCCATCAGGATAGTCATTTAGCTCTGTGTGAGGAGGTTTTGTTCATGCGTCTGCTAACCGTGTTCCTTCAGCTGCTGGAGCCTCTTCTGCTGCTGGGTAAGGAGCGCTTCGCTGGTGTTGACATCAGAGTTCGTGTGAAGGGAGGTGGACACGTCGCTCAGGTTTATGGTGAGTAACACTGGCTGATGGGGGAAGCAGTTTGCCCTGAAACCCCTACCGTCAAATTATTTCTACATGATAATCGGCGAACTGTAAATGGATGGATACTTTTGTACTGACACTAACGTGTTTCATTCTTTCAGCCATTCGCCAGGCCATCTCGAAAGCCCTGGTTGCCTATTATCAGAAATGTAAGTGTGGCTCATAGTCAGCGTTGTTGAAGATGAATGTGTAAGTGTCTGCATTAATTCCCACTTCTTTATTTACTCTTCTCACAGATGTGGATGAGGCTTCCAAGAAAGAGATCAAGGATATCTTGATTCAGTATGACAGGACTCTGCTTGTCGCTGATCCCCGCCGCTGCGAGTCCAAGAAGTTCGGTGGACCTGGAGCTCGCGCACGCTACCAGAAGTCCTACCGTTAAATTCTCTCTGTACATTTTCATTCAATAAACCTGAGGGGGAAAATTGTTGTCTTGAGTTGTTCTTAAGACTGTGCTTGTAGGTTTTTATGTGCTCCGTATTGATTGATTTTTATTGTCCACATTGCTTCAAACTAGTTAAACGTTTTTTTATGTTGCATAAATGGTTCCATTGTTTGTTGTGGCCACATACCGGTATACTGCTTCACTGAGTCTAATAGTATGACTTCCATTGAAATCTGTAAATCAAAATTACCGCTCAAGTGTATTTAAGGTAATTTATAATCCTACTGGTTTATTATAGTCAGATTGTCTAATGAATGGTAATAGCCTGTTCGCGTGCAATGAAAGGGTAGTGATGTGAAATGTAATAAGAAAATATATCTCTTCTGATTGTTAAGGTTTTGGTTTTACATGCATGCCTATGGATTTTCCTAAAATTACAGAAACTACTGAAGTACACTAAATTGTTTTGTGTGACAGAAATTGGCATTTTAACCAATTTAATGTTAAGAGTACTTTGGAATTGAGTTGGTGGTGGTAAAACTAGCTTGAATATAAATTCATAAATGTTATAGATTGTTAATTTGCACTGTATGGCGTTGTATTTTTCTGTGAATAATGGTATAAAACCAGAATTTCCCTGTTTTGTTGTAAATTTGTTGCACCGAAGTCTATCAGGTTGGAACTGTCTTTGAGATTTACAGCACATGCCCTCGAGTACTATGATAAAGCAATGTGGATTTTGATCCACGAGATGGAGCCAAACCTATTTCATTTAAATATGAAGCTCATTCAGGTCAGCTGAAGGCATGCAGTGAGTACTGATGATGATGACTGATATCTGAAATATCCAGAAAGACAGGCAAAGCATTAATGTGAACACAAGGGAGGAAACACTAAATACTGTAAGATTAAAGAAGCACGCATACTCGTTCTGTTGGTTTTAATCTGATTCAGCAGTTGATCTGTTGTGTAGCTCTCTCTGTTGTGGGTGAGGTAAGACAGCAAGAGATAATGAGATAAGAGCTGTCTTGCTGCTCAACCCAGTGTGATTCACTTATGGCAAATGGCTGGTATTGATCCATTACTGGCAGTTGGGTCAGCAAGCGGACGCAGACGGCAAAAACGTAGACTCCTGACATTTGCATCCTGCTATTTTGCCTGAGGATTCTTGCATTTCATTACAGTCTGATTCATGTGGATGCAATGAACGGTGTTGTCATGCGAGAAAATGCATGGGTTTAATCCTGTGATACTATATTAAAATATGTGCATTGATCCACTAAGAGCTTGGGGCCAGAGTGAAACTGGTTTTAATTCTTTCCGTTTCAGTGTGTCATTCCTTAGAAACAAGTCTAATTTAGTCTAATATACATAGGGTAATAATATATCATTATATTGCAACAACTTTAACCCGTTCTTGGATTAATTATGGCAACTTCAGTCAGGATTTTTTTCTTAAAGGATTTTATTGCTCTTAAAACATGAAAACAAGATTGGAAGTTTTTGGTTTTTACACATTTTTTAAAGAGATTTTCAGATGTCCTCTTGAGGGGACAGATTGTGTTTTTGGTTTTAACTGAAGAGATGCTGTATTAAGTTGGTCACGAGGAACCACTACATTGACCAACAGAAATTTTCTTGGTTTGAAAGTCAGATATTGATTTGCTACACTATTACAAACAGACAATGGGTCTTCTTTAATTCCCCAAAATTTAAAGTATCCCTACAGTCAATGTTCTCCCTTAAGTTAAAACTCAAAATGACATTCAGCCTAATTTAATAAATGATTTATTCATGAATCATGCTTCAAAATATCTTTAGTGTAACTCTACAACCCTTGCTACATGTTCATTTGCCCCCACTCACTCAGAGATCTACTGGGTCAACTTTACTGTACAGCAAAAGCTGAAAATATTAGTTTAATTCATGAAAACTGTTAGAACAGTTTAGAATAGTATGTTAGAAACTGATTCAGAAGTAAAAGAGGAAGAGTGAGTTATACTTGTTTGTTTACAAGTCAACATATTACAATAGTATCGCTCTTTACAACCCTTTGTGAAAAAGAAGTGTGCTTAGTTCTATTGAAAGTGTACTTTTTGTGTACTTCAAACCTTAAAAAATTAACTTTTTAAAAGTGCACTTGCAGAAAATATAATATGATTGAAATTAAATGACACGTGTGTTTAAAGAGAGTAGACTTTAATGACAAGATTTCATGCTTCCACCGAAGTGTACTTTACACTCTAAATAAGTTTTACTTGAACCCATTTTAAATTATTATTATTATTATTGATAAGTACACTTATTTTGATGTATTGACTAATAAACTAAAGCACATGTAAAGTAATAAAAATTTGTATTTAATTGTTTTTTTCACAGTTTGAGTTTCTTTTCATTCAAGTTCTCCCTTGTGTTTCTTTCAGTTCATCCTCGTCACCTGTGTCCTGTCAATCACCTTGTTAATTAGCTCATAAGTTCCCTTTCTTTGGTCATGTATTTATACCCTGAGTTCTCCCTTAATCTGTCTGTTCTTGTTTGTTTAGATTTGTGTTTGGTTCGGCGAGTTTGCTTAAAACCTGTTCTTTTGAATTCTCTTGAATTCATTTTGCAGTCATTTCTCACAGTCATAAACAGCGGTGACATTATTTGAAATAAATTTCAATTTGGCATTACAGGTATTTTTTAGTTCACATTAATTTCTTGTCACATTGAGTAGTGCACTTTAACTATATTTTAAAGACACTAGGCAAATATGAAAGTACATATAAAGATACATTTAAGTCATCTAAAATGTAATGTTAAGTGGTTTTAAAAAATCACTCAGAAGTTCAACTAATTACATTTAATATGAACTTGACATGGAGTTTACATGAATTTGGTCTTGGTTTGTCTTAAAGCATATTTAAAACACCACATAGACATTAAACAACATTCAAAACGCAATTTTCACCACAAGGGGACTTAAGGTCTTATCTCTGCATATTTCTGTGCTGTCACAGAATTGCTTAGGTTACATAAATGCATAAATTTTGTGGAATTATAAATTGAATGAGGCCCATGTATTGACCTTTTTTTTAGCTGAGAAGGGCCAAAAGTTAATGAAATATTATATGGCACATAACTTAATATGCATGGAAGAAATAGTTTGTGTTATTAGCTGCATGCAATATCCACTCCACTTGTTGTTGATGAGTTTCAGACGAAGACAGTCCTGACAGAGGGGAAACTGAACCACAGAGGGCAAGTGATTCACCACTACTGCTGAGCTTCCTGGACCAACACATGAGAACTCTGCTGCTGTTCGCATGGGATAGAGGAAGTATATAGACGAAAAACAGACTGAGCCAGATGGGGGAAAATTCCATGGTAATATCCCTTAGTAAATAGAGAGACCATCATTGGGTTTTGGATCCTAGTATGATAGCATTCCCACGAGGAACAACGGTTGGTCAACCTGCTTCGCTGGGAAGATTAACCAGGTCTTTTCAGAAGGGAAGACTGATTGTTGAGTTGTTGAGAGGGTTTTTGATCAAGCTTTCCTGTAGCTCAAACAGTAGAGCGTGGAATTTGTAACACCAAGGTCATGGGTTCAATTCCTAGGGAAAGCAAGAACTGATTAGAATGTCAATATGTGTCTTAAATGCTGCAACTGCAAATGCATAAATGTAAGAGCATTGATGGAGAGATCTATAATGAAGAGGAAGTCTCTTTTAGACATATTAGCACTATTACAGGACACTGGCACTGTTTTATTATTGCTGCCACATTACAAATCTCTGCATTCTGACCCACTAAGAGGAGGAGCAGAGAAGGTCCACTCATCTCTGTTAACTCCATGAGAGGTCAGTCAAATGAAAGTTTGCAGGCTGACAGATATCTGTACACATCATCTGTACACAGTAATATCACTTATAAGCTTACATTTCAATCTGACGTTACCAGAGCGACAACTTGAGCTGTTTATAGAGATGGATGTTTATTGAGATGCAGTTGGGAGGACACCTGACTTCTTTTGCCATTGCAGACGTCTCCCTGAGAACATGAGCTATAAATTTAAAGTAAGAGTCCTGGTCCAGAATCAGCTCACCCTTGTCTACTTAGTAGGGCTTGCCGTTTATATGAAATGTAAAATCAATTCATCGCACACTGTTTTCTGATGGGAAGTGTAAATGGACTATTATTTTTCGTACAGAATGTTGCAATGTTTATTATAAATGATTTTTCTGTGCACATCATTATTATAATTATGTAATGATTACGTTTTTGATTAGTCTTTAGGACTGGGCTCTGTAACTTGACTGCAAACTGACATTCAGGTCTGCCTCTATTTAATTAGCAATGTCCAACTTCATAAAAGCCAGTCGATTCCTGAAGGACAAAATCAAATTCCACCCTACATTTTTCTCATTCCAGAAGCCTTTCACTCAGATATACATGTCACAATAAGGAAGAAAAGACTACCACAGCTTCCTTTTCATGTCGACTTTAACTTCAGGAATGTAAAACTGCAGTTAATATTACACAACGTGATGCAAGCTAAAACTGAATAAATATGAAAACATACGCATTTACAAATGACACTTCACACATGTGACATACTGGTCATTCTCATCACTCCTGAAGAGATAGCTTTATTTAAAAAAAATAAAAATAAACAATGCAATAAATTAAGAAATATGGCCAACAGATTCAAGATCAAAGAAGATGTATTAACATTAAAAAAGCAACACAATACCAAAACATTAGTAACAGTAACAATTATACATTAGTTTAGTAATATGTGATTTATATGTTTGATATGTTTACACACACATTCACACACAATAATTTTATACTAATTTTATATATTTTAATCTATACTAATTTACAATTTATGTTCAAAAGTTGTAAATACACACACACACACACACACACACACATATCTATACTAATTTACAATTTATGTTCAAAAGTTGTAAATACACACACACACACACACACACACACACACACACACACACACACACACACACACACACACACACACACACACACACACACACACACACACACACACACACACACACACACACACACACACACACACACACACACACACACACACACACACACACACACACACACACACACACACACACACATATCTATACTAATTTACAATTTATGTTCAAAAGCTTGGGGCCAGTAAGATTCTTTACTGTTTTGAAAGACATTTCAAATTATAACTTATTTGATTAAAAATAGAGTGAGAACAGTAATACTGTGAAATATTATTACAATTTCTGTTACAATTACAATTAACTGTGTCACATCAGCTGGTTGTAGGTAAAGGTGTATCAGTCTTTATTGAAAACAAAGTTCAACAATCAAAAGGTACTCAGATTCTCAAGTTCTCAAGAACTTCAAAATAGGTGTTGTAAACCACAACAGACATCTAGACAAGACTAAACACAGGGCTTAAATACACAGCAAACTGAGGAAATAACAAGATTAATTAAGAACACACACCTAAACAGGACTGACTCAATCAGTAACCAAGGAGATAGAAGGACAGAGGACAGGGGAAAAACAGCATTTATTTAAAATAGAAATCTTTTGTAACAATTGAGAATGCCTTATTGTCACTTTTGTATTATATTAATCTATTAATAAAAAAGAGAACATTTTGTGACCACAAACTTTTGAGCGGTAGTGTACGTGCAACATAAAATAAATTAATGAATAAAAAAAAAAACAGCGAAATGACTTAAACCCCCGAAACCAAGTGTTTAAGTTACATTAAGTGTTTTTTATTACATAAAACCGTTTCCAGGTTTTCTAGATCATTTTCCTATTAACATTATTCTCTTAAATTGCCAAAGCATAACTATATCCATACATGATTACACTTTATATAAAACAAAACATTACATATACACAACCATGCAAAATTTCCAACATGTACATGCATCTATAAATAAATACACAGATAAAAATGTAATTGAGCAAGATAGTAATACATTTTAAATAATATATGTTATTAATATAAATAAATGGTTTTGCTTTTTTGCTGTTTTACACAGTGTCATTTTTCTATTACCATGCCATTTTCTTTCCATTTTTCTCTCAGTATTAACTCTTTAGTCTTAATCATCATAACACACAAAGAAAACACACACAGTTATATGATTATACTTAAACTGATCTACTGGGGTTGACCTAAGTTATATTACTCCATCCTTTCTCTGTGTCTTTGCATCTGCTTTTTGTCATTTTCTGTTCTGAGGCTCACCCTCCTCCAGCGCTCAATCTCCTCCCACCCCCGCACTGCTTTTCTCACCGTGTTTTATCTATATCTAACATCTCTCTGGCTCTTATCAAAGCTGCTGTATCACAGTGTTGTAAGCAATCATTGTAACGACCGAGCTGTTGGCCGAATACAGTGCTTGTGTTTAGTAATGCAGGCCCTCTGTGTCTATTGAGAAATTAAGCAAATGGGCTCAAGAATCGATTTCAAACCATGTGCATTTCAGATCAAGCTTTCGTTTGTGTATTTAAATGGCGTACATGTTTAGTTTAGCCAGCTCTTAGCTTCATATGCATCACTTGCCTACTACAGTATAACTTAAAGAGACAGAAGTCAGATAATGGCCAGACTGGCTAACCTAATGCTTCTGCCAAAATATACAATATACAATTTGCAACACAACTAAGTGTAAAGAATACTCCATCCAACAATGCAATGCACTCAACCTTCAGTTTCCAGAGAGACAGAAGTGACATCAACACCAACATCTCCATATTTTCCAAAAGCAAAGATCTGTATGTATAATAAATAATAATACAGTGGAGTTCGGTTATGTCGACGGCCTCAGGGGTTGAAAAAAAGCATCAAGATAACCGATGATCGAGATAACCAAAAGCTAATATAGTGATTTATTTGATGAAGCGATCGACATGCTATAAAAATGTACATACACTGTATATGTTTGCTAACAACAAAAGGTATATGTGCACCAACTAACAGCAGAGATTTACCAGTATACAATAAAAAACACCTTAGATTCTCGATATAAACCTTTAATTATATTCTCCAACATTGCAAACACAATTTCGCTCACAGTGTAAACACAGTCACAACACACATAAACACATTCGCTCTGACACAGTTCTGAAAAGTATTGCACACGCGGATACTATGATTTTTTTACGAACTCTAAAATAATTTGTTGCGTTTTGCCTTTAACGGTCTGCTTGTAAGCTTCAGTAACGGCGTCTTTGTCGATGTCAATGTAATCTGGGAACTCCTGCGCCTCTGTAGGTGTGTAATCTGTGTTGTGTAATTTCGTAATCACTCTTGAACACCAGCATTCGTCCCATCAAAATGTCATATATTGGATCACTGGAGTTTGAGGACCCTGAAGCAATGAAAACAGCACGCGCAGCAATACACAATGCGCTGTGAAAGAAAGAGAAGATTACGGGATCGAGATGTCACGGGATCGAGATGTTAAGTGGCGTATTTGTCCCTCTTTTATGCTTGAGATATAAGGGTTCGGCAACATAAAAGAATGACAATAGACAATGTCAAAAACGTTGACATAATAGGGTTGGTGAGTTAACTGAGAGTCCACTGTATATACCATCTCAGTGAGTGCTTTTATAAACGAGTCATTAAACCATTCACTCAACAGATTTGTTCAAATTATTGATTCATTCAGAAACAAAAGTGGTTGGATGAAATAGAAATAAGAATAGGTTCTTGTTTATTGAACTGCTGTGTAAAAGCAATTTCACAAAATATGCTCCTGGTTACTCCAGTAATTTACCAATAGCAGATCCTGAATCTGTGGTGTGAGAAAACTACAAGTATTTTACAAGGTGGTGATTTTCTATGTGATTTGTATGGTGTGGTAGATTCCAGATTTGCATACCTGACTTAAGTTAAACGTGAGCGTCTACTAATCCACAGTTACAAGTTCATCCTCAAGTGCGCATCTCCTAATCGACAGCCTGTAGAGTTGTACTCTAGTGCTCCACTATCCTGCTGAAGTTAAATATATAGTATATAAAGTGTTTATTCTAGTTGTCACATGTCTAGTTCTCTTGTTATGTAGTGTTGTTTAGTGTTATTCTTATGTTATATTCATACACACAAATGTGTTGGGGACATTTAGTTTTCAAGGCATTTCCTGTAAGAAAAAATAATTTTAGTTATGCTTAATTAGTATGATTATTAGTTAAAAGTAAGCATGAAGGTCCACCCTAACCCCTCTTCTAAATCGAACCAATCAGCAAAATGTACAAGATCGCATACATGTTGAAAAGTACATTTGTCATTGTAATATTGTATAATAAATATTGTCACAGTATCATGTATTGTCTTTCACTTCCGGGTCCCTTCTGTGTATCTCCCATTCCCTTCTCACATTTGTAGTGTTAATCAATTACCCTGTTAGTCTCGTCAGCTGCTTCCCATTTCCTCTTGTATAAAACAATCTCGTGTTTCCCTTGTCTTTGTCAGTCGTTGACGTTATGTGGTGGATGTTGTCGCAGTGTGTGGATGTCATTCCGTGTATTCCAAGTGTCATGAGTTTTGCACTATTACATGCCGTTTTTGTTGGTATTTACAGTGTTTTGTTTTCCCGAGTTAAAATAAAGATATTTCTGTTAGATCCTGTTGTTCCTCGTTGGTCTCCGCATCACTCCAGAAACTTGTAGCTGACAAATATATTGTTTTATAAATAAAATATTCTATGGTTTTTAATTGGCAGCAATTATTTGCACAAAAGATGCTATTTACACTGTGAAAATGTAATTTTCCTAGATGCTATTTGTACTTATAAATATGCAAATAATGGCTATACCATTAAATACTATTTGATCTTCAGTGTGGTGTAGTACAGCTATAAATATATAGTATATTATATATATTTATAAATAACAAATATCTACATATAAAAATGGAAACATTTATCATTGCATCCTTACACTTTTACATTTACACTTATGCATCAGACGCTTTTATCCAAAGCAACTTACATTGCATTCAAGATACACATTGACATTCTAATCAGTTCTTACTTCCCCTGGGAATTGAACCCATGACCTTGGCATTGAGAGCACCGGCTTTATACTGTATAGTGTGATTTTAAGAATTAATAGGCAGCATAACACGCATAATGCACAATGCGCACTATTGTTATATTTCAATCTGAACATAACCTGTCACAAAACCCATATGGCCTGCTATAGTAGGTGTGCCGTCCTCGTCAGCCTTCCGAACGATCTCCATACCTCAGGACTTCAGCCCCTGGATTCTGCACAATCATCATATATCTGACTCAGTTCATACATGGACAAAAGGAGAGATTTGCAGAAGCATAAATAGTTAAGGCGTGTACACCTACAGAAAGAAGTAAGCTTGCGCAGTCCACCCATTTCAGGCTCTGCAGTTAAACGGTCACCTAGTAAAAGGCAAGAGAATGTCATAAATAAAGAACTAGCCATTTATGGTCTTTTCCTCTGTGTGCACAGCGCTATGGAAACACATCACCTGAAGGGGTGACCCTCTGACCCCTTGCTGTCACTGTACTAGACGATGGGTGCAGATTTACACCGTCCCAGACGCTTTTCTAGGCCTGCCATGTCGTCTCATTTGACCGTAATAGGTACTGCAGCGGGAGGAAAAGTAATTGAAGTTTCTCTGCGTTCGAAGGTCTGCCAAGTGCGGAGGTGGGGGTTCACTTTATTGAGGGATACAGTACTGCCGTTGGCATGGCAACAGAGAAGTACTGTTTGGGCATCGCTTATTTAGCAGAAAAGCGACATCCCAGAGAGAAGATAGAGAGATGGTGTGAATAATTGTAAATCGCTGTTTGTCTGCCAACAGAAATAATGGTTGTAGCAACAGGTCCTGCCTCCCTATATTTTTTTCTCAGTGACTGTCACCCCAACTGACTCTGTACAAAGTTCAAAAGTATGAACTTTTAATGGAGAGAGCTCTTTTTTTAAATAAACAGAAATACTGTTTCTGTATATAGTGCCTAAATCACTGATAACCACATCTATAGTTTAAGCTCTATTGATTTTGAAACTGAGTTTTTGTAGTTGGAGTAGTTGCCAGGGCATTCCAATTTGGTTGCTGAAGCGTTTTGCTATTTGAAGTGTTGTTATGCAGTTGCTAGGGTGTTTTAGGCGGTTTCTAGTTGGTTGCTAGGTGGCTGGTTATAGCTCAAGCCAAAAGAGCTCGCACGTCTCTGATATTCTAGTCTCTAGATATGGTTCCACTCTAGGTATGGTTCATCTTCCTTCAATAAAAATCTTTGGATCTTTTTTGCCAGGTGAAGATTGTGTATGCTGAAGTTTAAAGTCATGATGAAATGGGAGTAGTGACAGATCTTTTCTCCTGTATTGTGACGAACATTGGTGTAACGGATTTAGACTTGGTTAAATGGAATATATATGTTGTTGATTGGATCTTGGGATGTTGGCATCACACTTAAAAATGGATGCGAGTTTGGGGTTGAAGCGGACTAATTGTTCGGAGAAATCCGACACACATCACAAGAGAGAAATTAAAATTTAAAATGAGACATTTGCATGGATGAATCCTTTACAATAAGATCAATAACATGCATTTACACATTAAGGGCCATATTATGCCCTTTGTCAAGTCTCGATTTTGCTTTTGGGTCTAGAATAGGTTTTCATGCTTGAATAAAAAAATTAAAAAAAACATCATTTTCCACACTATTGCAGCACCTCTCTTCCCAGTCTGTCAGTAACACTGTTTAGTTTCAGTTTCAATGAAGTCCCGCCTTCCAAAAGCACAATATGCTCTGATTGGTCAGTTGGATAAGTGTGTTTTGATTGGTCAACTGCTTCAAGTGTGTTTGGGAAATACCACTTACCATGACCATGAGTTTCACACTTCTAACACAACTCAACCAGGCAGGAATTATTTAAATGAGGAATATTGTGACATGTATGTTCCTAAATGCAGACTCAAGACTGCAGTCGAGGTGTGTAAAACAGTGTTTACTGATACAGAAAATAACTCCCTTAACATTACAAACACAATAAAGTTGAAAATGCAAAAAAAAAAAAAAAAAAAACATAACCTTTAACGCTGATTCGAATACTTAATATTTGGTAGTAGTTTCAAATCCCCAACCAGCTGAGCAACACTTAATTCATGAGTGATTGAATGAACAGCTGTTGTTTGTTCACTTTGTAATTAATTTAAAATGTTATCTCATAATGTCTAGGGGACATGCACTGCTTGTAATTTAATATAACTTATTATAGATTTGTAAGTACTAAATGTAACAAAAAAAAAAAAAAAACGATTTAAAAGCTATTTTAATTCAGGACTTTTTGATTAGGGATCAGAATGAACCCCACATAATCCTCATCCAACAGCAGTAAATATTGTTGCATGTATGCGTTCAGTCTCAGACAGGGTTCTTAGAGTAAGCCAGACTGAGCTCCTTTGTTAATTTGATTATTTTATTTTTGCACTTGACACGTCGCTGCCTGCCGAGGTAGTTGTCCCCTACACCAGGTTACTGAGTTCATCTTGCTCAACCAAGAATCATGTGGAAGCTTGAGCAGTCATGGCTAAAACTTTACAAACTTCTTTACATCAGTGCTTTACATCAACATTTAGGATGTTTTCACACTAGAACTTTTTGACAAAATCAGAATCGAGTGTTCAGGTGGGATGTGTATTAACATGATTTATTGACAATTTTCCCATTTATTTATATTTAAACCTGAGAGCAGATACTCAAAATTAGAATATCTCTTACAAAAAATGAATTTATTCAAGTGTGCTATATTTGTTTTAAAATAAAAAATAAAAAAAGTATACTATCAGTCTACTTTTTTTATGTATTTCTCAGAAATACACTTAAGCATACTTGACTTCTATTAAATTAGTATATTTGGCTCATACTTGTGCTCATCTTTTGTTCAAGATCAACTTAAAAGTATAATTAAGTATTCTAAGTGCACTTGGCTTGTAGTTAGCCTATTCTATACTTCTTTGTATTTTTTTCAAATTTTTTGAAAATGTTGATTTAAAAGCAGAAATAAGCTTATGCACATGTAAAATGACAAGATCAAGCATTAAACAGCATATAAATCAAAACTGCCTAATGTTTCTGAATGAAATGTTGACCCAGGAAGAGGTTGGACTATTCAAGTTTTGGGGGTGCTAATGGACTTAATTTGTCAGGGTTCTGTCACTTCGGTCATGTTTTCTATTTTTTCGGGGACAGAACTTTGACATTGCCCTATTGTCATGTCTTTGTGGGAGTTCTCTTGTCTGTTGTCTGTCTTGTCTTGTGTGTGGGGCGTGATGTTTGATCCCGACACTTTGGTCTTGTACAATTTTGGTTTTGTCGGGATTCGGACATTCATGTTTGTTATACCTGTTGTGAACGCACAGGACGAGGGTTCGCTCATTCTCGTGTGCTCTACGTCATGTGAGTGGGCACAGTTTCGAGCTTTGCTCAGGCTGCACGTTCTCTTGTCTGTGTGTATTGTTGTGTCCTGTATTGCACGCAGTCTGTGTTTCACTGGCTGTGCACTGTCTTGTTTTGTGTGGACAGGCTGTATGAGTGTTCTCGTTGGCCGCGTGTTCGTGTCATGTCATTGTGTTACCCCGCCCATGTTGTGCCCTCTTTATTGTTTGATTTGCCTCACCCGTTCTCCATCTATTAACTGCCTTGTGTGACACTATTTATTCCCTTTGTTTGCTGTTTGTTTTGCTGTCCTGTGCTGGTTCGTCGTCGTTTTATGGGGTGTTTCACTGTACTGTTCCAGTAGTCTTAATTCTAGTGGTCAAGTCAAGTCAAGTCCAGTTTAGTCTTGTCTTGTTTTTCCCCCTTGTGGTGTTTCTGTTTGCATTTTGTTTTATTTATTTTATTAATAAAAAGCCCTTCCTTCCTGCATCTGAGTTTTTAATGAAACTTACCCACATTAAAGTCTTGAGAAAATAAATTGCAAGAAGCTAGAATATATCGCATTTTATTTGTCATTTTTTGTTTGTTTAAAAGCAGTGTCCTGTACTTTCTTTTGATCAATTACATACTTATATATTCATAAAACGAAATATTCTGGGGGATACAAAATGATAAAAAATGCTGCCACTGACTGGAAACTTAAAAAAAAATACTGCCGGAGAAAGAGTTAAAGTACAGTTAAAGGTAGGTTGAATATCAAGTATGAAAAATATGTACTTAAGTAGGAACCCAGTAGTAAACTTAAAGTGTAAAAATAATCAATAAATAGTAAACAATAAGCATGATATTAAGATTATTTAAAGAAAACTGGTATATTGTAACTTAACTAGTATACTTGCAGTATAAAACTACTAAACTAGTCGTTTACTAAGAGTATAATTCAGTGTACTTTTATTAACTAAAAAATACTAAGTATTTTAATACCTATAAGTTCACTTGTAGTATAGCTGCAGTGAAAAAAGTATAATTATACATTTATACACTAAAATGTGGGCCAAATTAGTCCCAAGTAGAATTGAAAAAGTAGACTTCCAAGTATACTACTATTTCACTGATATTAGTGCATTTAAGTTCACTAAAAGAATTTAAGTATACTACTCACTTTTGTAAGGGATAACAGTCACTTCAAGAGCATGATGGAAAAAAATTGTCTCTTACCCCACCTGGTTTCTCAGTTGCGTCAATTCGGTGCTGTTTATCTGATGGGCAGCAGTGCAGTGGACTGTGGAAGCATTATGATTCATATGACTCTCTAAATTCACAATAAACCAACCCACTGCTACAGCTTACAAGGAAACTCATCATGTGACGCGAGGTTTATGTGTGTAAGGACTAAATGCGAGACAAAAAAGGATTGGAATAGGCATAAAACAGATCAGAATAGAATAGAATAGAATGGAATAGAATGGAATAGAATAGAATAGAATACTCCCTAAAGACGTCACATTTCTCAAAATGTACAGCAATAAATTATTCTTTGTTTTACAAATATACAATCTTTATGCATAAATAACTGAAAATATAATTTTACATTTTTTAGGGACAAGTGCAAATAAAAGTTTAAATTTTTTAACTCTTAAAATAAATGTATTATTATTTTTCACCAGCACCCTTAAAAAGTATGAAAATGTGAAAGTGAAATTTTTTTAATCTTCTAAAACTGAAAGGGTTCAATTATAATTGTTTATAATTGTCATTGTTTACTGAAATTATGTTCATATAGACCTGTATGTCTTTATTTATTCCTTGGAACAAAAGATCAAAAAAAGAGACTTTTCCTTTAAAATCCTCCAAGTGGACAGAAATGTTTTTTTGTATGAGTACAAATGTGACTATTTTTCATCCATTTAAAATGTACTTTTCAGCAGCTTGTTTCATGCAGCATATCCGTTTTTCAGTAATTATAGCTAGCTTGTGTGAAACTGGGCCAGCTCCTCATAGACTCCGCAGGAGCTCTCCTTAAAAGGCCAGGATGGATGATGTCGACTGTCTTTTTTTCCTTCCACTTTCTCTCTCTCTCCTACTTATTTCTCTGAGGAGAGGCCCAGTAAGCTTTGGGATTCTCATCTTGCACATCAGAGAAACTCATGATATGATGACTTGCGGGAGAGGAGGTGCATTACCACACACGTAAACAGATGGCCCTGGCCACACACAAAAAAAGTAACGCGTCATTAGCTGAAGTGGCAAAAAGACAAAACAGATATATCTACTTGAGCAATGTTTTCTTGTAATCTTTCTTGCTGATCAAGACAGATTAAAATTGGTCCATTTGACTTGGTTAGCATTAAAAGTCCTTCAATAGCTTGGAAGGAACGAACTGAAATTTAAGTCGTAATTCATCGGTAATCTTATGCTCAAGTGCACAGTTAATGTTTGAGTTTTGAGGCCCAATTAGTGAATTAATCATTTAATGAATCATAAAATTCCTCTGTAACTTTCTTTCTTTTTTACGGAGCCTCCAAAGATGTATAATGAAGAAGAAGAAAAATTTAAATGGGAGAAAAAATTACATTTTAATTGTTTTGTATCTGTTCACAAAACATTTTTGAGAACGTTTCTATTCACTCACAGCAGAAAACTTAAAAATGACAATGTTCTCTTTGGGGCTTTGTATTTTAAATCTGTTATATGCATAGCAAATTTTTGCTTTTGTGGTGCTCAGAAGAGGGTCAGTCTGAAGGGTTTTGAATTGAGGGTGACTACATGATGACAGGATTTTTATTTTGAGGTGAACTATCCCTTGAAATGTCAAGGTCAAACAGTTCAGGCATATCGCAGCATCACTGGACCAGAATCAGCAGGTGCACTTTTATACAGGGAAGTGAAATGACTTCCCTCTCATTGCAAAAGAACAGAACAACACAGCAATTTCTGTAAAACAGTTATATATATTCAGCTCTGAAAGGTGAATGACGTGAAAACAAAACTAGTAATGAAAGTGTAAAAGTGGTTGTTTAATGTGGCTGTGATGATCAAATAATCAAATATAAAAATTAAATAATAAAAAATAAAAAATATATCAAATACACAATGTGAAACTTTTGACATTCAGAAATTCTTGCTCTTTGAAAGTGTATTGCTTGATAAGTCAACTCATGATAATTTCCTGGTCCTCAGCATTGGATGCTGGTTGCTGGTTCGCTGGATCGTTGGTTTGGTGGACCAAAATATGGTATGATTTGTACGCTAGGACCAGCTTGGGATACTGGTGTGCTGGTGGATCAGCATATGCTGTCTTTTGAGTGCTGGTTTGATCCCAGCAAGGGCACAACAAAACTTTCTTTTTTGTTACTTTACATTTCTTAATGTATTCGTTGTTAAGACCAAAACTTTTCAGTTTTATGGTCCTAATCTATAGAGAGTAAAAGTAGAAGCTATATTGCATTTAGTGAAGCCTAAATGCAATCACCATAATCACTTTAAGTTAGGCTATAAATGAACTGATTTCAGTGCCGACTGATTTCACGCTTTTAACTCTTTTAGTCTTTATATAAAATCTACAAGTTGGAAAGATTGAGTTTGTACAGTTTGCAAGGGCATGAGTAGAGAAGTGGCACTCTATTTCAAATTTACAACATTTAAAATCTCTTTAAAATGACCCTTAAATGCCTAAACCTAACATTAATAGGCTAATTAGCAAATCATAGTTCATGGCAATGACATAAACTAATGGCTGTTGGCTGCATAAAAAAGAGTCTTTCTCAACTTCCTGTTCCAAGTTTATATGTAAACAGAGGGGTCTTTAATTGTGTTTCTACTGTGACTAAAGCTTTTTGCCACCATAAGAGGGTCTGTCCCTAATTTGCAGGAGACAAAGGGAACATGTGCGTCTTCAGAGTGCAGTATCTAAGCTATCGTACATTCAAGGATTCTGACACACTTTTTCCACCAGGACATTTATAGTGCTTCATGTACACAACGAAAACATAAAAAGTCCCCCCTCTTTCAGTCTGGAGGACGTATTATGTATGCTTTTGTGTGTTTGTGAGCAACTGCACCTTTGGCCTAAGGATGCTCTTGTCTGAAGTGTGTGTGCGGGCTGTTATTGTTTCCAGTGAGGAGGGCAGAATCTGCTAGCCATCTGTTGTTATCTCTGGAATGCTGTACTTCGCTCATGGACATATATGTACCAGTTCGTTGATGTCTCTGCTATTTTTAGCCCCTACCCACTGCTGGAGGTTGTCATGATGATGTCATACTACCTCTCAAAATATATCCCAATGTTTATCTTGGGCTGCTCTTTGAGCTAGCTTCTCATGTCTTGTTTGTTTGTGTTTATTAGTGGTTTTCTCATTTTTTCCACCATTACAGAGTTCCTCACACGTATAGTTTGCTCTCTTCGTCTGGCTTTAACATGAACATGGAAACATAGCGTCGAAAAACTGGTATTAGTTTGTGGAAAACATACCATATTTGTGAGAGTGTTATTACTGTTCATGGTGCTTTTTGATAGAAATGTTGTTGTGAGATTTTGCAATTTGATGCTAATAATTTGTGTTTATTTAGAGTCAGGACATAAGTTCAAAGAGACAGAAACCCAAGACATCAAAACCCTAAGGAAGAATTATGGCTGAAAAACATATTAACTGTCCCAACTGTCATTTGTTTTTTGCAGAATATATCAAATACATCTGCTGTACTATTTAAGTTGTTATTAATGTAAAATAATGATCAACACATTTACAAAATATGCCACTGTTCAACGCACACTTTAATATATGAATTAAAAAAACATAACATGAAAGTAAAAGTGGCAGCCCTTCACGGACAATTACCGCACACACATAAACAAAACAACTTAATGTCTCGGCCTTGTCCTCCTTTTATACTCCCATAGCTCCTCTGTGAGATACATGGCAATAACTATTATTTACGCCACTAATCCTGCTTACATAATCTGCAATTTCGAAACATAAAAAAAGGGTCTTTCTGACTCCAAACTTTTGAACGTTAGTGTACAGCTGGATCCATTATATGAATTATACACAGGCCTATTTTTTCAATTGAGGTGATGTCATAATAGCATAAATGTTGGTCTTTAAACACACAGTGAATTAACATCTTGTGGAAAAATCTTATTGTATTGTTGGTAGTACAATAGTAATTCGTCTTCAAGGTGAAGCTTGTGTTATTTTTTGTTGTCATCATATATGATCTGTATAATTATATGGTTGTCTAGTCTATACCTTGATTTATGTGGTGTGGCATAAGGCGTATGTACGTTTGTATATTTTGGCATGTGCATCTGTAGGTGTGCATTTGTTAGCACATCTGATTTACAGTGTGCTGACAGTGGAAGTGCCCGAGGGAGTTCGAGGAGTAGCACAATGACTGGTTCTACAAGTGCCATGTCACACAACACACACATACACACAATACTGCAGTCAGGAGCAGATCAGAACTTGTCACAGACGGCTGATAGATTCCACTGCAGATTGAGAGGCGTCAGTCTGCAACAGATACACAAATAGGGGACTCACTGCCCACTGTTGACGGTCTGTGTGACCTGACACTGTGTCCTTTTCTAGAAAGAAGTTATGTGTTTGTCCATGCTGAAAGCAAAAATGCGAAAGGATGCAATCACATACTGAATGCTTGATTTAATTTCATGTCACAGATTTGTTATAAATATAGCTACTTTTGTGAATATATGAGTATTTTACTTTAATTTTAACTTAACTTTAATTTTATTAAGTTACATTTTTGCTTCACCTTTCTGAGTTGTGAATCGACATATGAGACTATCTGTGCAATTTCCACCACAGCCAACCTTGACCTAGTTTAGACAAGTGACTCTATATTTAAACTCTCCTTAAAACTCCCTTATGGACTCCCTTATTGTGACATATTCCTGTCTGTTTGATCTTGGCTGCAAAAATCATTGGATCAGAGTGGGTTTAGTCAAGAACTAGCTGTGTTCTGACAGTAGACCATTTGACTTGGGAGAGTTAGTGCTCATGTGGACAGTTCCCTCTGGTGTCATTTTGTCAAAGGGTCACCAATCTTATGGGACAGGATGTGTTTCAAAATGTAATACTTCACATAGGGTTTTTGAAAAATCCCTAACTCCGAAGTACTTCAAAGTCCAATGTATACTTAAGTTTGGATGCGATTGCTTAGTGTGTGTGAGTTGAACGCATGGCCTTTCAAAGTATTCTCCATTTGATAGTGTGCATGAGCACTTGATACATGCATGCTAGAAGGTTTTTGCCCAGAAAATCTTTGTCTAGTGTCTGCGCTATTTCTCTCCAGAAGTTACAACCAATAAAAATGTCGTAGTATTCATTTAAAGTAGAGTACACAAGCATTCATAAACACCGTAGTTAGTCTGCGAATAATGTTCTGATAATGACATTTACATCACGTACGCAAGTGACACACAGTACGCATACTTTCGTGTTTATGAAAAAATTAAGTATACTTTGAGTTTAGGTATGAGCAGTAATAAGAGTGATGCTTCTCAGTGAACAAAATTAAAAGTACAGACTTAAAAGTACTTTAATAAATACACATTATCCAATAAAGGACCAGTACTGAGTTTATAGATAAGCTTGGCTCCAGTGTGTTAAGAGTGTGTGAATGTCTGCTCTAGAATGTGAAGGACAGGAACTGGTGTAAAATAAGGGAAGAAGAGTCTCTTCTATTTATATCTGCAGTTCGAGTAGGAGGGTAGCGCTGTAACAGAGCTATGCAACAGTCTTGCATGTTTCCTTTTTAAAACTGGGGACCTGTTACTGTAATCTAATCATGTGGTTGTGAGTAAAATAACTAACCTACTAACCAAACCACAGAGAATTTCAAGGTCAGATGACAAGCCTACAGACTGACCACATTTTACTCAATGACCCTCTGATGCATATTCCACATACAAATTGTTTGCAGGTTTGTGTCATCAAATCTTCTCACCATCCTCAGAGTTTCTGTCTGTGAAATAATCAATATACTCTAAACTTTGGGATGGACATAAATTCAAGGCTATACAAATTTTCTACTGCATTTTTATGTATAATGATTTGCTCTATAATAATACGTTTTTAATAATAATTGTCAAGGGTGCGTGCAGGATGAAGGCTTGAAGACGAGATAAACGATACATATAATGTTTATTTCAGCAATCATACAGACTACAGGGATTTACACCACACAGTACAGACGAGAACGGACACAGACAAAGACCAAGACGGGGCTTAAGTGCCCAGAGGATGATTAGGGAAACGAGAACAGCTGACGAGACTGATGAGGTAATTAGTGCAGACACAGGTGAGACAGATGATATGAGGAGGAACAAAAGAGGAGCTAAACAAGTAAACATGACAACCACGAAGACAGGGATGACAGAATCGTGACAATAATAATATTTAATATACATTAACATTAACATTTAATATAGGAATGTTTAATAAAATTATATATATATATATATATATATGTAAAAAATATATATGTAAAAAATATGTAAAAATATGTACAAAATGGTTTGCCCCCTTCATGATTTTTTTTTTTTGTGTGTTTGTCACATATGTTTGTTACACTTAAAAGTTTCAGATTATCGAACTAATTTAAACATTAATTAAATATAACACAAGTGTACATAAAAATGCAGTTTTCAAGTGGTTGTTATTATTAATATTTTTACTTACGTGGCCCTGTGTGAAAAAAAGTTCCCCCATGTTAAAACAACTTCACTGTGGTTTATCACAACTGAGTTCAATTTTTCTAGCCACACTCAGGCCTGATTACTGCCACACCTATTCTCAATCAAGAAATCGCTTAAATAGGACCTGCCTGACAAAGTGAAGAAGACCAAAAGATCTTCAAAAGCTAGATATCATGCCGAGATCCAACAAAATTCAGGAACAAATGAGAAGGAAGGTAATTGAGATCAATAAGTCTGGAAAAGGTTATAAAAAAAAGACCCCACAACAAGATCCGAAGAAACTACAGGCCTCAATTGCCTGGGTTAAGGTCAGTGTTCATGACCACACCATAAAAAAGAGACTGGGCAAAAATGGTCCAAAACCAAAACCACTGCTGAGCAAAAACATGCCAGCAAGTCCATCTCTGAAAGGCTGAAGAAAAACAAAATGAAGACTTTGGAGTGGCTTAGTCAATGTTCTGACCTGAATCCTATTGAGATGCTGTGGCATGACCTTAAAACGGCAGTTAATGTAAAAGACTCTGTAAAAGACTCATTGCAAGTTATCACAAACACTTTATTGTAGTTGTTGCTGTCAAGGGTCACCTAACCAGTTATTAGGTTTAAGGGGGCAAATACTTTTTCACACAGGGCCTTGTAGGTTTGGATTTTGTTTTCCTTTAATAATAACAACCTTCATTTAAAAACTGCATTTTGTGTTTACTTGTGTTATCTTTGACAAATATTTAAATTTGTTTGATGATCTGAAACATTTAAGTGTGACAAACATGCAGAAAACATGCTCTAAGTTATGGTGTTATCTTTTAGTCGTTCGTCTTGTTTGGAGTTGAAGTGCTTCAAAAAAGCCAGACGTGCCACTGTATGCTATTCAGATAATCTGTATGGAGCCATCAGTGATAACTTTTATTTTACTGGCTAGGCCCTTGCCAAAATGATCTTAGAGGCCAAGGGATGGCTAGAACATGAGTGAATGAGTGATCAAGTGTTGATCCCCACTCAGACAACAGCTGAGTCTAAACCCAGGCCAGAAATTTCTTCACTTAGCAGCATTTAAAGCTACAGTACAATTAATGACAGCCTCTAAAGACTAAATAAACACATATTGCCACTCAATAGTCTTTAATTGCTTTGCAAACTTTCCACATGTGCTTTGAAAGAAATGCGATGCAATCATCCATCTGAAGCAGCCTCTGAAATGGTAAATGCAAAAAATGTTATCAAAGCCTGCTGTGGTAAGATCTAAGATCATAAACATGAGTTGTGTCCCAAATTATCCATATATGTGTGTTGTACCATATTAGAATATTGTGTCCCATATAATATGTACTCTACCATCCAATGTATGATTTTTATAAGGTTATTTTGTGTAGCAACATCAGTGTCTGATCACCCCTCTCTTTCTCGCTATCGTTGATTGGATGATTTTTTTTCTCTCTCTCGGTTGACTAAGTGTATATGAAGTGCACTTTTTCTGGCTGGAACCAAGACATGGAACAGACAACCTAAAACAGACATGGACAGAATAACCTTGTTTCATTGAGATGTGAGCTAATCATTATGTTAATCTGGAAAAGAGCAGTATTAGGCTTGTACTGCAAGACCAAATGAGTTTCTTTAAAAGTATATATTTTTAGTTTTTGCAAAGCTTCTCTTCAGCGAGTTTTTTTTATCTTTAAATGCTGCTAACAACATTGTCATGTAGTTCTGCACATTTCTGATGAGGAAGCACTTATGCCCACTCATTACCATGGTTACTGTGGCTTGCGCAAACACTTCAAGAGTGCAGTGGGCAAAATGTGAATCAGCCACATCTATCATCTGTTACATTAGCAATCAATGCTGCATTCCCTCTAACGGTGCAGGCAAAGACAGCAGTAATTTGTGAAATCTAATGAGCTTCTGCTGAAGGGTGCCTCAGATATCAACAATAGTCATTTTGCACATTAGTGTATTCCTGTGCTACGGCTTTGGGATGACAAGTGCAGGCATCAGTGCAGTGTGTTTAGAGTCTCTCTCACACTGAAAACCTCTTGAGTTCTCTGATTGCTGCTACTTATCTCATGGAAAGAGAGGCGGCCATTTTGATGGATGTTCTGTGAAAAGGTCTTTCAAGCTTCAATTGGTGTTGTCTCAAGGGTCAGTGTGTATTTAAATACAAACGCTTTGCAAAAAATCACATATGTTGCTAATTCGAAAATATATGATGCAACAATGAAATTGTCCGTCTCTCTTCAAGCGTGGGGTTGACAGTAATGTCTCTCTGAGAGGTGAAGAGTCAGAGGTCATTGGGTCACTACACAAAATTGCTCCTTCCTACAACCAAGTGACCTGTAACAAATTACTGGTGACAATATAAACAGCTCACAATTACCTAGTTAATAACCTGTTAACCTTATAAAAAAAAATTATCTTAATACGTTTTTCATTTGACTTTCTTTCCAGTAGAGTATCTAAAAATCTTTGAAACAAGAAACTTAATAAACAAGTGTTTATTAAGTGTTATTTTTTCACACTTAAATGTTTCAATCATCAAACTTATTTAAATAGTAGTCAAAGATAACACAAGCAAACACAAAATGCAGTTTTTAAATGGAAGCTGTTGTTATCAAGGGAAAACAGAATCCATACCTACATGCCCCTGTGTGAAAAAGTGCTTGACCCCTAAACCTAATAACCTTCAGGTCAGGACTTCGACTAGGCCACTTTGTTTTGTCCTTCTTCAGCTGGATTTGCTGGAGACTTAAGGTTGTGTTTTGGATCATTGTCCTGCTACAGAACCTAAGTTCGCTTCAGCTTGAGGTCATTAACAGGTGGCCAAACATTCTTCTATAGGGTTTTATGGTAGACAGCAGACTTCATAGCTACATTTATCACAGCAAGTCTTCCAGGTCCTGAAGCAGCATAACAGCCCATACCATCACACTACCACCACCATATTTTACTGTTGGTATTATGTTCTTTTTCTGAATGAAGATGTCCCATTACACTTTTTACTGCAGAAGTAATTGGACACACATTTCCCAAAACTCTTGGTAATCATTAAGATGTTTTCTGATCAACATGATTGGGTATAAAAAGAGCCTCTCAGAGTGACAGTGTCTCTCAGAAGTCAAGATGGCAGAGGATCACCAATTTCCCCAATCCTGCTTCGAAAAATAGTGAAGCAATATCAGAAAGTTTATCAAAAAGTTATCACCCAGAGAATCTGGAACAATATCTGTGCATAAGGGTCAAGGCCAGAAAACCATACTGGATGCCTGTGATCTTCGGGCCCTTAGACGGCAGTGAATCACATACAGGAATGCTAGTGTAATGGAAATCACAACATGGGCTCAGTAATACTTCCAGAAAACATTGTCGGTAACCGCCATTCACCGTTGCTGGCTAAAACTCTATGGGTAAAAAGAAGAAGCCATATTTAAACATGATCACCCTGGGCCAAGGTTCATATAAAATGGACTGTGGCAAAGTGGAATACTGTTCTGTGGTCAAACTAATCAAAATTTGAAGTTCTTGAAGTACTTTTTTGGAAAACTGGGATGCCACGTCATCTGGAGGGAAGACGACAAAGACAACCCAAGTTGTTACCAGCACTTCAGAAGCCTGCTTCTTACACATCTAGAAAGTCACCATCAATGCTGAAAGGTATATCCAAGTTCTAGAACAACATTTGCTCCCATCCAGATTTCATCACTTTCAGGGAAGACCTTGCATTTTCCAACAATGCCAGACCACATACTGCATCAATTACAACATCACGGCTACATAGAAGAAGGATCCGGGTACTGAAATGGCCAGCCTGCAGTCCAGATCTTTCATCCATACAAAACATTTGGCACATCATAAAGAAGAAGATGCGACAAGGAAGACCTAAGGCTTTTTGAGCAACTAGAAGCCTGTATTAGACAAGAATGGCACAACATTCCTATTCTCAAACTTGAGCAACTTGTCTCCTCAGTCCCCAGTCATTTGCAGACTGTTATAAAAAGAAGAGGGGATGCCACACAGTGGTAAACATGGCCTTGTCAAAACTTTTTTGAGATGTGTTAATGCCATGAAATTTAAAATCAACTAATTTCCCCCTTAAAATTATACATTTTCTCAGTTTAAACATTTGATATGTCATCTATATTGTATTCTGAATAAGCTATTGAAATTTTAAACTTCCACATCATTGCATTCTGTTTTTATTCATAATTTGCACAGTGTCCCAACTTTTTTGGAATCGGGTTTGTAGGATAATGGTCCAAAAGCTTTAGAAATCGGTTTCTAACTTTTTCCAGACTGATAGATCTCAAATAATTTCTTTCTCATTTGTTTCTGAATTTCTTTGGATATAACACAGAGAACATGATGTCTAGCTTTTGAAGATTTTTTGGTCTACCTCACTTTGCCAGCCAGGTCCTATTTAAGTGATTTCCTGTTTGAGAACAGCTGTGGCAGTAATTAGTAATTAAAATTAGACATTTTAGTTAGACATTTTAGTTTACTCAATTCTCTTGGATCATGCAGAGATCTAAGGATCTTAGGAAAAAAAACTAACTAATTTTTAATTTCTAACTAATTTCTAACTATACTAATTTTTGAGTTGAACATTTGTGTTGCCATGAACAGGCCTTAACACGATTATTTCCCTAACTCTAAAGGTGCAATCCCATTTACCGTTGTCCTGCAAATTTCATGGGTAAAACCTTGTAATTTTAACAGGAAGTGTGGGTTTTGTGTAAGGGTGAAAGATTTCCTTGCACAGATTTCATAAGTGACTTCTGTGTGACCTGTGCTTCGTACATCATTACATTATTGACAATAGACAATGGACTTTTTGTGGCCACAAAACTTCTCTGTGACCACATTGTAAGCGGCAAGTTTCTCAGAACATGTGGACACTTTGGTATTTTTGATCAAGAAACATATCTAAAAGTGAGATAAATTTTAGATTAATTGAATATTAGTTTTTATATATATATGCATATATAATATTACAACACAAAGTCAGACTAAATCAATATGAGTTGAGGAACTTGAGCCAAAAACATACACAAACAAACAGATAGTTGAACTCGCAGCTGTGATGTCGTAACATGCACCATTTTCAGATCAGGATGCTAATGTTAGTGAGAAGCAGAACTTTCAGTAACTGAAAAAAGCCTACACACACACATACATATATACAATTATATATGTACTTGACTAACACACTTTCCTAAAACACCTAGAAAATTCATGGACTACTGATTACAGAATCCGTCAGACTGGTAACCCGAAAGTTGTTTTTTCAGTTCTCAATACCGTTAGGAAATGACTAAGGTGGCCTTGAGCAAGGCACGTAACCCCCAGGCACCACAGCAAAATGGCTGCTCACTGCTCTGGATGTGTGTGTTTGTGTCTTCACTAATCACTGCCAATAATGTGTAGGAGCTAACTTGGGTAGGTTAGATGCAGGGACAAATTCTGAAAATGGGTTCTTGATTGAGAACAGGTATGGCAATCAGATTTGTTGTAATTCAAGCACATTAGAGGGTTTTCGAGTATGACTTGTGAATACTTGGCCTTCACATTTAAACTTCACAGTATATGAAAGCATTTTAGCAGCTGAATTCATATGAATGGGAGGAACTGTATGAAATATATACAACTATACTTCAAAGTTACATCAGGACTGAACTTTGCACACTATATGACAGCTTCCTCTTTTAGGAGAGCTAATAATGTTTGGGTTAATTGGAAATTAAATGGATTTAATCAAACGGTACATGTAGTTAAAAAATGACATCATGGGTATCACATTGATACTGAACTGGAGGATTGATTTAAATGCTTTGGCATCTTTGTGTATATTGACAGTGCTCTTATCTCAGTGATCTCTGATAAGATCAAAGGCAGCTTATTTCCATCAAAGTGATAGTGAAACACTCTAGCCTAGCTGGGAGTGTGATAATGTCACGGTAATGTTTGGAAACAAAACATAATGCCAGGGTTTTCTGGGTTCACATACAGAGATGCCCTTCTGAAAATTAACCACATTTCTACTACAGTAACCATGGTTCAACTGTGATTTCTATAGAAAAAAGTAGTTTCGGGTCACCAGTAAGACATTGCTGGATAGTTTTCAGAGTGCTCTGGGTTGCTGTTAACTTGACGTTTCCTAGGGTGACCTAGGTGATGGGATTGCTGCATTTTTAGGTGGCTGCTAGGGATATTGTTTTTGTGTGTATATTGCTAAGGAGTTTTGGATGGCTGCTAGGCTTTGCTAGGGGGTTGCTAGAGTGTTCTAAGTGGTTGCTGAGGTTTTTGGATAGATGCTAGAGCATTGTAGGCCGTTGCTAGATTGTTCTGAATGGCTGCTAGATTGGAACAGTTTATATGATATATGCGCTGCATCCAAAATCGCGTACTGTGGTATAACATTTGAACTTACTTTGTGATTGTTAAAAGTAAGTACTGTATATAGAATGACTATGGGTATTATGATTTTTTGGGATGTATGATATCCACTGTCATATAACCAGCTGTTGCATTGTTTCACTGCCATTCACAAATCCCCTCCTGTGTCCTCATGGGATAGTAAATTGTTCATCAAAGCACACTTCAGAATCTCTGTAGGTCATCTGGGGACCTTCCGCCTACTGTTTTTGAAGTACTATGTATTTGAACATACTACTGGTTTTTGCATGCTAAACAGTATGGAAGTATTTGATTTCGGACGCAGCCCTAGGGTCCCTTTTTCAGTGTAAGTTTGATTTTTCATTGTGTTGTTTTAAAATCTGCCAGATAGAAATCCTAAGTAATGGAAGAGCTCATTTTAAGTAACAACACACAATGATGATTTGAGGCATCATTTGCTCAAATGGTGTGTGTTGAGTTATAGGCTGAAGTGTGATAAGGTTACTAGGAGCTGAAAGTATAAACAATAACACTGATATTTTCTTTAGCCAGCACCACTCATAAAAGCCTTGGTACATGGCCATGTGGATCCCACAACACCAGCAAACCTCTGCCACACTAAAGTACATTTTATTAGGTTTTCCAGTCAATCAGTAGGGGAACGTTTTTGAGAAAACTACATTATACTCTATATACATCATCAAACAATGTTTACCCCCGACAGAAACATTTACAGATAGTGACAGAGAGCGGAGTGGAGAACACAGCTGCGATCTAAACAAAGAGCGACCCATGCAGTCAGGTTTTTAAAGCTGTGTTACTAGAAAGCTCAACACAACAATGGGAATACAAAGAGGGAATTAGAGAGATTTGTATGCATTTAGTAACGCCTGTATTCAATATTAAGAAGTAATTCAATATATTTTACATTTATGCATTTGGCAGATGCTTTTATCCAAAGTGAATTACATTGCATTCAAGGAACACATTAAATCAGCTCTTGCCTTCCCTTGGATCGAACCCATGACCTTGGCGTTGCAAGCACCAATGCTCTACTGATTGAGCTACAGGAAAGCCATATATGCATACACTACTGTTCAAAAGTTTGGGGTCATGCAAAAAATGGATCAAAAGAGACCTTTATAATGTTGCAACATATTTCAAATTTCAAATAAATGTTTCTATTCATCAAAGAATCCTGAAAAACTGTACTGTGATTTCCAGAAAAATATTAAGCAGCACAACTGTTTTCAACACTGGTAATTATATAACATGTTTTTGATCAAATAAATTCAGATAAATACAAATAAATCAAATAAATGCATACAAAAAAAAAATGTCTGACCCCAACTTTTGAATGGTAGTGTATATATAAGACAAATAGAACCGCAAAAGTATTTGCCAAAAAATAGCATATTTTTATGAATACACCATTTTGGAAATGTGGAATTAATGAATCAGGAAATTATTATGATTTTCAAGTCTGGAAAAGTTCTGGAAATTAATCTTTCAAATCATGGAAATAGACATTTTTTAGTTTCTGCATTTTTGTGTTCCATGCTCGTCCCAGGAATATGGTGAAAAGTTTAAATATAGCATGTTATTTATCTTGCCTGACTGATTAGAGACAGCTAAATGCCACTAATCTTATGCCCATTGTAGGATTTACATTTTTAGGCTAATCATGTTTTCACGTAATGTAAATATTTAGTATAGAAAAACTTGATACAACATGTTTTCAAATCAAATTTTGATTCATTTGAATAATTTCTTGAACTTTACTAACTATATTTAAAATTAAAAGTTTTCAATTAAACTGCAAATGAACATTTTCTCCCATCAAATAATCAAATCACATAATCAAACCAGTGCAATTTTCAGAACAAAAGGTTAAATGTTTGGTCATGGAAAATTGGTTTTAAGTCATGGAAATTCATTGATCGAATGTGAACCCTGGGAGATGTTTGCATTATAGTGTTTAACTGACATGGCTGGTCAATGTTGACGTTTTGACTCATTTTGTGAGTCAATATACCTGTAAACAATCAAATCCAGTGCACAAACAGTGTTTGTACTGTTCTACTAGTTACACATCAGACCAACTCCCAGATACTGGTGATTAATAGGCCAGTTACGTAAATACAGTCAACAAATTTGTAAGGTGATATACTCAAACAATGTGTGGGGAGAAGGATGAGGAGATGCAGTTGGGTCACATGATAGTCATCATGACCAATGTTAAAACAACGTTAGAGCTTTTTCCAGTTAAGGAGAAACCTAGAGTCCAAACATCAAGGGATGGACTTTGTATGTCTTGAAGGATTATCCAAGGTTAAACTCAATTGACAACATTTGTGGCATAATATTTATTACTATACAAAACTTAATGCAGCGTTCAATTTTTCACTTTGATTTTTATTGTGACTTTAAAAGAAAAAGATTGATGGATTGAAATAACTTTTTGTGGTAATAAATTATACCACAAATGCTGCTGATTAACTTTAACATTTATTGATACTGCAAGATTCCTTTAAATCTTGTCTCATGGATGAGAATGGTAAGGATGGAGAACATTGGCAGAGTGATAACTACAGATGGAGATCTCCACCTGCTCAACTACATGGGCCATTTCCTCTCATTGTGTGGTTAAAATTAGACAGATTGGCCTTTTGATCGTCAGTTCACTGGAAACAATGAGATATTTTGTATAATAAAGAACTTTGCTTTGGCTTCACAGATTAGTTGTATAAAATTATCTAATGACTAAAAAATGTGAGCCTTTTTATGAGTAATTATTTTCTTCAAATTTCAAATGGGAAAGAGTATTGCATTATGGATCATTAACATTAAATTCAAGTGACTGGCAGTACAGGGATGATTCCTCATGGTTCTCGAATAGCCAGTTGATTTCGGTGCACCAGTAAATCTAATGGACCTGATGTATCCAGCACCCAGTGAGAGTGTATCTTGGCACTGGTTTTTGGCCCAGAGAGGATTTTCTAATCAACTATAAAGATGAACACACACACATACACAAAAAGAAAGAGAGAGAGAGAGAGAGAGAGAGAGAGAGGAGAGAGAGAGAGACTTGCCAGCAGCTGATTCATGCACTGATTGTGCTGAAACTCATTAAAGTAAGACTCCTGTCTTGAAAAGTCCACGTGGGATGAATTATGGGTTGGATCTGAGTTTGGTCAAGCAGAAAAGAACATCTCTTGCTTAGCTTTCCCGACCTTGCTGTTTACAACATAAATTTAGCATATACTTATAATTGCAGTATGAGAACGCTTTACATTACTAGTTTATAGGATTGTTTTCCTCAAATCCTAATTCTGTCCTGCAGTTAGTGAAAATTTCAATTAGATATGATGTCTAATCTGCGTTTACTGTAATGAACCAAGACACAAGTTTTATGCTCATCTCTTCATTGCATGAATCTGTGAAGACGTATACACACCTGGATCAGGTCCAACTAAAATTAGTTGGGCAATTACATTGACACTTACTGCACTTCAAGTCATAAACCTCATCATGATGATTATAGTTAGTAACAGAGATGGCAAACATATGAACTAGCTCTGCCAGCTACCTGCTCAAACCACTCATACATGGGCCTGTGCCAACAATAACGCACCACAGTGCCAAAAGAAAAATAACACTCTTTACCGGCCCGGTAGAGCGGGACCACCCCAGTCAAAAGGTTCCTGTCAACTCAATTACCCAGTTGAGGAAACTTCCAGGGGTAAAATGTGCTTTTAAAATAGTCAGTCTATGTTTCATTTTTGTTATCACAAAGTAACTTTCTTTTGTTTTTGTTTTTCTTCAAAAGTGATGTTCTCCCTATGATATATAAAGAGATAAATAATCCATATAAGGAAGTAAAAATTACAAGTTACAAGTAAATATACAAGTTCAATTCAATAGTAAGCAGTTTTTTATGTATTAATTTCAGTACTAAAGCTTATGTTAAAATATTGCTTGATTTATATTAATCATTGTGTTATTTACTAATGAAAAAGTACCATGATATTACTGTGGTTACCCACATTGCAGTACCAAAGTATTTTAGACGTGTAGCATGAACATGTAATAAACTTCTTTTAAGTACCTTTGAGTATAATATAAACATCTTAACAATCTTAAAATGTGTTTTATAAGATGGGAGTTGATGAACAGACATATTTGGGTACATTTCACAGTTATTATGTAATTGTTCCATCTGAGATAACTATGCTCTTAGGTAAAGTATATTGTCTGTATAGGAAGACCTGATTACAAAGAGTAAATATTGTGAGTGTGTGCTATGATTATTTTCCATTGCGGAGTAATATTAGATTTTCTTTTTAGAACTCCATTCGATTTTTAGAACATCTTCAAGGAACCAAAACATGTAACGTCCTTGAGGAACCAAACATATAAACATCCTTGAGGAACTAAACACAACAACCATGTAACATCCTTGAGGAACCAAACTTGTAACATCCTCATGGAACTAAATGTGTAACATCCTCGAGGAACTAAACATGTAACATCCTCGATGAACTAAACGTGTAACATCCTCGAGAAACTAAACGTGTAACATCCTCGAGAAACTAAACGTGTAACATCCTCGAGAAACTAAACGTGTAACATCCTCGAGAAACTAAACGTGTAACATCCTCGAGGAACCAACCGTGTAACATCCTCAAGAAACTAAACGTGTAACATCCTCGATGAACTAAACGTGTAATATCCTCGAGGAACCAACCGTGTAACATCCTCAAGAAACTAAACGTGTAACATCCTCGATGAACTAAACGTGTAATATCCTCGAGGAACCAACCGTGTAACATCCTCAAGAAACTAAACGTGTAACGTCCTCATGGAACTAAATGTGTAATATCGTCGAGGAACCAACCATGTAACGTCCTCGAGAAACCAAACATGTAACATCCTCGAGAAACTAAACGTGTAACGTCCTTGAGGAACCAACCGTGCAACATCCTCAAGAAACTAAACGTGTAACATCCTCGATGAACTAAACGTGTAACGTCCTCGATGAACTAAACGTGTAATATCCTCGAGGAACCAACCATGTAACGTCCTCGAGAAACCAAACATGTAACATCCTCGAGAAACTAAACGTGTAACGTCCTTGAGGAACCAACCGTGCAACATCCTCAAGAAACTAAACGTGTAACATCCTCGAGGAACCAACCATGTAACATCCTCGAGGAACCAAACATGTAACGTCCTCGAGGAACCAAACATGTAACGTCCTCGAGGAACCAAACATATAACATCCTTTAGGAGCCAAACATGTAATGTCCTTGACAGTGGTGGACCAAGCAAATACGGGGCCCTAGGCACATTTTTAAAAGGGGCCCCTCCCCTCCCGAAAAATGAAAGTAAAAGTCTGATCAAGGGGAGCGCGATGCTTGGTTGTTGACAGGGAAGTGGAAGTGCGCGATGCTCGGTTGTTGACGGGGGGGAAACGCGATGCTCGGTTGTTGATAGGGAAGTGGAAGTGCGCGATGCTCGGTTGTTGACGGGGGGGGGGGGGGGGAACGCGATGCTCGATTGTTGACAGGGGAGTGGAAGTGCGCGATACTCGGTTGTTCACGGGGTGGGGTTGACGGGGTGGGGGGCGGTGCAATCGTGATTTTATTTGGGGGCCCTTGTAGGTTCGGGGGCCCTAGGCAATTGCCTACACTTGCCTAATGGTAAGTCCGCCTATGGTCCTTGAGGAACCAAACATATAACCTCCTTTAGGAACCGAACATGTAATGTCCTTGAGGAACCAAACATATAACATCCTTGAGTAACCAACCATGTAACATTCTTGAAGAACCAAACATGTAACATCCTTGAATCTGTTTGCAAGGAACCTTTACTTTTTCATGTAGACAAAATTTAATACAGTATATTGTGTTGATTTGTGTAATTATTTCAACCTCTTGTAATGATGCCCATATAACCCCTCTTTTATCTTTAATAGCTGTATCTTTTTCTTTTTACAATTAACATGCAAATTTTTTTTGCTGTGCCTTTCTTTCTTTTCTGCCCCATAAAGATGACGTTATGCTGCAGATCCGGGGCTGACGTCGCTTAATCTCGCGATACGTCGGCGTAACCAGGTTTTTGAGCCTCGCCTCCCCTCCCCTTCCCTCCAGCGCCGTCCCCTCCCACGCCCCAGCGCGCTGTGTTGGGATAGTGGCAGTATAAAGTATATCTTCCATCCGAGACAGATAAGAAGCGCCAGGCTAGAGGGGATGAAGATGGCGGACGCCAAGCAGAAAAGGAACGAACAGCTGAAGCGCTGGATAGGCTCGGAGACTGACCTCGAGCCGCCTGTCCTGAAGAAGAAGAAGACGAAGGTGAAGTTCGACGATGGCGCCGTGTTTCTGGCCGCTTGCTCGAGCGGCGATACGGAGGAGGTGCTGCGAATGCTCGACCGCGGCGCGGACATCAACTACGCCAATGTAGACGGACTCACCGCCCTGCACCAGGTAAGATGTTGCGCACAGATCCGAGTGAGAGGACGGCTTGCTTTGGGCAGTGTTTACTCAACCCAACACCACCACCACCATCATCACGATCTGCGGCGGGCCGTTTTGCGGAACCATATAGCCGCCGAAGCTAACAGAGCTGGGATCGAAACACATATGTGCCTTTTATGGCCATTTGATCCCGGAATAATCATGTTTGTGCATAAATGAGTGTGTGACGGCAGGACGAGGACTGTCTGAGTGATTTGTTGTGTGTGTGTGTGAGAGAGAGAATGTATGTGTGTGTTAGCCGCTGGTTAGCCTGTTAGCCAATCAGCTCATATCAGTGCCAGCGGATCTACAGCACTAAAACACCGGGATCTGTTTATAAGGCATCGGATAGATGTGCACGTGCTTTATTCTCTATAGAGTTGCTGATCTGACTCGTAAATGTGTTTTGATCCGATGGTCGCCATTGAAATGGCGCTGAGAAAGTGCTTAGCAACCAGTTAGCACGACTGTGTGTGTGTGGAAAGAGGCTTCCCTGTTGACACGTATGACAGGTTATATATTAAATTGCGGCGTTTATAGAGTAAGACCGCCTGACATTTGATTTCTGTGCGGGAGGTTGAATGATGTGAAAGGACTGTGAGCAAGCGCAAAACAAAGCAGTTTAAAACGAACAATTGAAGCGCTGTTTTAATTCACTCACTCACACGTTCTCCCAGACCCGTATGACTTTCTTCTGTGAAACAAATTATATTTGACTGAATGACAGACCCAGTCACCGTTCACTTTCTTCAATGAACATGTGCTGACTTTTTCTGTCACTTCTTAAAATTCCACATCCGAATAAAATTGAATAAATAGTGAGAGAAATGTTTCATCAGTTGTTTAGTGAACTGTCTCTTTAAGATGTAGGTTTATTGGCTTGACTATAAACAGTCACTTTAGTTTTTTCTTTTCCATCTGCTTAATGCACTAATTATTTTTGAAAAAGAAAAATGTGTGCTTGTATGCAAAGGTACTTTAAGTCACTATATATATATATATATATATATAATATAAATATTATATATAATATAGAAATTTAGGATAATATAAGACATTTTGCCACATATTCGATCCTATTTTCCCAGTTGCTCTTCATAATTTAGTGGGATTTCTACTTGACCCACAGATTTGGACACAGACACAATCATCGCGTTCAAAGTCAAATGTCAGGGCCAAAAGACTGCATCGCAGTCCTGATGAAGTCATGCATGCTAGCTGAGTTTTTATGTTTCATCTTAAGTTCATAGGTGTCAAGTGTTTAGGTGTCTTGCGATTTGAGCAGGAAAGTGTGGCTTGACGCTGTACAGTGTAATATCAACGGCCCTGCAGTGAGGCTTCTGGTTTTGATGTGGCTGTAAGTGATGGCAGGAGGTCGTCTGTAAAGGCTCACGCGTTTAAAAGTGCTTGCCTTTTTTTGGGCCGGTGTTCAGACAGGGGGAGGAGAGAATTTGGATGCAACCATGGGAGAGGATCCTTCCTCTACTGGGTCTGCCGTGTGTGTTTATATACATGTAGACGTGTGAGTTAGCAGAGAATTTGAACATGTGACCAACTGGCTGTGAGTTCACACTCACAGCGAAAGATATTTGCTACGATGTTGCTATTAAACACGCACAGCTTAAGAGTCATTGTGTGCGTCTTCTGTTTGCTCTTTAAAATGTACTTGTTTTGACAATTGCAGTTTTTGTTGACACACAGCTCATGAGTCTGTTCTTTTGACAGGGAAGTTGTGAATAATAAGTTGCACCTCGCAGTGTTATCTATAATCGAATATGCTTTGGAGGATGGCTTACAGCAATGCATGACTTTCAAAATAATAGAGAGATGCTTTCCGTATTTTGTCTCATGTCAATTTTTACGTCTATTCCCTGTTGCTGCAAATCCATCGGTAACTTGATGCAACTCGTATACAATTTCCATGTGTTTGACTGGTAAATTGCATTTCAGCAGTTCTGTAGTATGTACAGAATTGTCAATTCTATGTATGTATTAAACACATACGGGTGTATATATACATACACACACCAGAGGACTTGACGTTTAGAAAGGCAAAGTTTAAAATAGCCACACAATGTCGTCATTTCGATCAGTTTCCTGAATTGAATCAAATCTTATCAAGGCTTTGCTGAATTAACTGCAAATATAATAATGCTGACCATGAGTGTTTGTCAATTTAGCTAGTACTGAATGATTAATTACGCTTTTATTAAGTTACTTTCTTTAAATGTGCGCTGCAGGCCTTTTTATTGAATCATTCCCTTTTATGAATCTTTAGACTTGAACTGAAAGACGGTTTATAGTCCTCAGTCAATATCTGATAAGGGGTAAATTAATGTAACAGATTTTTTTTTTAAATGTATCTTTTATTTTTAAAGTTCAACCACAAAATTTAATAACTGCCTTAATCTTTTAAACAACTGGGAAGATGGTATTTAAAACGATGCCTCATCCAGTATTTTGGGTTTTCCACGAAATGCGTGTCCTTGCTGGACCTCTTATACTTTTATTGTACACGTTATTTTTTTGACAGACATCGACGCAGAGACATTCAAATGATGTGGAGTTGAAAGAAGTTGGATCGTAGGATAATATTTATTTCGTAGCTGGCAAGTATTCAGTGAATGTTCAAAATGCTTATTACATAGTTCATTATACTTATATGGAATTAAGTTTCTTTCATTAAATCACGTTACTCAGAGACTGACATCTATGGCTTGTCAACTGTCAAACTCATTGACTTAAAAATCAAGTTCATTTTTTTACGACGAGATTGGTTTTGATGCATTTTTTTAATTCTCTTACAATACAAACCATTTATTTAAACTCATTAAAATGCAGATCCTGTTGTGAATAGAGACAAATCACTTTAAAGCTGTTGTTTCGTTATTACCTCTTGGCAGATTTTGACTCATATAGAGGATTAGAGTCATGTGCTGTCTAAGTTGTATACCTTTATTTAGACGTCAAAAGTATTGGTCAGTGTTTGACTAATGCTTCAAGCAGTTTCTAGAAGCAGGAAAAGCTAGATAAAGTAGTTTACTCGCGTCAATGTTTTGACCGAGCCCCAGTGAGGTTTTATTGATTTTACTCATGCAAAATGATCTATTGACTGCTAGTTTTCATATTAATTGCAGAACTAGGTGCTATGTTGAAGATTCCTCAGTCAGCCCCATATACTCGCGGTAGAACAGGGACCCGGTGTGGATCATGCGATTGGCCCCCGTGGGGATCTGTGCTGCCTGCGACAGGTAGTGACCTCACTTTGAGTGCACTGCTGTGTTTATCCATGGAGGGACGTGGTGTGCTGGTTCCAGTAAGGTTTGTAGCAGTATGGCTGAGGTTATAAATATCACGTGCCGTCTGGCTTGCAGGCAAGAGTGCGAGAGCACTAACTTTAGCACCCAGTCAACCCACATTCTGCACTGTTTCAAGCTCATAGTTAAGAAACCTGGTACAGGCTTCAGTTGTTTGTGTTGTGTGGATTGATGTTTTGAATCTAAAGTCATGCGCTTTGTGTCAGAGCCATGGCATTGTGGGTAGTTCGTGTGCTCATGGCACTCAAGAACGCTTGTGCCCACTCGAGTCGTTCGAATCTGGATTGCATTATGTTGTGATCTCTCTCTCTCTCTCTATCTTTTTGCCCACAATTTCCTGTGCTTAACTGTTGTGTGCTACAAATGCTGAAAAAGCTTTAAAATGTAATCGAAATGATTCGTAAATGAGTGAATTTTCCAAATGTCAATATTTCCTGCAAATTATTTTGTTATACAGCCTTAAATAACAACACAGTAAAGGTTTTTTTTTTCATTTGAAGAAAATGAAAACGAAATTTTCAATATCTATTTTTCTATATTAAATCAAATAATTAATATTGCTTAAAGGCTATTTTCACACCCGTTGCATTATTATTGTATTTATTTTTAAAGGGGAAAAAAGGAATTATACGTCATTGCATTGTTTACTTTATTCTGATTTAATAAATATGCTAATATCCGTCTGGACATGTTTTAAAGAAATTCTCCCATATATAAGTGTTGACAGAAATATGGCACCTCTTTCATGCATACAATTGTTCCAATTAACCAGTTCAAGAAAATGGTTGAATTTGTCTAGTGGCTCAACAACTTTGTGGAGGCCGTATGCAAATAGCAGATTACGCCTGAGGCCTAAAGCGTTCCGTAATGTTTTTCAGGGATGCGTGTTTTGTAACTGCAAGATCTTTTGAATTCAGTATTTACGAACACATAATGTTAACATCTATTCGACCTGACCCTTTCAGACATGTTGTCTAGAGTGCTGTCATTGAAGTCGGGGTTTGGGAGGTTTCTTTAAGAAGGTAGGCGAAGATATGCAGTTGCCCCATGCCTGCATTCCTGCTGTGTCTATCATTGGAAAGACTCAGAATTCCTCAGCTGTCACTTACACCTCCAGCCAAAATAGTCTCCACCTCCACAGTCACACCGTTTTGCTCTATTGTCTCAAATAGAGATCCATGATGATGCATAATTAAGCTGCTCATTAGGCAAAACAATACTTTTTCTCCAGTTAATTTGTTTTTGAATCTGTCACTCTGTGACGGATAGGGCCACACTGTCTCTTGTTGCATGAGTCTGTCACATTTTTCATGTTCAATAATACTTGTGAAGAGATGATGCATAAAGATGGTATGATAACTAGTGAGGAAGGAAATCTCAAGGAAATGGTGCCACGTCAACTGAAATATAACATAAATGGACTGTTTCAATCCATTTTTGTTGTGTTCAAGCAAAAAAATCAACAAATAAAAAATTGGTATGTATTGGCCATGTAATTCATTTGACCTTTGACCTGTATGACTTAATTTGCACACTGTGATGGTCTATGACGACATCTATTACAAGTCTTTTTTTGCAAGTTCATGAGAAAAGTATCAACGACAGATTTGTGAGCAAGTCAGTTTGATCTTTTCAGTGAATCAATTAATCTCATGATTAAGATTGATTGATTCAGCTCACTCAGTTTGGTTTTTCAACGAATACAACTTGAAATGCCCACTCCACACCAACAACAAGTTCATAATGTGAGTTCATAATTATTTAGAATTTCTTTTTTTTGTTGAAGAAAGTCATTTAGATTTGAGGGGAGGGGGGTGGGTGTTATCTTCTTCTAAAGTCTTTGTCGTCATTCGTAGTACTTTGTGATAAAGTCTGCATACGTTGTGAATCCTGACATTCCCAGCTGTGTTTTGAGCCGCCCAGTTGGAATGTCAGAGCTGATATCTGGTGTAGATACTCAAAGAAACACTCCTCAGGATTCTTTGTGTTGTTTGTGAACCTTTGTTCGTGAGCAGTTTTCTTTTTCTTTACGTTGTGAGTCAGCATGCACAGCCCAGTCATTCATGGCTAACTGTCATTGAGAGATTTTGTATTGTGGATCTCGTCTTTTTGGAGATTTTTCTCAGTTAAATTTGCCATTTGCCTAGATAAACCTTTTTCTTCCTCCAGAGCTCCATGAGATGACACACATTTTGAATATTCTTCTCATGAAAGAACAAGTGGTTCATTTTGGAGCTTGGCTGCCATTAATATTAATAATCCATTTTAAACCCTGAAGAACATGGTGTAACAAGGAGGGCTGTGGAATACTACGTCACGTGATCTGAGCAGAAGATAGTTTGTATTAGGGCCTGAAGTCTAAAACCAGGCCAAGGTAATTTGGACTTAAATTAGCCTGCGTTCCTGGGAAACAATGAGATGTGATTCTGTGTTCACAGCCCATTTGTTAAAAGAGGTTAAGGGTTCAGCCCTTATGAAAACTTGCCATGTCAACCATAATTTGTGCTTGAAAATTAGGGCTGCACAATACATTTGGTATCGCAGTATGGCTTGGTGCAATTATCACATTGAGTAAGCGTGGCTTTTTATTAAATAACTTTATATGCTGTTTATTTATTTTACAATACAATAGTACAACTGAAATGTGTTTCTTGTAATATTTTTTGTATTATAATTGTTCTCTTTACGGTTAATGATTCTTGTAAAGAGTAAACCCAAGTGTAATCTCACAGATTTTACAGGTTTTTCCTAAATCATCAAAGCCCTAAAAGTATGGTTCACACTTATTCACTTGGTTCACACTCATTTTTCAGCTTTAAAAAAAAGATGCAGATACATTTTGTTCTCTGGCAAAATTACCTCGATCGTTCTGTTTTACCACAATAAATCAATGTATATTTATTGGCTTTCAGAACCATTGTCGTTTCAAAGTCTTTTTTTTAGAGTTAATGGTATTTTAATTTAGTATATCTGTTGTAAAAGTGAACAACGTTGTCAATATGGTGTGATTTGGTGTTTTGCCTTTCAAAATGTGGTAGGCATCCTTTTATGACCATTTGAACTAAGTGGTGATATTTTCTGATTTCTCTGTATTTCCATTGGACAGTTTTATTGGCATTTGTGTTAAGGTATGATGTCAGTTTGGCTGATGACGGTCGTAGTGATTGAGTAGGATGGAGTCATGTTTTCTCTCTGTCAATGTATGAGCTCAGGCCTAACAGAAATCAGTCCTGACATAAATTAGGTGTGCGGGCCGTTTTTTCCCACTTGGTTGGTACAAAAAGCATGTTTTGCCGCAAGCCAAAGACTGATGTCAGTGCGTGTGTTTTAGCTTTGACTGTACCATAATTAAGGAAATTTGGTTATTACGAGACGCCATTAAAAGCTGAAGATAGGTCAGTGGTTTTGTTTTAAAGGTATGAAATAATTTATGGATTTAATTTAACATCGTGGGTGGTTTGTTAAACTGTCATCTTGCTGTTTTCTGGTCCAGTAAGTGCAAATGTTATGATGCCATTTTTGTCTTAAATAATTCATGTTAATTGATTTTAAATTGGTTTCTGATGGGGTCCATCCCATCCCCAGGTTTGTCATGCATATGTAATGTCTGTCTAATTTGCATGTCACTCAATTATTCATTGTTTACTGGAAGTGGGTGGGAGTTGTCAAGATGAATCAGCATGGCACAGGTTTTAAGCAAAGGTTAGCAATCTGTTCATTTGAGATTTTTATTGTGTTGGCCTTTTTCCTGTGCTGTATTATGCTAAGCAGGAAATAAAATGATACTTGGCTGTCACTATGGGGTTGTGTATTCATCACAGTCTGTCTACTGCTTGATTGACATACTAATATCATAAACCAGCACACCAACACTTCATGTTTTACAGTTTGTAATAAGCAGGTTTGGCCCTGTCAGACAGGCGGTGTTGAGATATTTTCGGGTGGATGTTTGAAAGGAACCCATAATCAAGCACAGGAAGTCTGTTGAAGAAGTGAAGATATAGTGTTGTCATCTGTTGTCTCTCAACATGTTTACTCGTCTTCCAATGCATTTGCGTATTACAGGGGGTGAAAACCTGTAAAGCCCATCCTTGGTTAGTGATGGCAATTCCTTAAATATGTGGTGTAGAATCTTTAGGCACGGCACGATCCAGTCACGATCTGATTCCAGTATGATTCTTAATCTACTATTTTGCTCGCTAACTTTATTTTTTTATTTCTTGTAGTTACTTATTGTGTGATTGTACATGCGTTTAAAATAAAAATAGTATTAAAATCATTGTTCGGTTAAGTATCTGAATGTTTTCCAGTCAAGAGCAGTGGGCAATTTGTCTTTTTCTCAGCTGGGTTATCTAGCATTCACACTTTGGATGTCGTTGTAAGGACATTTTCACACCGTATAAACTATTACAGTATCATTTGTACTTTAAATGCGCACTTTTAATTTGCGATGACGTGTACTGTGTATAGCTTGTATGGGTGTTGACCACACATTTGACAAGATAAGGTATTTGTCAATGACACTCAGGTTCTGTTGTGCACCAATTCCTCCTCCATTGTCTTGTCAGTCATCTCTCCTTACTCTTGTCGCGTGATAAGTGAAATCTGACTCCTGCTACTCATACTCATACTGTATTGAGTCGCTTTCAGTTTGGAATTGTAGTTTCCTTTGCCCAGTTTAACTAAATGGTTATTTCTGTAAATAAGCAAAACAACAGTGGGGCCAGTGGCCATGTAAAGTAACCGTTGTGTGGGCCTGGACACGGTGTAACTCCGACTACCATAGCAGGCCTAATTCAGACTAATGCACAGATGTTTTGTCTGGCCCGTTTAATCCCTGAAGGTTTAACTGACTGTTTAATTTCTCTTTCCAAATCGCAGGTGAGCATTTGAAAGCAGCTGTCTGTGAGTTTCATGTTTTGAATATGTATGTGTATAATTTTTAAGAGCATTTTATATGTGTGTTTACTGGCACTTTAATTGTAATTCATTTCTATGAGCTGCCACCAAACTCTGGAATGCCCTCCGATGGTTTGAATGACTATGGCGGAGCAGGTGAACAATTTCAGACAAGCATCACTGCAGGTTCAAACTGGTTTACCCGAGTATTGCTGATGCACAAAAATTCTTGAGGAATGATTTAGAGCCTGAAGCCCACCTTGTTCTCCATGAACTTAAACTGATTACCGTCTTAACCTTTTAATACATATGATTGCCAGCATTATTATCCAATCAACAAGTGTTTGTGATTGACTTTCTAATTACCAGTATGCAGTTATGAAAAGAGTTGTACAAGATAGTTAAGGGCCTGCTTTTTTTAATAATGTTGATTTATGCTTCGTCATGCAATGGTAATGAACCATTTATTTAAGAGAGTCACTTTTCAGGTGTTTATTTTTTTTGGTCCAAAAAAGTTTGATCATCTTGTTTTAACCCAGTTGCTTTTCATATCAGAATTCAACAATTATGACTGCCCAATGGCCAGTGTAAATGATGCTTGGGACAGTTGTCGGAACTGTCACTTGCCCAGTCGGGCCAGTGACGCGTCATCAGGAAAGTAATCGCATGCTGTGGCATTTTTTTGCGCGGAACATGCGTTCGAAGCACATGGCCAGAAAGCCTCATCTCAGTTAGTGTGCAAATACTGAATACTTTCATGTCTTCTTGGTCTTGACGGCACATATCTTAAGTAAGTGAACGTAAACGTTTTAGAAATAAAATTTATTTCTGTCAGTACATTGGATACATGGCATCTCCTTAATTGACCGCAGCTTAATATTCTTGCTGCTGTCTGTCATTAATGTTAATCAATCAACATGAGACTCAATGTTCTTGACTGAATAACTTTTGTATCTTTATTGTTTACAGTAATGACTATTCAGTGTTGTTTTACATTTGACTATTCGATTTCTGTACCTTGGACCAACCTGAAAAGTGCTGTTTGTTTGTTCTATTGTATTAGCTTGTATTGTAATTTGATTATTTATTCATAATGAACCTGTGGCTGTCATGATTCTAGTCAATGGTGGTACTTGCAGTATTTTCTTGGGTAAAGTTCTAGGCTTTATCTGAAATGGCACACTATTTCCTACGCAGTAGTGCATCATGGGATTGAGTGAGTACACTCAATGTCTGCTGTGGTTTCTGAGACCACTACAAATGGCTGGCCTATCACTATATAAGGGAATTGTGGGCGATTTCTGGACACAGTCCTGGTATTTCAGTGTACTGAATTCCAAGGAATCACTTTGGGTAACCCTTCAGACATGAGGCAAGTCCTCTGCCCTTGGTCCAAGTGAAATGACATCAGCTCCTGCTTTCCCTTCATTCCTGTCCCCCCCCCCCCCCCCCCCCCCCCCCAAATTATGCTGTAAGGGCAGGGCTCTCTTACTCTGGCTGGCCAAGAGTCTGCAGGATAGTGATAAATAGCACGCATAAATTCTTAACTGCTTGCAGTTCAGTTCAAGTCTGTGGTCCTGCTACACGTTTGTAAAGGAGCCAGCAAGGCCTGCTTCTGGCAGTAACATTTAAGCAATGGAAGCAGCTGCTGCTAAATATGAGTCCTAACTAACAGGGATATGGATCATGGTATGGTTTGCTAGTCTACTCTTTGAATTGTCTAGTAGCAGTGTTTTAATTAGTGTATATATTGTGTTAACATATAACCTAAGAAATGTATCTGGTTGAGGTCAGGTGAGCACTAAACCATCCTAATTTTCCCGGCAACCCACTAAAGTTGTGTGAAGGTTTGTACCTTCTAGGGCTCCGTGTTAATGAAAGAAAAACTGATATTGTGATGTTTTTTATATACTCACTCACCTAAAGGATTATTAGGAACACCACACTAATACTGTGTTTTACCCCCTTTTGCCTTCAGAACTGCCTTAATTATACGTACCATTGATTTAAAAAGGTGCTGAAAGCATTCTTTCGAAATGTTGGCCCATATTGATAGGATAGTATCTTGCAGTTGATGGAGATTTGTTGCATGCACATACAGGACATGAAGCTCCCTTTCCACCACATCCCAAAGATGCTCTATTAGGTTGAGATCTGGAGACTGTGGGGCCATTTTAGTACAGTGAACTCCTTGTCATGTTCAAGAAACCAATTTGAAATTATTCAAGCTTTGTGACGGTGCATTATCCTGTTGGAAGTAGCCATCAGAGGATGGGTACATGGTGGTCATAAAGGGATGGACATGGTCAGAAACAATGCTCAGGTAGGCCGTGGCATTTAAACGATGCCCAATTGGCACTAAGGGGCCTAAAGTGTGCCAAGAAAACATCCCCCACACCATTACACCACCACCACCAGCCTGCACAGTGGTAACAAGGCGTGGAGCCATGTTCTCATTCTGTTTACGCTAAATTCTGACTCTATTTCTGTTGAGAATTTCTGAATCTGAATTTCTCAACAGAAATCGAAGCTGATCAGACCAGGCAACATTTTTCCAGTCTTCAACTGTGCAATTTAATTTTGGTGAGCTTGTGTAAATTGTAGCCTCTTTTTCCTATTTGTAGTGGAGATGAGTGGTACCGGTGGGGTCTTCTGCTGTTGTGGCCCATCCTCCTCAAGGTTGTGTGTTGTGGCTGCATTAATGCTGCATACCTTGTTTGTAACAAGTGGTTATTTCAGTCAAAGTTGCTCTTTTATCAGCTTGAATCAGTCAGCCCATTCTCTTTTTTTACCTCTAGCATCAACAAGGCATTTTCGCCCACAGGGCTGCCGCATACTGGATGTTTTTCCCTTTTCACACCATTCTTAGTAAACCCTATAAATGGTTGTGCGTGAAAATGAATGGTATGCCGCGCAAGGAAGATTAAAATCTTGGCGCAATCAACAATCTTCCGCTGACCACCCCCGTCATCAATCTTCCATTTAATAAACGTAACTTTTCGTAACCTAAATAAACGTACAATTTTTTTTTTTTTGTCTTCAAAAATATTCTAGTTCTGCTGTAAAATTGCCATTCTAATGTTTTACGTCTTAGTTTTTTTTTAAAATCTCTCCCAACCCTCAAAGAGGCACATTAAAACAAGCGCTTCTGAGAAAAAGAATGTTCTACCTGAAATGTTCTCCTCTAATGTGTTTATAGAACAGCTAAAACTATTTTGGGAAGTGAGGGACCACTTTCAAAGAGCCGAATCAGAGTGGCTTATTTACAAAAATGAGATTAACTACTTGCAGAGACTGTAACGATGTGCCACGCATCTCTTCAAACAGCGAGAGACCGTCAGCTTTAGATTTGGTGCTTATGGCCCACTCACCAATGAAATTTGCTCTTGTTGCTTCATGGAGACTCATCCTTATATACATCGCATTGAAGCTGTCCAAACACACAGATTTCTGGCTATTCGCATACTTGCATGCAAGATTTAACTCTTAACTGACAATACATATATTATTTGCATTAATGCAGCAATGTATTTGTAGTATGATTTTTACATAATTGTAAAAATGATTTTGAGATCATGGTAAATATCTTCTCTTTAGTATTGCTCACAGCAGATGATTTGAAGTCCACCAGTTGTCCTTAAGAATTTGTTGAAGGTGGAGCTGTAGTAACACCCCTATGAAATTTAGAAATGCTATTTTTCAGAGAACTGCTGTTGACATTCTGTTTGGCAAAATACTATCATTCTTTTTGAGAAGTTAAGTTAGTCTTTTACGTAATTTCACAAAAGCAAACAATTTAATTTATTTTGTATGTTTTGTGTTAAATACGTAAATTGCATGACCGGGTCAAAAACAGGAAATGGGAAACCACCGTGAACAACACGGCAACATCTTGATCTTGCAGTTTTACATTGACCATACTATTTTTATTTACGTTCTCACACACACCCACACAAACCTTCACTTCTCACCCACACACCCCTTAAATGATGTTAAGGGGTGTGTGGGCATAGAGCAGTGAAAATGTGACCCTTGCTGATAGTTACGAATCAGGGTCACCCTCATGTAAGTGGGCATGCAATCACTATCTGAGTGTTTAATTACAACCACCGATAGTCGAGTCACAACAGAGGGACGTAAGCATCTTAGCAATTTTCTAATTCCTGTCAGTGCGTGTGGGCGTGCAACGTCATGCGGGCTGACGTGATTGTGAATCGCACTCTTGTCCAGATGGAGCCAATCAAATGTTTAGAGCTTGTAAGTTGCAGTTACCAGATGTCGGAATGCTTATTTGTGTTTTCTTCACATTGGAAATGAGGAATACAAGTGGATGAGGGAAAACAAGTACACAGACTTGAGTTGATCAAAAATTGCTATGGTGCAGCAGTGACTTGGGATGAAGGTCTCTTGAGTCTTTTTCTTATTTGTGTGTATTTATTAGGCGTGTTCTTTTTGCCATTTTGAGTGTAGGCTTATCGGGTAGTAATGGGTGGGGGTCATTCAGTTGAGAGTGGAAAAGGGTGTTGGGAAAAAAAAACCTTTGTCAGAGTGGAACAGGAAGTAAGTGTTTATTTTTTCATTTCCTCACCCAGGCGTTAAAAGTGATCTTCATCCACCCCTAGAGCTGGCTGTTTGCATTACTGTGTACTTATGGACCAAACTTGCATCATCTTTACGCCTACATGATTGATTCAATTGAGAAGGATGTTTCGTTAGGGCGTAGAGTAGTGATGTCCTGTTCTGCTCCTGGAGGGCCACATTTTTTAAATATTTTTTTTACTGAGTTTAGCTCCAATCTGCTACAACACACTGTTTCTAGTAATCCTAAAGAGTGATTTAGGTTGTTCAGGTGTTTAACAAGGGTTATAGTATAGCTCTCCTTGAAGGTGGCCCTCTAGGTGCATGATTGCACACCACTGACATGGAGGAAAATGGAAGGGTTGCCAAAAGTTGAAGTTCACTTGGGCTGCAAAGTACTCTTGAACTTGGCACCCGTAGACCAATGAAGTTTCCCAAAAGCCGGGTCCAGTTCTATCAGAAATATAATTTTTGTTCCACTTGGTTTTAAACTGACCTGGATTTTTCCACAACCACTTCAAAATATACCCTTATGTATTCATATCCTCATGTCAAATGCTCAAAAACGCATGCAAAATACTATCAATGCACTCGCCTCACGATTCCATACAAATCACGTTAAAGTACTATTGTGATGTTACAAGCCGAAATAAAAATCGTATTGGTATCAGGAACGACAAATCATGCCAAACATTATATGTAGCATTTTAATGTAATAGTGTGACATGTAATGTCACTGTAAATTTGTCGGATCTCTTACACAAGTTGCGCGTGGACTCTCCCGTTGCTTACTATGACCCTCAAAAAAAAGAAAGCTCAAGCTCTCATGTGTCTAGCAGATTCGGTTGAACCTGTTTATTTTTGCTGATCAATGTTTATGCCAATAAAATCCTAATTTAAGTCTATTCATATAAAGTGATCGTGTCTCCAGAAAATTTGCACTCAACTGCTCAACTCATGGATTAGTTCTTGATTTTTTTTATTTTTATGAAGTGTCAGTTGGGAGTCTGTCAACTGTCAATGGAGGGACAGAAATCTCTCAGATTTCAGAAGAGAGATCTTATTTGTGTTGCGTATTTGGAGCTAAACAAGGGATGAGTAATTAATTAATTGGTAATTATTATTTTTTTATTTTAGTTGAACTCTGTTTTAAATTTTAGAGGAATGTACTTTAAATGGAGGGATCTCTCAGGTTTCGAATCTGTATAGATTTGAAATGTCTAATTTTTACATCTCAACATAATGACTTGTTACACCCTTACAAAATATTTTCACCCACTCTCCCAGAACTTCTTCCCAAAGTTTATACGCTTCCCATTTGAAGACTTCTGAATCACCACAACACATTCAAAACACCCTTTCTCTTTCATAGCCTCCTTACTTCCAGTGATCTATATCCTGTCATCCTCGGCAGTAGCTCCATCTGTGGAGGAAGCCACTCAGTCAGCTGGCTCTTAGCATCTCCTAACCCTCGTCTTTCAGGGACGTGTAATTAAGCAGCTCCCTGGAGCATGACAGATCATAGGCGCTGACGCTGCTGCAAGCCCTCCAACTTGACCGGACACTTAACCATGCACATCCAAACAAACTGCGTTGTTGCGGCCACCCTGGAGCCACTGTTGCTGATCTAAATTTTCTGTGATAATAGATAAGGATTAATAGTGCTCCTGCGGGCACACAAGCAACATTTAACCCGTTCATTTCACCAGAAAAAATTACATTTAGCTTGTGATTGGGGGAGTTCCCTCAAAGGTTCTTCGTACTTAAATGCACCCTTTAGGAGTTGACAGATTCGAAAGTTGTACTTTTTGCTGACCCATTGGGAAGCTCTTGCTAAGGTGAAGTTTTTGCTCACACGAATGCATAGAATTGATTATATGAGAACCACTGAGTTTATCACTTGCTCACAAACAACCACACAACCTTCAGAGATTTAGGGCAACTGGATTTAGATGCACTTTCTAATGGTTAATCAATTGTTTTTTGAAGCTTTGCTCTTGAGCATGAGATCTTTATAGGACTATGAGATGAAACTCGTCACCTAACCGTGATTTGGTCTTGTATGTCGGAACGCTGCCCACAAGAATATGGCTACGACAGAAGCGGTTAATTTGATAAGATTCCCATCCATACCCAAACAGATTTGTACCAATTCCTCTGTGGCAAAGGCTTTGTTTGAGCTTTCCCTATAGTGTGTAAACACCCCTAACCACTATCTGTGTGAACGGCCCTTGACTCTTCCAAAGAAATGCCACTGTTGCAGATTGCGTAGTTAAATGTCAGTACAGGGGCAGCGTTAAACAAATCTACTATTCACCCAAGCGGTTTAGACGTAATGTCAGCTGCCAACCCCCTCTATGGCCACATCTCAAAGAAGCAAAGTCTGCTCATGCCGGCTGGTATTGTTTTGGCTGCCGGGTGTAAGCTGAAGTGCAACGTATACATTATCTTCCTTAATTTCCCTCTACCTCTACCCTGGTCTCTTTTTTTCCATGGGAATCCCAGATCCATATATGGTTGTCAGGGACTGGTGAAGTAAAGTAAGGCTTTTGCCCCTTTCTTTGGCCTCCTGCAGTAGAGCAGTAGCTTTTTTATTATAATTGTATTTTCCTATCTCACACCACTTTGACTAAATCTCATAAAACCCGTCAACGGTCAAACCTCTAATTAGTAAACAATAACTTAAGTATTTGTTTTTTAGTGTAGTTTGTAAGTAATTGTTCTATGCTATTGTATGGTCATTTAAATTAATATTTTAGTTTTTTTTTAATTCATTGGTAGTATTATTATTTTTTTTTTACTGTAGCAATACTAAGATTTTAAGATGGCGATAAAGTTAATGTGTGTAGTGGTCGGACATTTAAAAAGTACGACAACATTGATTTTACAGGTTTAAGTTAGTGTTATAAAATGCTATTTTATTATTCAAAGAGTTATATTCAATAAAAAATATGTATCTAGTATACCAATACATTAAAATAAATTTTAAAAGAGAAATAAGGCCATCTTTTGCCTGCTAATTCCTTCTGTTTTTGTTGCACATGCGCACACTCTTTCTGTGTGCCGTTTTCTCTTTCTACACACACACACTCACACAAACACTTACACTCAGCAAAGAAGGAATTCCTTTTGTGGAAGTGGTTGTGCTGGTACGTTGGTGATGTAGAAAGAGGAGGCGGTGCTCTGGCTGGCTCAGCGCTCGGAGCTGTGCTGTTACTTATCTGGGAATTTCTCCAGTGGTATGATGGAGCTGGTCCCGACTGCAGCCTCACTAGGTGGCCTCTGCTGCTGGAGAAAGCGAGCCGGCCGAGGTGGGAGCGGGTCGCCGGTAACGTCCGGGAGAGGCAGCGTAGTATTACTGTTGCTTTATAAGGGAGTGAATTGGATTTCCCTTTAAAGAAAACACACGTGTTATCTGACCTTAGTCTGTATTCCCTATCTTTTGTTATTACATGAGCTAGTGCTGGCTCATAAAAGGCAGCAGCTTTAAGATTTTTATTTGGTCGCCAATGTGCTATTTTTCGTTTTGAACCATCCCATTGATGGACTGTTTGGGTTTTCGTTAAATACTCAGAGGTTATCATGTGTTCCACTTGGTAATAAACATTTAGAACGAGATAATCGGTTTCATATTGGCTGTAGACAGAACATTATGCTTTAAAGATACGAGAACCCATGAAAAGAAAGTTTGCATATGGTTTGCAGGAATATTTGCTTTAAAGTCTAAAGTTAACTTGGCAACCAGCTGATGCTTTTTTTGGCTGTTTGTAAAGAAACTTGTAAAGCAAATTAGGTCATGCTCTGCTGAAGGACCAGAGCTTCAAATGAGCCTTATCCTCTGTGAATTATCATCTCTAGATGTTCATTGTATAATTATATTGCTATCTTGTCTGATTAAATGTCCAAATAATTGATTTATTTTTCAGTTCATTTATATTATTTGGCTTGCTGTCACCACATAAAACCGTTTATTTTGGCTTGTGGTTTTACTTTTTTTCTTTTGAGACCAATAAGATATCTGAAGAGTCTCCAAGCTGCTCTTTTTCATATAATCAAAACATATGTTGACCAGGGCCTGTCAACCAACAAAAATATCAGGAAAGTAGTTTATATGACACGACCACAGAATTTTCTTCTGTGAGTGAACAACCCCATGTAATTCCTCTATTTGGGATTTAACCTTTTTGCAGAACTCTGACCCATTTGAGGAGTTCCCCATTACCGTACATTACCAAGAATCAAAGGACTAGAGTACGTTTGAGCAATGTGAAGGGTACATATTTGGCCGCTTAAACAGGGGAATGCCAAGGACAGTTGACTCACACACTCCACCTCTCGCTTCTGAGCTTGATCGCTTTGCCAGCCGCCGACATTTCTCATTTTATAATATGCATGTATGATTCCCCCCCCCCCCCCCCCCCCCAATATGAGACGAATGTTTACTTTCAAAGGAAAAACCTGAAATGAAGCTGTACTGTAACTCATTACATCTAATTCATAAAATGAATAACCTATTGTTAGACCCATCAAACAAACCTGTTTATTTCATAGCTCTCTTTATTCTTTATCATTTATGTTCTTTTTTTGCTATTTGTTTTCGTTCTAATTTTATTACTTGTGTTTGTGTTGCGTTTTTGGTTGTTAATTATAGTTCTTTGAAAGAAATCTGGATCAACAGGTCACACTTCGGAAAAAATCGGAATTGGCCAAGAAAATTGCAATCTGAGCATGTAAATACGCTCAATATGCTTAAGTGTTGCTGTGAACATGAATTATCACATATTAGTGCTCATGGTTGTGAATTGAATGTCAATTTCCTTTTTAATCATGGCTTTAGTACTGGCTCAGTGATTTTCAGGTTGGTCTAATTGTGGTTTTCCACTGCTGTCACTTTAAGACGTAATGTGTTTCCATTCCACTGCTCTACTTTTCCATTTTTTTTAATCAATGTAAATGCACTACATGGATGTTTTTAACTGTTGCACTCGCATCTTGCGTCTTTTCCGGTGTTTCGTGCTTGACTGTCCCGAGCATCATTCACGCTCTTATTGCTTATTGTCGAGCCCTGAACTGGATTTCTTTAAATGCTCTGGGTTGTCTAGGGTAGAGAGTTTTGTGTTGTTAACTCTTATGTCTTGCGTATTCTAAAGGTCATGTATGATGGAAAACAAAGGACTGTTTTTAATTTGATTATTGCTTGTGAATAGTGGAAAAATGGCAGAATTGTGACATTTTTCAGCTCCGAATCTACAGGGCAACTAGAGGAAGTGAGATGGGAGGGGGCTTCAAGTGTCTTCTCCCCTTGAAGTCAAGTGCTGCTATAGTTAGCTCCAAACGCTTCTTGTGATGACTTGGAAGATAATCAGTCATTGGTTTACTGCTGCTTCACACACAGTCAGCGGCCTGTGTACAGCCTCACTCACACATGCACAAACGGGGGAGGCTGTATTCCTCTCTACTCTGTTGGATTGAATTCACAGTTCCTTTTAAAGTATGGAAAAAGCCCAGTGTCCTTTTTCTGAACTGCAACCGATGGGTGATTATTTGACCATGTGTCTGGTTTATCTTGTAATGGTTTAAATTGAGTTAATTGTTGCTGTGATTTTTTTGAATTTTGTAGCCGCCTTTATTTCATAGTTACCTTCTCATGACTTTATTCGGTTAATGTGACAAGTAGTCAATGAGTAAATTACTTTCCATAAATTCCCTAAACATTTATGCATTTGGCAGACACCTTTTATCAAAAGTGTCTTACATTGCATTCAAGATACACATTGACATTCCAATCATTTCTTGCTTTCACTGGGGATCGAACCCATGACCTTGACGTTACAAGGGCCAGGCTCTACTGTTTTAGCTACTGGTATGCTATAGGAAACAGGCTTATGTAATTTAATAAGCAAATATTTAGAGTGGGCTCGACTCTAAATATTTATAGTGTGTACTAAAAGCGATATGATGTATATGTTATTCTATATTTATATTATTATTTGGTTTTAGATTCACCCAAGTTTTCATAGTGTTTTACTATTTTGCAGTAGAGGGTTTTAACCTATTATGGAGAGGCGCCCTCAGCTAGTTCAGATAGAGTTTTACCCCATGTTCAGAGGTCCATAATCATGTGTTCTGAGTTTGACCATAAAGGGCCATGAGAATTGCGCTGGTTAAGCCGAACTGAAGAGCTCAAACACAACCGCCGTCAGACCCCCTCTGGCCTTCAGCTGTAAGACTTTCTTTTCATCTTCCCCTCGGCAGAGTGGGTCTCCAGGGGCTGCTGGAACAACCCTGGTGTGTTTTTAAATGAATTCCCGTCTTTTATTTATTTATGCATGTTATTTACAAAGGGCCAGCATGACCAAACTCTTGTCTTTTAATTCCCCCCCCCCCCCCCCCCTCACTTCCAGCCCCATTTCCATGGAGATGAGCGGGGCTTCATCTTCGCATGCACGTCAGTTGTATGTTTCAGATCTGTGGATTTGCCTGTCTCTCCCAGCTCTCAATGTGGTGTTTTAGGATTAGGCTGGCACAACTGATGAGAACTGTATTGTTGTCGATATGTAATCTGAGCCGTATTAAACTTTTATTGTGCCTTTATTAAGATAATCTATAGATAACACCCTGTAATCAGTGCAGTTGGTCTTGTCTAAATTGAATGGTGTGCTTGAGATGTGAGAGTCACAACTGAACTTCTCTTTCTGTGCATATGAGAGTGTCATGTCCCTATCGTCATTCTCACGTCCATGGTTTAAATCTCGACTGTTGTAATGCTTCAATATAATCTGCTGTAGTCTGTCCCATAGTGCGTTACGTCTGGATGTTATAATTGAAAATCATTTACTGCTCATATAGCACGTGGGTTTTGGAGTTTTGTGAAAAAAAAAATCATTGGTATAACTTGCACCTATAGATTGATTAACCTTTTTTTTTGTGCAAGTTCACATTTTGAATGTTGCTCGCATGACTTCAATTATCCATAACTGTTCAGGCTTGGTACACAGTGCTTGTGCGTGAAATTCAGGTGTTGATCATCAGGTGAGATGAGAAGAGCACGCCCTCATGGCAGCACAGCCAATCACGTCGTCTTGCATGATTGACAGGGCAGACAGCCTATCAGCGGCAGCTGTCAGAGTGATAGTACAAGCGCCAGAGACAACAAACCTCGCAATAAAGAAAAACAAAGAAAATGCCGCAAAAGAAAACCCTTACATCCTCAGGGACATAACACGTATATTGAATATTGTATATTTATAGTGTAAAATAATTTGTGATATAGCCCGCATCCTTATATAACACTATAACACACCCCCCCCCCCCCCCCCCCCCCCCCCCCCCCATACCAGCTTTTAGAATTAGAATGCGGGTTATATAAGGGTGCGGGCTATATCACAAAACCTCTTTTGGATACTTAAGCTAATAATTAGTATTAGTAAAACAGTATTCCCCCCCCCCCCCCTTTTAAATTCTGTTTACTTGTTTTATTTATTTTTTTTAAATAAGTATTAAATTAAATACTATTGTAAAATAATTTATTCTAATAGTATTCATTTTCTTTTATTAATCTGATTTCCAGTGTCAAAAAACAAAATTGCAAAATACATTTTTAAATGTATTAATTCATTAATTTTATCTATTTATTAATCTTGTCTTTTTGTGTCACCAAAGAGATGCAAAATGTGTTCATTATTACTTTTCAGACATGTCTCAAAGCACTTTCATTACCCTCCATTGATCCTGCCTTGAACTTCCACAGTTGGAAGAGCCGAGGTAACGGCGTCAGGCTTGTCATGATGCTCAAACGAACAGAGCGATGTTTTGATAGTGCCACGGTGTTTAAACGTCTAGGAAATCATCATACTAATGGTTTACTTTTAGCCGTCTCTGCATATTACACACTTCACTTTTAACTTACTGACATTGCATGTGGTCAGTCTTGTAGAAGTTTGAGGTCTGTGTAAGATCAAGGTTTAATTATGGTGCGATGCTACTCTGAGGCATCACTTCCTCCATTTGTCCTCGACTGTAATGTGGCACTTCAGCAGCCAATCATTTCCTCGCACTCGCAGGCTGACGTTTGGTAGAATTGACTTTCAATGGTAAAAGTCATTATATACGGGCTTAAGAAGTGTGGGCCTGATTTAAGAGAACATTTATGATTGGTTGAAAACCTTCTAATGTGTTTGTAATGTTCAGGAATCTGTTGAAGCGTGCATTATGGGAAATGGTTGCATAATGCATCTGCTCTTAGTGATGGGAAGTTCCCTGATGTCCTGAGTCAGTTTTGCTAACTCCATGGCTTTTTTTGAAATCAGACTAGATTATACTGTCCATGTGTCCACATTATCAGCCACATCCACTTTTATTATTGTATTACAAAATCGTGATGGAGGTCATTTTGCATGTTAAGTACTCTAGGTTCATCAATTACTTTCCCTCCAACCCTGTTCCAGACCTGAAACCTTTTTGTTCATCTTCGAAACACAAAAGAAAATATATTTTTAATTAAACCAATGAGATCAAAAAGACAATCTAATCTGAGCTAGATTTTTTTTTTAAATTACTTTTATTTTATAAAGCGCCTTTTAAATGAGAATCTCAAAGCACTTTACATACAAAATTAAAAGATACGCGTACAATCAAATACGGTCTATGGCAGCTTAACTTTACGCGCTTGACCCTTGAGCAAACCATCACTTTCCTGTAGCTCAATCAGTAGAGCATTGGTGTTTACAACGCCAAGGTCATGGGTAGTTCCCAGGGAAAGCAAGAACTGATTCAATGTGTTCCTTGAATGCAATGTAAATCGGCCAATGAGGTTTGTTCTTGCACTTCTGAACTGAACTCTTCAGACAATTTGACCTTCTGTTTACAATATTTGATGAGCTGTATGTATTTCTGTTGATCAGAAATGATTTATGATTTAGTCTAAATTGAACTGATAATTTTTGAGGGAACTAATCGGTTAAAAATCCAAGTGGAGTTATTTGGATTTCTCTGATTCATTGATTTTGTTTGCTTCACCACTCAAAAATATGAATGCGTGTTCACTCAATGTTTATGACTTTTGTTTAAAGATATATGCTCCTGCACAGTGTCCACAACAACCTTTTGTGACGGATGATACGATTTATTGATTTGGTTCCAGAATCAAGTGTTTGTACAAATGTGAACAAAAATGGCCTTCAGTTTCATTGTGGTCTCGCATATATCCGGTCAAGGTTTGAAAGTCTACAAAAAGGTAGGAAGTTTGTACACTGATCCTGCCTCTAATAAACTCTTGCTCAGCATTTTTATGCCTTCTCTTTTGGCTGCTTGCACGGTTTTCACTTAACTGCGTATTGAATTCTGCATGCAAAGGTCTGTCTGCAAGAAGTGAGATGCTGTACAGTCAAAACATAATTACTCATGTCTGTCATGACATCGACTGGAGAAGTAAAACCAAGACTTGGCATGTGCAAGTCTGAAACCCTCTATTTTTAGCAGTGCGTCACAGTCAAGATCCTGCACAGTGTGATGCTGACATTTTTGGTTACAAGGCAGATCAGCAGCTGTTTGGATGTATTTGTGGTGCTTTTGTGTATTGAAGTTCACCACTTGTTCCTTAAGAGCAGCTTAAGTGGTCTATTGTTGACATTTTAGACAGGAATCCTTTCGGGTTCAGTTGAACGGCACTCGTCTCGGTACTTCTCTGGTGTTCTTGCAATGTGCCTGTCAGCTGCAGAGTTCTGCTTGCAACCAAAGATGATTAGCTGACCATTTTGCTCCATTGCCATTAGTGTAGTAATGTAGGTAGCACAGCTCAGACAGAAGGCCCTTTCAAACCAACCAGCATTCATTTGGTCAATGAAATCTGATAAAGGGAAGCTATGTTATATTTGTTGAGTAGTGTACATTAATTTTTTTTCCCTGCCAACTTGAGCATTTAGATTTTTGTTTTATTTTGGTTCATTGCACTGATATGAAAAACATTTGGCCGATTCTGATTATTTCTTATGTATTCTCTGCATTATCTAAAGAATCTATATTCAAATTGAGATCATTTTGTGTGGATATTACAAAAATAAAAGTCTCTCTATTAAAATGCCCCATCCTCTTCAACCTAAATCAAACATGCAGACTCTACACATTTTGTTCTTTCAGGTTTGTAACATAATAAAAAAAATTGGTCAGGCTTCACTGAAATATTCTAAAAATATTGGTTGTAAATTGTGGGAGGTGTTGCGGTAATGAGAGTAATACAATTAAAATAATTTAAAAAAACGTAATTTAATTTTAGAATTACTGTACATAACTTTTAATAATCCAATTTTAAAAATGTTCAAATGTATTTGCTTTTCTAACAGCGTTGACGTTGCGGTAATGAGATTTTTTTTTTTAAGGACTTCGTTTGGAAATTGTGCTTTTTCACAATTAAGCGTTTTTAAAATAATGTGCACAAATACTTCAGAATTTTTCAATTGTCTGAAATTATTTTTTGTTAATTCAAGCATTTTGTAAATTTTCATGTTTGTCATTTTTAAAACCACATTTTCATGAGAATCACCCTTACAGCACAGTAGACTGTTCATTCCCTATCGGATCTTTTTTTTTTTTTTCTCCTAAAAAAAATTCCTTAAACACTGCGTCGTCTCAAGAAATATCAGCGTACACACGAAACCACTAAAACCGACTGAAAACTGTGTAGTATATATGCCAGACCATTATGGGGCCCTGTATTTCTGCCACAGATATACACAGAAGAAGACTTTGAGCATACGCATTGTTGTTGCTGTTATGTGTGACGGAGCCTACACGTGATGTGATGACATCATCGTTTCACAAAAATATACGGATTGGCTGTACACACGAAACCGCAAGGGTGCCGTTTTCAGATTTATCTTCTTTAGGACCCGGTTTCAAAAAATAGTGGTTTCAGTCTCCCAAAACGGCGGATCCGTGTGGACGAAACGCCAATACGATAAACATTTTTACGTATACAGTGATTCGCGTCTCCGTGTGGACGGGCCCTTAACCAACTTTATAAAAATGTCATGCAAACTAGTCATTGGACAACATTGTTTGCGTATAAAGAATCAATATGTGTGTGCCGTATTCTGGACTGCACTTGTGCAGATTGATTTCGTTTTTCATCTCCAGGTCTGTTTCTAATCCTTGCTTTTCTCCAGCTCTGTCAAACTGTTTTGATTTGAGATGTGACGACTTGTCCGCCATTGAGTCATTACATGTCTGTGGTCTCTGTACGTGCCTTCAGTGATGTGGGATTTGCTTGTAATCTTTGCTATTGTTACTAACATTAATAGTCAGATTAGCTCCCAAATGTGTCCTGAGCGAATCAAATAAAAAACAGACCTGATGTCTGTCTGGATCAGTTTAACGCCCACATACCAAATCTATCTTCATTGCACACTGATGACGTTCTTGTAGCTACCCTGTGCATTTTCGGAAAGGAATTTACAGTGCAGTTTTTTTCTTTTCTTTCTACACTATACACAATTGCTCTAAGGCTCGAACATGGTGTTCAGAAGCACTTCACGGAATTAATTTGGATTCCTTTTTTCCTTCAGAGAGTAATTTCCCCTGTCTTGAAGCTCAAAGTCCAGCTCTGCATTCCCTGATGTGGTCATGGACTCGCACCTGTCAGCCCTGAACAATTACAGCCATTAAGGGATTGCCATTGTTTGGCTGTGGGAATTGCTGGGATAGGCTTATGATAAACATGGTGTGTTGTGAGGCCAGAGGGAATGCTTGGTTACCTTAAGGGGACTGGGTAGGACGCATTACCCCGAGGCAAGGAATGACGTAAGGCAATGGGCATATTTGGGTGCCCATGAAAGGTCTCCAGATTAAATGCGTTGTATCAAGTTAATTACTTAGAATGGCAATACAATTACAATGACTTATATGGTTGGGAATCTATTCTAATTCTGGAGTCATTTATAATAATCTGAAATATTCCACAAATAAATATAAGTAAAAGAAAAAAAAGCTGCATCAAACCTGTAAAAGGTGTTCAAAAAGCTTATAGGTTTGGACAGTCCTGGTTTCCTCTACCAAGCTTGACAAGGCCCTGATACGAGCAAAGAGGCGCGTACGCTTCTACTGAGGTACTGTAAACAGTCCAAATTTGGGCAAGGATTTCAACTAGATAGTCGTGTACCCTGAACGTGATGCTGGTTTGTGCGTTTCATCCTTTGTCTATGGTATTGACAAGGCAACCAGCCATAAGACCAGTAGATTTTACGGGCATGCATTCAAGAGAGGAGCATGTGGAGAACTGAGGTTGGACACTACTCAAGGTTGTGATTTTAATCTGGCACTGAAAGGCCCCCCTCAAAATATAAGAATATTTGGAAGTTAACATGATTGCTGTGAACCTAAAACTGTTTGCTGATTGTGGGGATGAAGAAAATGTTACAGGGTGAAGTTAGCATTTTTCTATTATTATTGTTGGTTTGTTTTTGTTTGTTTCAAGCTTTCAAGAGTCCTTCACAACAAAATGGTTGCACGGGTATCACATTTATTACAATGTAACAACAAAGTAAATTTATTCCTGCGATTGCAAAGCACATTTTCAGCGTTACACCAGTCTTCAGTGTCACATGATCTTTCAAAAATCATGCTAATTTGCTGCCCAAGAAACTTTTTGTTTTATCAGTTTTGACTTGTTTTGCTACTTAATTTTTTTGTAGTGTCTTTACTGTCACTTTTGATTTAATGTGTCCTTGCTGAATAAAACTATTAAGCTAATCTAAGTAAAGACTTTTGATTAGTAGTGACTATTGTCAAGGCACTGATGACATCAAGCTCTTTTGTCTCATCGAGTGGTGACGCGCTTTAAATACAGACCTCCATATTTCCCTCAAGGGATTTTGGTTACCTGATGGCATAATGTGTCTTTGTTTGGAGGAATAGGTTCCCACTGAAGATTAATGTTTGAGCCTGAAGCTCACTTTTGGGTTTATGAAACTGTGTTTTTCTAAGGCTCTTAATCTGAATCTTGAGTAACTAAAATGCTGTATGCTGCATAAATACTGATTTGAATAGGTTTAATCTAGATGCTTAGAACTCCTGTCGTCTCTCTTTTTTTTCAGGCCTGCATAGATGATAATGTAGACATGGTGACCTTCCTTGTGGAGCATGGGGCCTGCATCAACCAGCCCGACAATGAGGGTTGGATCCCTCTTCATGCTGCCGCCTCCTGTGGATACCTCGACATCGCTGAGTAAGTACCGCTTCACCTCTACAGGAAATATAAGGCCACGTGGCATTAGGCCACGCTTGATGGGAGAAATTCGTAGCCGCCTATGTACAGTGAAGAGTCGTAGAATATTAATGCATCGTGCTCGTGTAACACCTGATCCAAAAAATGCATGTATTCTTTGCTGCGCAAATTGATGCACTAATGCAAAAGAAAACCTTTGTAGTTACAATGTCTCTATTTGTACGAATTACTGAATATTCTGAATTTTGCACACAAGTTGCAAGTTCATTGATAATTGTGCATGCATGTTAATCGTTTTGAGACTAAATTCATCCCATGCAGTTCAAATTTTGGGGTTAAAAACCCCCAGCAAGTAAGGATGTATTGAATACCTCAAAAGTGACAGTAGACATTTGTTACAAAAGATTTCATTTTCAAATAAACATTTTTCTTTATAACTTTCAATTTATAAAAGATTCCTGAAAATAATTGAATCATTGTTTTCACACAAATATTACTCAGTACAACTGAACAAAAACTTTGATAGTAATAATAAGAAATGTTTATTGAGCAGCAAATCTGCATATTAGAATGATTTCAACGTATTCAATAAAAATCAGTTATTTAAAATTGTAATGATTCACAATCTTACTATTTTGTCTTTTTGATTAAATAAATACTACCTTAGTGCATTTTAAGACATTTTTGAAAAATGTAGTTTACGAACCTCAAACTTTTGAATGGTGTTGTATGTACACTATTTGACTGTGTTTGTAGGCAAATCAAATAAACAAGCGACAGTGTGACAACATCATTTTAAGAGTCGCCCGTAGTTGAAGAAACACCCAGCCGAAGCATGTGATGAAATGTATTTAAACATTTAGTTTTTAAGACTAGTATCTTTTTTTCCCTCCTCAGTTTTTTTTGCCAGGTACATATAATCTGGTTAAGAGGTCAGCCCAGGCTCAAAGCCTCAAGTGACCTCTGTTCTCAAGATATACCATAGGGCTGGATTAGCACCTAGCCTTTTCTGAAATCATATATGTGGTCCTTATTGTTTGACACTCGGATTGAAGGGAATCCGGTTCCATTCATTGAGTCATTATTTCTGTACTAAGAATTGATAAACCTATTCTCTTCTATGAACTGATGATGTATTTGGCTGTTTTATAACCTAATGATCTGCCTGCTAGCTACCTGCACAGGCAAACCTTGTAGGTGGCAGATTAGAAAATATCTACATAACCATTGTCTATAGGCCGCACGAATGATGCTGCATATGAGACAATTGACTTGATGATGTTAGCATGTTGCTAAACCGTTGCACTGTACACATTTTAGGGATGAATGAAAGCACACCGCTGGGAAGGAATGGACTGCGGCACAATGATCATTGTACCTCGATCGTGTTGTTTTCATATCATTGGAAGTTGAGAAATCGATTACGGTTAATCTCACCGATTTATTTGTAATGAACATTTCTTGATTGGAGTTCAGACTTTGTCGTCTTTGCTGTGTCGTCAGTGTCACTCTTCTATATGAAGTGGGTGTTTTTTAATATTGAATTTCGTGCATGAGCTATATTGGAGACTTGAGATCCGTATAGGGAACACGGCACCCTAGAGAAAATGTCAGCTGACTTTTAAATAGGGCAAACAGAAAAACGGAGCAAGCTTGCTTTTGTCCTGAATATTGGGAGTACTCTGACCTGTTTTGTGTATGTTGATGGGACTAATATTTCCAGAACCTGAAACAGCAGTTGCCAGTGGTTTGTTTATAAAATGTATAAAACTCTTGCGAAAGATTCAGATATACAATTTATTTACAAATATACAAATTTTCTACGTGCAAATGGACCTTTTTAAAAGTTTGCGATAACCACCCTAAATTCTTAAAATAGCTCATTTTGATCCCTAATGGGAACAAGACTTTTGTGGTTCTATTAGCCATGCATGCAGCACAAGTCGCTCAAAAGTCATTTTCAAACCAAGTAGCTTTTGTTGATCATGACAAATTCTGTGTTGGTAATTTCCCCATCACGTCAGAACCTTAATATGTATAAATTGTAAATAGGTTGAGGTGGATGGTTAGTTTAGTCGTCAAACAGCCGTCTTTAGTAAAGAAAATTGTAAGTATTTGTCGCACATGCCTAGTATGAATAATGCATGTTTTTTTTTCTATAATTCTGACCGCCCTGCATGACATTTGATTATTTTTACACTGACAGCAAATTAATCCCAGCAAAGAAAGAGCACTGAAGGTGCATCGCGTTGTTGTCGATTGACCAGTTTCAAACAAGTTGCAAAGAACAATAGTTCATAAGTCGAGGGCTTAGCATTCTGTAATTGCAACCAAGTGGTGTTTTGCAAGAGGGTTTGGTTCATATTAAGAAACTGCTAGTTGAGCTGCTTTGAATATGTAAGAAGATCCAGACTGTAGTAAGGACGGCAGGTCTGTGTTCAGTTCTCGATCTTGTTCCCTAGTGCTGTGGTTCTTGAATCTGACATATGAGCTTTGAGGTTATTGAGGGCGACGGGTTGATCATGCCAATGTTAATGCTGAAACGGTCTTTCAGACAAGAGGCTGCCACTCCTTCATAACTCTAAAAGCATATGTCCTCGGTGACATGAATCCACACTGTTAACCAGTAACAGAAGTGAAGGACCACTTTACTGAATTTGAATTAAGATGCAAATCACCACTTAAAGTCATGAGGTTTCTATGAAGGTAGTCACAGAAGACCTCATTCCATTTCTTCTTTTCTTTCTTTAAAATGTTCTATTTGGGTCTTTGAATGATTGTTTCAATCACAGATGTTGTCAACGTCATGTCTTCGCAGGTATCTTATCAGTCAAGGTGCGAACGTTGGTGTGGTAAACAGCGAGGGAGAAACGCCACTGGATATTGCAGAGGAGGAGGCCATGGAGGAGCTTTTGCAAAATGAGATCAACCGGCAAGGTAATGCTGCCTCCCCTTGACACACATTTCACAGGCACTCCAAGCTTCATCTGTCCTGACAACGATTTAGCAAGGCTTTGTGACATGTCCGCATCATGCCATGGTTGAGATCATCGTTTTCTGACGAGTTCTTCAAATTAATTGCCTCTCTCAAATTGCCAGGGGTGATATGTGCATCATGCTAAAAGTTCCCTGCTGCAGTGTGCTCAAGTTGAGGCTACAAATCTTGGCAGGACTCCAGCGGGTGCATTGACTCAGAATTAATATCAGAGCTGTGCTCAACCAGTAACGCAACACACAACACCCTTTCTCCTGTGTCCACTCTTAACCTGCCTGGGTACTTGATGTCCAAGCTGTGTCATGAAGGATTTAGGGAGGTCGGTGCATCTGTAGTGAGGTCCCTTACATAATGGAGAAACATGAAACATTTAACCCAACGCCCATTGGCATTGTAATGATCCCAAACTAGATATTCTATTTTTGGCCTTTGCCGTTCTTGATGATGAAACGGAGCCTCGCTGCTACTGATTGGCCCTGTTCAGACATGCATTGATAGCCTGAGGGTGGTGTATGGTTCCTTGTTCACCAGGATGTTTCAGCGGGAGATAATAAAGACTCTGCGCTGGCTCAGTAGGCAAGTGCTGCTGGTGATTGAGGCGTAGCATTTCCACTCTTCTATAAAAATCTGTGAACAGGACTCAGACGAGCAAGCTCCAATACAAAGGTTCTTACTGGTTGATAAGCAGTGTCAGGGTGGTACAACTGTCCTGTCCTTGAATTATTTTAAGAATGATTTTTGGTGCTCAACAAGGAATACTAATGTTGTGAAGAATCATTTGTCTTCGTCAAGTTGAGCTTTTGTGGCTTTGGCCAGTGGTAAGCCTACAGTAGCTGCTGAAACATGAGCCTCATCTTGGTATGTGGCAAGTAGACAATTCTCAGAGAGCAAGAACCGAGCTTGTGCTTGTCCTTTATCGCTCCTAACAGCTCAACATGCGGCGTGAATTTGTTAATTGCTCTCCCCTGCTATTTGTTAGCATGTCACACTCTTTAAGAGCATGTTATATAACATTCGTAATTCTGCCCACGAGCGTTTCAGTGTGGCCCTGCCAATGGCAGCTGTCAGCTTTCATTTGAGGGTTGGACACTCTTCAGCTTTGGAGAAGACGTGCCAGCATGCATGATAGACCCTTGCAGATCTCCAGTGCAAAGTTCTGCACAAGCAGTTTTCAGACTTCATAAATGCTTGAACAGCTGAAATGGATCATCCTTCTACTTCTGATCCTGGATGCTTGTCGTTCGGTGGTCGGAATGCAACAGGAGCCCACACTTTTCTCCATGTATTATCATATAAAACACAGCTCTCTTCTCAGCTCAGAGATGGTATTATGTAATCTCGAGTGTTGTATAATGCCTTCAACCTCCTCTAATGTGATTATCTTTTTTCCCACTCCCTTTCTCCTTTTGAACGAGACCCTAGTCATGAGGTTAATCTTAAGCAGAGACCACCACCACCCCCTCAGTAGGGTCAGACTTATTAGCCGTTGCTCATATCCACAGAAATCAGGTGACCGAGGTGCCTCTTGCAGCCAAAGCGAGAGACTTTTCCTAGCCCCTGTTGCTTGGAAAATCAGAGGCGCTAAGTCCATCATGGATGGTGACATAATCTGTCTGATGATAACTGACATTTTGGATGAAGAGGATTAATGTACTTTAAATAAAGTAGCCTTAAAGTCTGGTATACTCACAGTAAAATTATTTTCTGTGCTTCGCTTGGGGTTAAAAAAAGTTTGAAGTGAGCATCCCGATGCCGGCCACACTGCTGGGAGCAGAGTTTAGATGTAGTGCTGCAACAAGTAATCGATAAAATCAATAATAATCGATTATGAAAACCATAGTGTAATAACTCATTTCTATGGACAAAATGCATCTAAAAATAATGGAGGAAACCGAGTGAACTGCTGCTGGACGGGTACGTGATCCAAGCTACCCAAAACCTGACAATTCTTTATTTTAAGCATCAAGCTAAAGTATTAGCGTAGTGTTTAACGTGGCTTGACCTGTCAGGCGCTTTGACAGATGTGCATGCTGTTTAATGTGGCATGCTTCTTCAGCGCAACATTTTTATTTTACAGTTATACTCTTATCTCTGTAGGTGTTACGAATTCACACAAGTATTTCCTTTTTGCATGAAGGCTCATCCTGACAGTCTGTTAAACTTTAGACTTTATCATACTTGGGTGTCTGCAGAAGCGACGTATCGGAGGGGGAAACAATTAATATTCAGCGTAATATTATTATTTTTGCTGAAATATGTTGTTGAACATTAAAATCAGGCTTAAGTGTCAACATGTAAATCAAGCTTTTATTTATTTACTTATTTTATAAGAGTGGTAACTGTGAAGGGAAAACAGTGTAGTTGTCCAGAGTGAATGTGTTCCTGCAAAACATTAATTTATCTGTTAACAGCGAGGTTGAGTTCTTATTTTCCTCTATTATATTTATTGTTATCTTTTTAATGTAGGAATTTAAACGGTCCTTTTGGAATGGTTATGAATTAAAAAAAGGAAATTAAATAATGCAATTGATTATTCGCATGAAATAATCATCCAGCTAATAGATTATCAAAATATTTCTTAGTTTCAATCCTATATATAAATGTTCCATGCGCTTTCCTCTCACAACACAAATTATAACCGTGAGAAAACGACTATCTCAGTGTCACTTCACTTCACAACTTCAAATTCTGCTATAAAGCAGCTCTTTAGAGTGTTAATGATTTAAGTCTGATCTTGAGAGACTGAACCAAAGAAATGAACTGAAGATTTCTACGTCAAAGAAGGTGGAGAAGCAGAGCACATGTACGTAATGTAGAACATTGTGTTATTGCCACAGGCCAATGGTAGTTCGTTTTGACCAGTTGTTTTGAACTCCTGAAACAAACTTCATTTTGGCTTGATTTGATTCGAAATGTCACACCAATTCATCTTTTGAATTTGCTTTAACTATATCAGGGCCTAAAATGAATGCTTTAGCTCTCAGCCTCATCACTTGGCTGTTGTTTAGCACTCTTGTGGAGGTCAGTTTGTCTCTTTCTTTTTATAGAGGCTGCATATTCTCCTGGCACTTTTGTTCTACCTGTTTTTACTTGTTATGTGCAGCCTTGGTCTTTCAGATGAGAAAAAAAGAGCCATTATTCTCATCAGCGATGTGCTATACAATGTACTCGAACCTATTAAGAAGGAAAAACAAAGCAAAGCTGTTTGTCCCCTACTGTTAGCTGTGTTGAATCAGCAGAGCCACTGGAGACATCGCTACTTGTTCACCATTTTGAGCAATCTGCATATCAAGAACCCATCGAAAGTATATCTTCAGCCTTTTGTCCTGTTGCTGAGGAGTGCTGGTGCTCCGGTTTGCACAGGCAAATAAAGAACTAATTGATACCCATAAGTAGAGGTAAGTCACGCGTATGGCAGCACACACATAGGTTTGTTGTGGCGTGACATGACAGAATGAGTTGTGGTCACAATGACATCTCCAAGTCTCATTGAAAGTGAAGATAAGCCTGTGATATTCTGGCTTCACTTGATGAAGGCATGTTGTTAATTCCTGTAGTTTCTTCCCATGATCTGAAGTTCTCTACATAGCACCGCTCTGTCATGGAATTTGCACAGGAATTCCTACAGATTTCTGTCCCGTTGACCTGCCTTTTCATGCTGCTGACTTGCTTCCAGCTCTCTTGTCAAGTTCTTCAGCTAAACTGATCAAAAATCTGTCACTTTAATCATGTCACAGTTCACTTTCCCCATCAGCCACACCTGCCGGACATTCAGTTAGTCCTGTAGCCATGACATGGCATGCTCTTTTTTTGTAATCTGAGATGCCTCCTTTTGCTTTCATTATTCTGACAAAAATGGAAGGTCAAGTAGTAGTCAGTGCTCTCTCTTGCGCTCTCTCTCTCTCTCTCTCTCTGTGTGCATGTGTATAGACCTATAAGCTTTGACCTTGTTTTGGTACTCAGTGGAGATGTTGCTAAGCATTTTGACGCATGATTAATGGGCGCTTACTTCAAAGTTATATACTCTAAAGTTTTATTGTTGTTTCCAGTTTTAGTTTAATGCTCTCAGGTCCCTACATGCCATAGTAAATGTCAGGATATATAGACTAGAGGTACAGTGACCTATTTGGCATTCCTCCAATATGAAGCAGTTTACATGTTGTACATGGTGTTAAAGTTATTGAAATATGCATTGAATGTTTTTCTGCAAACTTGAATATTAAATGATACACTCTGCCACAGTAGAAATTTGATGTTCTAGGGATTACTTTGATAAAAATCTGTTATTTTGTCAATGAAAGCAATTTGTTTTTTTTAATTTGCTGTTATATTTCTAATTGTAGTTTAAAATAACTATTGATAAGGATTAGGCTTCCCCCCTCACAAACATAACCTTTGTCTTTATCATAGATGCACTCGCCAGTCATTCCTGGAACGGTTTACCTTGCACCACTGTAGTCATCATAGTGACCCCTGTGGTTAACTGTAGACATTGAGCATTCTTGACACGTCATAAAATAGTTTACAATACCGAAGCATCTTATATTTTGCTTTTTGAATGGTTGGCCGCCTTGTATATCCTGCAGTTTGGCCAGGTGAAATGTATGCACTAATCCTAAGGATCTGCCCCTCCCTCCATCTTGCTCCAGGCGTGGACATTGAAGCAGCCAGGAAAGAGGAGGAGCGGATCATGCTAAGGGATGCGCGACAGTGGCTTAACAGCGGCCAGATCAACGACGTCCGGCACACCAAGTCTGGAGGGACCGCTTTGCATGTTGCTGCAGCCAAGGGATACACTGAGGTTTTAAAGTAAGTTTTCTTGCTTTCAAGAGAAAGACTTTGCAATCTTCAGGATTCAAGGACACATTTTTGCCAATAAGTGAGATTTAGTAGCTAGCAAAGGTAGAAACAAATTAAACTTTGGTACTGCAGGTGTGGAGGCTTTGCTTAGTCTATCCCGTACTTCACCTTTCAGCTCTTCTTGTTTCTTGTGTACAGGACGAGACCGTATGTAACTTGTTTATCGGTCTCATTACAGTAGATTATCATGAGCTTTTGAACCAACACTGCTCAAGATGTGTGGCAGGAGTTAGGCAGTGTCTGTTTACGGTGCTTTTGGCGTTTGGATGTCAGAGTTGAATGACTGTGACAACTGCTCCATTTGGCACTGCACCAAAACAATGGGATTGTAACCGGATAGATTTTGGTGTGCGGACTCTCAGGAAACTTCACATCTAATGTGTATTGTTTTTGTGTGACAACTAAACGTTGGCATGCAGAAATTCGTTCTAGGCATTGGCCAAAACGAGCCCATTGGTCTGCACAATATCCCAGGCCAACTGCAAATGAGGCCAAGCTTAGATTGCGGCACCAAAATCCACGAAACACAGATTTGTTTAATCTCATCATGCTATTTCTGTTGCTCTAACTGTTTGCAGGCTTTTAATCCAAGCAGGGTATGATGTAAATATTAAAGACTACGATGGCTGGACTCCGCTCCATGCTGCTGCACACTGGGGCAAAGAAGAGGCCTGCCGGATACTAGTAGAACATTTGTGTGACATGGACGTCATCAATAAAGTGGTATGGGTTTTATGGCTCTGTTTGTGCTGCTAGGTTCTGTTTAGTCATTTTCAGAATCTGAATTACAATTAAAACGTTTCTGATTCAAATCGAACCCTAATAATGTTGCATTTTGGTTCTTAGGGACAGACGGCGTTTGACGTAGCTGATGAAGATATCTTGGGATATTTAGAAGAGCTGCAAAAGAAACAGAATCTGGTAATTTCACGCTTTTGGCATTAGGTCTTCCATTATAAATGTAATTTGGCTTTGTTGCCTTAAGCTGACACGTTCTGTTTGTTTTAGCTTCTGAGTGAAAAGAAGGATGTTAAGAAGTCTCCTTTAATAGAAACTACGACTACTGGGGACAATAATCAATCTGTGAAACAACTGAAGAGGTAAATGGCTCCTGCTCGCTAGAGAGAAACCGGCACGATGTGATTGATATACTGTTTGCCCAATATCTTGACCTTCACCTTAATGTCAAGCCCCCCCACACACACACACCTGAATTGGCTTGGGGCACTTTCACACTAGAGCTTTTATTGTGGAGCAAAATCTGTTTTTCATCATTGCTTGGTTGAAATGATAGCGGTTTTTCCAACGCAAAAGTGGTCTGGGCTTCTGGTCTGATAGTATAAACTCAATACATTTTAAATGGGGTGGGGGACTGAACCTATTGAGGACATAATTTGCATTCTTTTCATCCACATTCATTACTCAACACAGTATTTTCATAGCTCTTCATTTCTGTTTGGACCTAGCATTTTAACCCCAAAATCTAATGAAACGGTTTAGTTACCTGAATCAACTATTTGAGTGATTAAATAAATCAGCCTTGCCAATCTAAAATCACAAATATTAACATCATAGAGCTGAATGCGTAACGTTTTGAGATGTACTCCATTTGATAGAACAACAAGCTGATGACATGTAGTAATTGAAATATACATTAAGTGTATGCGTTATTTCTCTCCCGAAGTTACAAAAGATAAAAATATTTATCGTACTTTTAAACTACAGTTGTGGTTATCTGTGGTATATTTGTCACCGTGTTAAATTAAAAGTATACTTGGGGCTCTACTGTGAATAGGTCTTAAAAGTGAAAGCTTTGTGTTTGAGTTTGATGCAAGCGGTGCTTAACCATTGAGTGCATCTGCGGTTCAGTAAAGAAGCAGTTCTACTGGAGCCAGAGAAGACTGCCCCAAGAATCGAGACTCTGGAGCCAGAGAAGGTGGATGAAGAAGAGGGGGAGGGGAAGAAGGACGAGTCTAGCTGCTCTAGTGAGGAAGAGGAGGAAGAAGACTCTGAGTCTGAGAACGAAGCAGGTAACTCTTTGAAACATTGACCACCCTATATGCTTCCCCATCTAGTTTTGTGGTAAATTTGTGAAAATTATCTACATCTTTTTTTCCAGACAAGGTCAAGTCTTCTGTTCCGTCAAGCATTTCCAACAGCACACCTGCACCTGTGCCTACTAGTATCGCCGTCACGTCGCCAACTACACAAAGCAACCAGGTGACCACCCCAACCTCACCTACCAAAAAGGTACATCATGTTCCCTTGATCTTGCCATCCACCCAGTATCTGTCTTCCATGTTTCTACATCTTTCAGCCAACAGCAACACTTCTCCTTGGAAAAAACTCATTCATTCTTCATGCATCTGAGCCTGTGTCAGTAAGCAAGAAAGTTGCATTTGCAACTTTTCAGAATAAAAAAAATGAACGTTTCAAATTGAACAGACTTCATAACAGAGTTATAAATTCGTTGTTACGTGGCATGGTCACAAAATTTGCAAAAGTGTGAACTGTGTGGTTATCAGGCGTATCGGTGTGCAGTGCAGGGTACTTGAGAGGAGAGAAAATGTCTTCCATTCTTCTTTAGCATGTAGCTGCTTCCCTCTGCTGGACTGTAAGGGAATTTCATCAGTGCCATGTCGTTAAAGCCCGTAACAAGTTTGTTGTTGGAAAATGCTATTATTATAACTGTTTTATTATTATAACTATTATAGCTGTTTAATTTAAATTAACGGATTTCAGTGTTTGGAACAATTATGTTTGAAATTAAATTTTTTATATGTATATTTTTTAAAGTAAATTGAACTTGGCTTTATTTAATGCCAGTTGGATTATAAAAGTAGAATTGGGTTTCATCACAGACGGTATATATATTGAATTGAATTTCCAAGGAAACGCTTGTGATCCTGTAACTCAGCTGGTACGGCATATTAGCAATGGGAGAGCTAAACTGTATCGTAACCAACTATTACTACCTAACTTACCCACAAACAAACATAATCTTCCTTTAAGTCTTATGGGTTTTGAGAACGTTAAGGAGCAAATGCCAGAAGCTTGCTTTTGATGTATTATTATAATAAAAATTGATAGCAGTTCTGTTTAGTGTATTAAAATAAAATTAATTTGCTTTATTTTAGGATAAATTTAAAAAGATACATTTCTAGCCCAAAAAGAACATTTGTGCATTTGAAATCTTTTACTGCACTGAAAAACATTGATTGCTGTTCGTCAAATGTTATAAGCAATTATAATTCAACTCATTATTATTATTATTTTTAGGTTTACCATGTAAAATATCCGAGAAGAATATTGCAGTAAAATTCTGCTTTTAAAGTCAAGTTTGCTGGCTAAATGCATTCACACTGGCTGGGCTTTCATATATTTTCTATTTCTTTGCTGTCCTTTTCTTTCTGTCACTCTTGCATCATAAAGTTTCTGTTTCCTTTTGCTGCTGCTGCTTGATTTCTTTCATTCAGGGGTTCTTTCTTGCTTTTTCTTCACATCATCTGTTTTTTTTGTTCTCTCTCTCTACTCATCATTGTGTTGTCTTGGATGGCTTTAGTCTGATAACATTACTGCCCTTGTGCCTGGGGGGGAGCCAGGCTGTCCTGCGTTGTGGCGTCAAGGCTTGCGCAAAACTGGCATTTCGCTTGTGCCCAAAAAAGCGATGGTGAGGCCTCGGTGTGTTCAGCATTGTGATTCCTGCCCGCCTGCCCCGTATATGTTCCCACGTGACCACGTCCCTAACCAGTCAGATAACTGCCTAATCCAAGACCATTTCCTCTTCCTGTCACTGGCTCACTGCATGGTGTTGTCGCTGTCAGTCGTGGCTGTGATGACGTGCTGTTTTCTGTCAAATCATCTGTGTGATTAGTTTTATACTTGAATGTGGTGAACTAAATATGATGGGTTACAGTGTGGTCTTCACAATAAACAACTTTGATAAGGATGAATTGATTTGTATATTGCCTCTAAACGCTAACAGGTCACAGGATGCTGATGAGTTAGCAAAAACTAACATCTTGAGTGAAATGGGGCATGTTTTGTGATTTGTGGTGTTATAATATTTAGCATTCCCATCATATTAAGGCGCAGCTTTGTATTTGTAAGTTTGCATTTCTGAAGACAACGAAATCCACATAACTATTCAAAACGTTGATTTTAAAATGTTTAAAAACATTTTTAAATAAAAGTTTTTATTAATTTCTAAAACATTATTAATTATTTGTCATTTATTTTAATAAGTAAATGTAATGTAAATGTATTTACTTTTTAAATATTTAGAAATATTAAGAGGTAAAACAAATATTGTTTATTTATTATAATAAACATTAAAGCATATTTACTTATTAAAATATTTGTTTTTTATTTACAATATACTATATATATATATAAATAATTAATATTAATTATTGTGTTAGTGTTGCAATATTTATTTATTATTTTGACCACTCTATCTTCTGAAGGTCGGGCTAGTTTTTTTTTTTTTGTCCATTTCAGAGCACATGCATAAATATTGAGGTGTGTGTAGCCAAGTGCCAAGCGTATATAGTGTTGTTCTGAACGTAAAAACTCCATATGAAAATTATTTTTCATTGATATCTTTTAGACCTTTATATATCACCTTAATGTGAGCTATAAGGTTGTTAATTGATTATATTGCTTCTGTTGGAGGCATCAGTCTACATTGTTAACTTGGTTTTAAAATAATTATATTTAACTGCAGAATTTGTGTTGGAGAAGCTTCATTATCCATGAGGCTGTACATAAAATTCTACCAATCAGAGAGTCGAATTAAGCAAAGTCTTGTACGTTTTGTGTTTTTGTCTGATTTTCAAATATATTTTTGTTTCATATCAAAATTGGTAATATTATGATCCACATCGTAGCTTGTTGGCTTTGGTTTGTGATTTACAAAGCTCTAACAAAGACTAACTTTAACAGACTTTTTATTAAACAAAAAAAATGGGCGGGCACTTTTACTCTATTGAAAAGTGTGAAAATATCGCTTCTGGTCCACTGCTCCTGTATGATCTACTTCGACCTGTCAAGCTGATCCGAATTCTCTGTTCTCACTCCTCTTGGTGCAATCCCAAAATGAATTGACTAACACCCCCATCCCTTCTTTTTTTGTTCTTTCTCCCCCCTCAGGTGATCACACCTGCAGGAAAGGTGTCTCCTAAAGAGGAGGAGAGGAAGGATGAGTCTCCTGCGTCATGGCGTCTTGGCCTTCGGAAAACCGGCAGTTACGGAGCGCTGGCAGAAATCAGCACAACTAAAGAGGCACAAAAAGAGAAGGACACAGCCGGGGTGATGCGTTCAGCCTCTTCTCCTCGCCTCTCATCCTCACTGGACAATAAGGACAAGGAGAAGGTCTACCAGAATTTAGTTTAGTTTCTTTTTTGGTAAAATCATGCTGTTTATAATGGGGAAAGTTAGAGCTTTTTTTCCATTTTTGATTCTTGAGTTAATTTTATAGGCTTGTTTCCCAATGCTTGAGCCTTGAACCTTTTCATGCATGTGCACAGGAGAAGGAGAAGACACGCCTGGCGTATGTTGCTCCCTCCATCCCCAGGAGACACGTTAGCACATCAGACATTGACGAAAAGGAAAACAGGTAAAGAAAGGACGCGCTGTTTTCTGTGCACACTTGTGGTGTGTTGCAATGATAAGCACAAGCTCAAGTCTAGCATGCGTTTGTGGCTTATGCAGCATGTTCATGTTGTAAGATAGAAGAACATAAATGAAGTTAGATGGTGTCAGGATACTTTGAACAATATTTTAATAATACATTTTATTTCATAGCGCCTTTCAGAACACCCAAGGTCGCCTTACAAGCAATATACAAGTCAATACACAACAAACAAGCAGCATATACATATAAAGTTTCAAAACAAAATCTTGATAGTAGTGAGTTAGTCTAGAAGTTTAACAGAGTAATTCCTTGGAATCGGAGGTACTATTTACAGTTTGTGGTTCTCAGGGATTCGGCTGCTAGTCTGGTACGTAGCGGCTCGTACACCAGGAGACGCTGGGAAGAAGACCTGAAGAACAACGACGGAACGGCCTCACAAAACAGAACCTCTAGCTATCAGCGCAGGTTAGCTTTTATTCTAGTTACAATGTTCGTGTTATTGGCTAGAGACTGAGACTTTCAAAGAGAAATGTGCGAAAAGCTGATGGCTGCTTCCTCCTGCTGCTATCCGAGATGCTTCTAGTACCTTCATTTTATTGTCAAGCATTTATAGCGGCTGCTGTCGACTTGCGTTCTTGTATGACTCTTTGCCTGCGGTTCTAACCGTATTGATATAACCATCTCATAAACTGGTGTAAGTACTGCAGTTTAGAAACCTAACTAACTAACAGCTAGCTCGAGTAGAACTGTAGGAGTGCGTTAATCTCCTCTCACTGTCATCGTACATTCTTTTAGATGCTCTTTTGGGCATGATAATCATCTTCAAAGTATGCATGTGCCTGTCTAATAAGAGGTTTTCAAACTTATTAATGCTATGATCCCAAAAATGTGCTGATCCCCTTTCAAGGAATATATGAAAAATTTCTAATATGCCTTTATATTTATTACATTTTGTTAGAATACAAAAGGACGTCTCTGTTTATACAACCATTTAGAAGTTTGGGGTCAGTTAGATTTTAAGTTAATATTTTTATTCAGCAAGGATGCTTTAAATTGATAAAAAGTGACAAGGAAAACATTTATAATGTTATAATGTTATACACTTCAAAAGTCTACTCATCACACAATCTCGTCACAATCTCGATTTCCACAAATATTATTAGCACAACTGTTTTTGTTGTTGATCATAATAAGAAATATTACTTGAGTAGCAAGTCATCATATTAGAATGATTTCTGAAGAATCATGTGACTTTGAAGACTTGTGTAATGATGATGAAAATTCAGCTTTGATCACAGGAATAACTTTTTTTTAATGTGTACAATATGCAGTATGCAATATGCAGGTTTGGTGACCATAAGATACTTATAAAAAAGTCTTACCAATCCCAAACCTTTGAACGGAAGTGTATTAAGTCATATTCTAAAATATAAACTCTATTCCAATTGGATTTGTAAATTCTAAACAAAAAATATGATATCATTATAGACAGAATATAATGTCGTTATTTTCGAATAGCAAAATGAGACGATTTAAATGAAATAAAAATATGCATTTAATTTATAATTTCACTAACTTTGACGCACAAGAATACATTTTAGTCCAGTTTAGTTTGAAAACCCTGATGAAAGCATGAATTTGCATGACTGCACTTGTGCCTCCTGGTTTGGTTTCAGGCTCTTGATGACACAAAAGTGTGCTGGAGTGTTAGATATTTTAAAAGGCGTGGTAATCATTTCTAGATAAGTAGGTTTCTGTTTTTATGTCCAGTGAAGGTATTGAAGGTACTTGATTATTTCCCAAAATATGACTAGGAAACCAAGCCCCACCACAAGCGAGTCAGTGCTGTAGACATGTGTAACATTTTGTCTATGTGTGTTTATTTGAGTGTGTGTGTGTGTGTGTGTGTGTTTGTCCGCTCCCTGCTAACTCACCTCTTTCACCCCGCCACTTCCACATGGCAGTACGTCTCACACGCTAGCGTTAGGCCGCACGTCTAGCTCACGCGACCTGCCTGCCAAATCATCCTCTGCCTCCAGCCTGGAACCTAACAACTCTAAAGCCTGGCAGCAGCCTTCCTCCTACTACCAGTCTTACAGCATTCACCGCAGGTACCTGCTCGAGCACACTCCATCTCCTCCATGTGTCTTCCTGCCATTCTCTCTGTCTGGGGTGTATAGGTTTACACATTAGAATGGACTGAATATAGTGCTGGGCGATATATAATAAAAATTCACAGTTTATTTGCCAGGGTTGATGAGAACTATAATTCAGTTTCAGTAGCTGTGAAATTTCAAGTCGTCATCAATTGCACAGTAATGCATAAAAATTTAAGGTAAACAATGTAATGGCATTAATATATAATAAACATTGAATAAAATTGTAAAGGAAAAAAGATGTAAACAGTGCTTGAAGTTAAATATAGAACATTTTCAAAAGTGAAATATATTGAGGATTTTTTAAAATATGTTGCCCAGTCCTAATTATTTAATTTATTTGTGCGTTATGGACCTGGTTCAGGTTTTCAGAATGTTTTGCTTTGCATGCTTTTTGTTTTTTGGTACATTTATTTATTGCTCCTGGGTTTTTCTCTGTCTGTCAATTGCTCTCGCTCTGTCTGTCTGTCTCTCGCTCTCATATCCTATGGTTTGTACCCTGACTGTTAACTGTGTTGCTGTAGTGGCTCATTTGGAAGGAGGCAAGATGACACTTTAGGTTCCACTTCTTCTGCCACTTCCACAACGATGACCACCACCTCCTCTGTTACCTCACCCACAGGACACCGTAGCCTGCTGTCCAGGTATGAGTGCACACCCACTAAACGCTTCAACTTACACGAAACACTCAGAGTATGTTCTGATAGTGAGATGTGTGTATGCGTAACAGGTATTGGGCAGAGGAGAGCGCAGACAAGGAAAAAGAGAAGGAGTCGGCCGCTGTCATCCCCACAATCAACACTGCAGCCACCACCACTACCACCTCTACTACTGGAACTGTGCTGGGCTCTGATGGGCGAGAGAGACGCAGGTACACGCACACACTGCAACATCATGGAGAGTGTTTGACCATAATGGTTTAAAAAAATAAATAATATTTTTGTGTGTGTGTGTATACATATACATATACATATACATACACAGACAGACACACACAGTAGAACCCCGACTTAAGAAATTAATCCATTCCGAGATTGGCTTCGTAAGTTGATCTTTTTGTAAGTCGGTCAGGCTTTTACATGTAAATTGCCTAATCCGTACCAAGCCCTATGAAAACACCATATTTAATTTTATAATAAAGCTATGCTTGTTCAGGATGGTATGACAAGCACATCCCAGCATCATACTTCTCAATTATCTCCCTTTTCGTCTCCATGGAGAGCATCCTCCTCTTCACTTTCACTTTAATCGTGAAATGAAATGGGAGAGGAACACCACTACGCAGAGGCTGGTGGGAGCGATGCTGACCAATAGGAGAGCAGTATGCAGCAGCGAAAGCTAGCGTCAGAGCCGGGAGCAGTGTTGCCAGATTGGGCGGGTTCCCGGCGGGTTTTAAGCTGTAGTTGGGCTGGAAATCTTCAGTCCAATTTGGCAACACTGGCCGGGAGACAGCCAATGGTAGAGCGGGACGATTGGTGCGAGTTTCCGGGTCAGTGGTGCGCAAATTTCAAAACAAAACTCGGAAATCGCCGCCTCGGCCGAGATTTCGTTTTTCGCATCTTGATCATTTTGTCGTTACTCGGGCGAAAAAACAAACAAAATCTTTTATCGTACGTTGAACATTTCGTATGTAGAGCGTTTCGTAAGTCGGGGTTCTACTGTATATCATTTTATTTATTTTAAGCAAAGACACAAATTGATTCAGTTAAACTCTTTGTACCCATTCATGACATCCAACTTAAATGGGTCATTTATCCAAAAAATAATTTCATATTTAATCACCCTCACATTATTCTAAACCAGTAAGACCTTCATTCATATGCACAACATAAATTAAGATATTTTTAAGATTTTAAAGATCCATATGAATTGAGCAGTTTAATCCAAATCTTTTGAAGAGACAATCACTTTGTGTCCCTTCAGATGTTATGCTTTTATTTAAACATAAACATCGAACTTTGAACATTACATTTTTTACAATAAAAAAAAAAGATAAATATAATAATCTTATAAATAATTGACCTGTATTGAGACCGTATACTAGACATGCATATTTATTGCCAGCTACAAAACTGTATTTTTCCATTTTGGGTGCAAAGACATATTAGGTGTCTTATTCTCCAAATCCTGTTTTTACTCCAGTGAAAGTTGCCCAAAAAAACGTAGTTTCTATGTGTTTCATCTTTAGATCATACCTCACCCCTGTGCGTGATGAGGAGTCCGAGTCTCAGAGGAAAGCCAGATCCAGACAGGCACGGCAGTCCAGGAGGTCCACACAGGTCAGTCTAGACTCGCATCAAAACTCTTCTTCAGGAAGTCTCTCTAATAATACACAGAACCACAGTTCAGTTTACTAATGATTTGTTGCGTGATTTTGATTAGGATGTGGAATTGTTTACATTCTGAGCTCTGTGATGTGACAGGGATTTTATGGGACAAATAATAATTTTAGTAAGGCTCAACATTTGCATATAATAATATCAACAACAAATGATCTGTCAAGCTAAAACTAAAGGAGAAACATGTCTCTTAGGGAAATCCATTCTGACATATTATTTGTGTAGTTTTCAGCCAATATGATTTTTTTTTTTTATATTAATCAAATATTTGTTATTAATGTAAAATATTATATTATTTAGCAGTCTCAGAAATTGAATGAGCACCCTTTTAACCCTTTGACTTTCTTTTTCAGGGTGTGACCTTGACTGATCTCCAGGAGGCTGAGAAGACCATCGGGCGCAGTCGTCCCACACGGCCTCGAGAAGACGAGAAAGAAGAGAAGGAAAAACAGGACAAGGAGAAACAGGAAGAGAAGAAAGAGACCGAGACCAAGGAGGATGACTATAGGTCACGCTACCGCAGCTTTGAGGAGGTGAGGAAAACTCCTTCCTGTTCCAGTCACAGAGAACAGGATTGTTTGGGGGATTTTAACCAGCATTTTTGTGTCTTATGTGACATGAGTGTCCTGTTTGTTGTCCTCCAGAAGTACCGGAGCTCCTTGGCTTCGACCACTACGGCCTCCTCCACTTTGCCTTCCTCCTCTAGCAGCTCATCTTCTCTCTATAGCACCTCCTCTCTTAACCGGCCAAACAGCCTGACCGGCCTTACTTCTACCTACAGCCGCTCCACACGTGACACTGAGAGAGGTACAAATTTCCGGGTCTCATTTCATCCAACAAAAAACCCCAATTCTTTTCATAACAATAATAAACTCCCCTGTTGTTGGAAAATGTGTTGTTGCAAATATTTATTGCAACTTGACATGACAAGACCATGCAAATAATTATTTTACTCTTCCTACCACTGCAAATGCCCTTAATTGTCATGAAACTGTCAAAGCAAAAAACAGCAGCAGCAGCTGTGTGGTCACTTTGAGTACACTGACATGGCACAGGAAGGAAAATGAGTGATATGATGTTGTGACGCTACAGGAACTGGCATACAGACAGGGACTTTAGTATGGCTGCAGACTGACTAAGCCAAGCCTTAGGCCGTTGAAAATCTTACATTTGGTAGGATTTTTTAAGTCTCGTTTTTGAAGTCTCTCACCCAGGCTGCATTTATTTGATCAAAAATACATAAAACAACAGTAACGTTGTGAAATTTCCCTGCAAAAATATACATTTTTAAACAATTTGTTTCTCTGTTCAGCAGCCATTACTCCAGTTGTCCGTGTCAAATGTTTTTTTTTTAGAAATTATCAGGGTCCCTGCAGGTCCATTAGTCTTAATTTAAGGTCATGAAACATCTCCAATATCTTAAAGGATAAAACAAACGTTTTAATTGGTTTTCTTAATTTGGGGACGATACAACTGGAATCACAACTCGGCCTTAAGGCTATGATTGAATGAAGTAAATGTGACCGCTTTGCACTAAAAGTCAAAATATGGTGCTGTTGTGCGTTCTACGGGCTCATGGTTTCAGAATTGATTGTAATAAATGAATACCGCACATTCATGGCAATAGATTGCTTTTGATCAGATTTCTTTTTATATGTTGTAATGTGAACACTGTATACGGTTTAAAGGGTGTCTGTTTTAGCTCCCTCTTGTTTTTGCTTCTAAAACAGTATTACTTGTTGAATGTCTGCCTCAACCTGCTGAATCAAGGAAAATAATCTGAGATGCATGATTTATTTTTCTCTTGACACATTAATATTATTTTAAAACTCTGCAGAGTTATTCTAATATGCTGATTTGGTCACATAATTTTGTCACATTATAAATTTCTTTTTTTCCACTATTTATTTTCAAACAATATTGTTGAACGTTAGTGTATTTGATTTGACATGCTGCCAGCTTATATTAGTTACATTTAAATCATCGTAATAATAACAGATTTCATTGCAAATTGTTTTCATTTAAAGTAATAATTGGAAGTTTATTTTTGTTCCATTATTAGCTCAGTCAGGATGTCTAGGTTTTCTACCATTCCCATACTCAAAACGGGGGAATTCCACCAGTGGTTAATGCTTGTTTGTAGTTGCTCAGTTATACTCATAAACAACCATGTGTCTGTTTTCTGACCAGAATCTGATAGAAAAGAAAGAGAGGACGATAAGGATAGTGAAGACAAGTCGCAGCCACGCACTATACGCGACCGCAGACGACCTCGAGAGAAACGACGCTCTACTGGCGTGTCCTTCTGGACCCAGGATGTAAGAAACTCTTGCACATAAAACACTCACAAAACTCAGTCTCTATGGGCTTAGAAACAAAAGACATGAGAGCTTTACAATCAGTGTCCAGAACTATTTGCCACAAGCCACAAAACTCTTATGGTTCAAAACACACACACAGACACACAGACATTACACTACTCTTTCAAAGACTCTTTAAAAAGCATTTATGTGCATTTGGTGATTGACAATTGAAAATGTTGGACCCGGTTTACTTTTATAATCTATTGGAAACTGGAATTTGGATGACTTTTTCATTAGTGATCATTGGTTAATGCGTTAACTAACAATGAGCAATATATTTGTTTGTAAAAAGTTAGTTAATAAATCATGTTAGCTCAAATCTAAATAATATTAATAGATACAACATTTGATTTTAGACGCGTGTTACTAAACATTGAAATCAACAAGTAGTTTTAATTGTTAGTTACACAATGGAGCATTATTTTAGTGGTAACAGACTTTGAAATGTTTGTATATTACAGAGCGACGACAACGATCCAGAGCAGCCATCAGACTCCGATGGCAGTAGTAAAGGAGAGCAACAGGTGAACATTACCTCACCCACAATGCATCTGCCATCACAAATGTATCAGTTAGACAAATACTCAATTCAGCTGCTCGGGTTCTGCTTCTGCCCAGCTCAGTCTTTCACCTTGTATAGTCAAAGAACAGTTTGACTTTCCTTCGTCTTTGGCACGACAAACACACTGACATTACTGTCTGCTGACCCCCTCCTTCCTCTCCAACTTCCTGGAATTGTCCCAGCAGCGTTAGTCCTCTCAAAAATGAAAGTGGATTCACTGCCTGCAGACTGTCACCTGTTACAGGAATAGTCAGTGATCAGTTCCTGGCTGCAGAAATCACACTTCCAGCGATAAGAGAAACTACATGGCTAGTCACATTTGTGCTTAGTGTGTACTTAGGCTGTTAGTTGTGTGAGTCCAGCGAAGAAGAGATAAATATGATCCTGGATCCAGATGGAAAACTGGGAATGAGTCATTTACAAGTGACAGTTTATTAGAGTGAGGAAGACAAAGAGTGAGACAAAGCTTTGTAGTTGACTGTTGGGTCAGTGGAAAAAGAACAGGAAACTGTTTTGCATGTATGGAGAGGAAGGAAAACCAGCTGACGCTTTAAATCATCCTCTGATTAACACGCTTTTCCATGAGCGCTTGTTACAGCATCTCATCCACATTTAAATATAGCTCAAATATGGCCCGATGCGGCTGAAGCTCAGTTCTTGCTTGGATGGTTCCGAACGATAAGTGTTCAGAGAGCCGCAGTATGAAAGAAAATCTAATGGGCTCTATGGGTTCTTTATGAGACAGCTGCTTTTTTGTTAGGTTAATAGCATACATTTTCTCTGGGTGAGCTCTTCTGCGTTGAAAAGGAAGCCCTGATACAAAGCTAAGTGCTCCGGTATGCTTCCAGGGCAATCAGTTACAGGAAGTGGGCTGCACAGTCGCACAGGTCATTGCCTGAGAGCTTCTCACAGCCCTTATCTTTGTCTAAAGTTTCCAGCCTTCAGCCAGCCGTGAGCACAGATGAGAGAACTCTTTGGTTATGTTTGGAAAGGAATACTGTCTGCGAGTTCAATCTCTATAAACTTATTTTATCCGGCAATTACGTACGACTGGAAGCATAATTTGTCTTGAGTGTTTGAGAACTCTGAAAAAGGAGAAAATTGTGGTTAAAGATCACAGTTGCTATTACAACCGGTTCATTTGCACAGACACATTATGGCATATTGTATCTCTCATCTTGAGCGGTGGTGTTACTGAACGGCAATAGTTCTGTGCATACTGAAAATCTTCATTGTGCACAATATGTACTCTCCTTCAAATACAATAGTTATTATGCCAATCCAAACTCATTCCAATACCCTGTGTGTGCTCTGAGCCACTGGGGAATAAGATCAGACCCAGAAGTCTTGGCTGTGGGTCAGGAATTCATGGTGAAAAGCCCCAGCAGGGCTGAGAAAAATGTGGGACGATGACCGAAGTCCCTTTTACTTCCTCCTTGATGAATGTGACACTCCTGTTGAAGTTGAACCTTTTGAAGCATGACTCTTATTAGGACAAAATCTAATGGATTACGCCCAAACGCGTCCTTTACTGTAGAGCGGTAAATGATAGATTGCTGACCCGCACAGACTCTCATTAAATAGCAGCATTAAGCAGGCCATCAGAGCTGGGAATGAGAGCGTCACAATCCATCCCAGACTAATTGATAATCTGCATTCTAGACGCTCTGATAGTCTAGACGCTAGACAAACAGACACACTAAATGCATTCTGAGCATGTGATTGATTAACAGCAGGTACGGACTTTGTAATAACTTCCTTTTTCTCTCTGTTTACATCTACAGAGCGACAGACTATCCAGGTACATTTCCCAAAAACATTTTTTTTTATCATCAAGTGCTTAACTTTAAGGTCAGCAGTAGATGTCAAGTTATCATCTCTTTCCCCCCCTCAGGAATGACCCTCTCTCTACTAGCACTTCTGACCGTTACGAGTCTTATAGTAGCCGCGGCCTTGGGGAGAGTCGGCGGCTGTACTCGCGCATCGAAAGAGACGACACCACTGATTATAAGAAGGTACAAACATTGCACTGTATGACTATGCCCTGTTAAAAATGGTTTCCTTATGGTTGAGCGTTTACCCAACATGCTCTTCCGCTTGCAGCTTTATGAGCAGATTTTAGCTGAAAACGAGAAGCTGAAAGCTCAGTTACGTGATACAGAACTGGAGCTGGCAGACCTGAAGCTGCAGCTGGAGAAAGCCACACAGGTGAGTTCCTTTCTGAGAGAGTTTTCCCATATATCATCTGCTCTAGAAGCTTCAGAAGGCCTTTTAACAGTCTGTTCACACACTCTTTAGTTTGGAATAAAAACACAAAGCGTGCAAGAAACAAGTGATCCTTTGTTTTTGTATATAATTAAGTTCATTTTAGTACTATTTAATTGCATCTGACAGGGTTGCCACAGTCATGAACATTTTTGGGGAAATATCAGGGAATTTAAAAGGATGATTTCCAGGCTGGAAAGAGAATGGAAAGAATATAAATGATTGATTGAATGATTAAAATCAAACCATCAGGAAAGTTTTTTTTTTTAAATATGAAGGGAGAACAAAACATTAAATTGGTCACTGTGTTCATCTGACAATTATTTGGAAAACTAGAGCTTAAAAGTTTTATTTCACATTTGTAAAAAATGCATAGAACAACAAAAAGCTCACAGGAAAAAGCATACAGTGATGCCCAACGTAATCACTTATTCATTTTTCTCTTGTATTGTGCCAAATGCAAAAAATTGTCCGCACAGTTTTCTGTTCAGTTGCATTATCTGAAAAAAAATCAGTTGATACGAAGTATAAGACAAAACTGAAGTCATTGCATTTGGAAACAAAGATGAAGTTCTCAAAGTGAACGCATACCTTCACTCTAGGGGTCAAACAACTAAAAATCAGGTCAGGAATCTTGGTGTGATTTTGGAGTCAGACCTGAGTTTCAGTAGCCATGTAAAAACAATAACTAAATCAGCATATTATCATCTAAAAAATATTGCAAGAATTAGATGCTTTGTCTCCAATCAAGACTTAGAGAAACTTGTTCATGCTTTCATCACCAGCAGGGTGGATTATTGTAATGGGCTCCTCACCGGCCTTCCCAAAAAGACCATAAGACAGCTGCAGCTCGTACAGAACGCTGCTGCCAGGATTCTGAGCAGAACCAGAAAATATGAACACATCACACCAGTCCTTAGGTCCTTGCACTGGCTTCCAGTTAAATTTAGAATTAATTTTAAAGTACTGTTACTTGTTTATAAATCACTCAATGGCCTAGGACCTCAATACATTGCAGATATGCTCATAGAATATAAACCTAACAGATCACTGATCATCAGGATCAAGTCACTTAGTAATACCCAGGGTTCACTCAAAGCAAGGAGAGTCTGCTTTTAGCTGTTACGCCAGCCGCAGCTGGAACCAGCTTCCAGAAGAGATCAGGTGTGCTCCAACAGTAGCCACATTCAAATCAAGACTCAAAACACATCTTTTTACCTATGCATTTGCAGATTGAGCACTGTGCTATGTCCGAACTGTTTGCATTTTATTTTATACGTATTATCTTTTTATTCTTTTAATCATTTTTAATGTTTTACTTTTATCATTCTTCTTTATGTAAAGCACTTTGAATTACCATTGTGTATGAAATGTGCTATACAAATAAACTTGCCTTGCCTATATCTATGCAATGTGTTTACAAAATCTTTAACTATTTTTTTAAGAGTGTTTAAATAATGGGTGAAGATGTCAATATTCCTTGGCTAGACATTAATTTTGGCCACTGCATTCAAATAGTTGGTGTCATTGTTTATTGGCAAATTTAATGTTAAAAATGAATGCTGGAAATGAAAAAAAAACAACTGGAAATGTTCAATTATGATTTCCAGGCTGGTAAAAAATAGAAATAAAATATTAAAAAATATAATTTTCTTTGTTAATATAAATGTTATTATAATAATAGTAATTAAACATTTCTGGAAATCCAAAAAAGGTCATGCAACCCTTGTTTGGGCCTCAACAATCTGTTTTTTGAATTACAGAGGCAGGAACGCTTTGCTGATCGGTCACAGCTGGAGATGGAGAAAAGGGTAAAAACAACTGTTACTTTAACTTTGTTGTCTAAAGAAACATTTGAGTTTTACTGTCTCGAATCATTACTCTCCACCCAAGTTATTGTCAGTGGATGAGCAGGTGTACGTCACACTAATACAATGATGGGGCATTAAATCCATGAAGGATCCTTTAAGTCGCATATCAGCACATCTTGGCTCAGATGCTGAGGCTTTGGAGATGTTTTAAGAACTGCTCCAGATAAATGCTGAACTCTGGCCTCCATCGGCCAAACGGTTGGTAACTGTTCCGCACTGGTTTATGTCTGAAGGTTGCAGGCAGGTCTCAGACTCAGCTGGGTGCTTTGGGTAACGTTTAACCTGAATTCAATGTGTTTACAGCTCTGCTAGTGGCTGAATCACATGCCTCACAGCCCCAGGGGGTTGGAACCAAACCCCTTCAGCCAATCACAACGCCTCTTTCACTTTTTGCCTTTGTCACTAATGCAAAACGCCTTTCTAGAACTGTACAAGTGATTTGTCTATCATGTGAGATGTAGAGTATGGTGTGGTTTCTCTTTCGAACATTGTATCTGCATGTCTATGTGCAAGTATCATCTTAAGATTTGTATTAGCAGTTTAATTGATTATATACATTTACAGTTAGTTTTTTCTTAAACTGTACAGTCATTTTTCCTTTCCCTGAATTGTCGTAAACATGTCTATACACGTATACTAAACTGTTTTTATTAATACAATTCTATCTAAATTATTATATTATAATTTGTATTACACTATACATGCAAGTAATTAGTGTGGACTAGGTGTGAGCATGAATAATCAGACTACATTTCCAGCTCTTGATCAGCTTCACTAAGCAGCGTGTGGTTCCCTTCACTTTGTTCACTTCCCTCTGTTTTGACATTAATCACCTGATGCATCCACATGATTCTGTGTGTATCTTTTTGTGTTTGCAGTGATAGTGGATCATGGAGTTGTTAATATGCTTTAATGCCTTGTGTGGTAACTTGTCAATGTGTGTGTGTGTGTCTGCAGGAAAGAAGAGCTCTAGAAAGGAAGATCTCTGAGATGGAGGAGGAACTGAAGGTAGTTCTTTTTGTTTTTTTTGAAAGTGCGTTTTTGTCCATCTCCTTCGTAAAGATCAATAAAAACGGTGATGCAAGATGCATTACCGTAATTACGAGATTCCAACTTGTAAAAAGTGTTCATGTTCTGCGAGTTGTACCACCTGACTGCTGCAGACACGATTAGCCGTTGATTAGAAATGCTAAATTCCCAGTCCAAATACATGAATCGCTCAGAGAAGAACTGCACGTTGTCATCTCAATTACTGTAATTATGATACACAGTCATTTTTGATAAGGAAACTTCAAAGTCCCAGTTTTTGGGAAATTCATTAGTTGCTAAGTCTTTCAACTTGTATGTGTGCACTAGCTTATCCACCTTGTTCCTCTCCTGACTCATAGCAGATTTATCCTTTACATTTCCAGTCTCCTGTGTTTTTACTCAAATTGTCGTATTTTCCGACCTTTTAATGTGACGTTGTAACGTTAAACGTTGAAAATGGTTTTATAAAGCACATTGCTCCATACTACCATCACTTTACAATGTCGCAGTGACCGTCTTTAGTCAATGCCTCACCCGTCAGTTTAATGAGGGCATAATTGACAAAGTTAACGACATTGAAAACAGATGGTCGCACATGTCCTTCATACAGTTCGGAAGATTCTGTCCTCAAATTGATCAGATATAACGTATACCTTTTATGGGGGTTATTTTTAAATGAAGTGCTACAAGCAATGCTCTTTTCTCTTCTCAATCTTTGGCATAAAATGCGAGGCATATGGCGCCGTATATGGACATTCTTTTCAGAACGTTCTTTCAAAGGAATTTCTTCAGTTTATTGCTGTTGTTTTGTCAGCCAAAAACAGCACAGTTTAACCCTGTACTTATTATAAGTTAGTCATGTTCAAAAAGTGTCTAATTAATTTATTTGCTATTTTTACTCCGTTTTAACTATGGGTTCCTATGGAGAATGGAACGTTTGCTCAGGAAAAAGGTGGATAATGACATGGACTGTAAAAGCTACTAAACTTTGATATTCTTCCTTTTTTTATGGGGTTTTTAACTCTTTTATTTGATTGTGTGAAAATTGAGATTGGAGTTTCAGCTCAGGTTAGCCGTTTTGGCCGTACTGTAAATATTGCACGTGTTCTCTATTCTAATGTCTTTTATTCTGTGTGTGTGTGTGTTTACGTGTACAACTATCTTTGTGAGGCCAGGTTTAAATTGTCTGAGACCCCTTTAAAGGCCTGTTTGAGGGCTAAGGTTATAAATAGGTTTAGGTTTATAAATCAAATGTCCCCATTTAGATAACCAAGTGTGTATATGTGCGCATATATGTATCTGTTTTTGTTCTTTTTCTTTTCAGTTCCTACTCATTGTTTATTCTATTTTTTTATTTTTTTTAAATGAGCTCTGTGATCCCATATTTTCACTCAGCGATGTACTTTAGTTTGCGTTAATGCATTCCTTTTTTCGCGTTTATTTTTGTCTGATGTCTATCATCTTCTCTATCATTCTCTCTCTTTCTCTGTCTGTATTTCTCCCTCTCGTAGAACCTTCCTCAGGTAAAGCAGGTGCAGTCTCTGCGCCAGTATAACGAGCGTTTGCAGGCAGAGAACAGGGCGCTGGCCCGCGTGCTCTCCAAACTCTCGCAGGGCTGCAGCCACCTGCCCGCCGCAGACCTGTAGACCCGCCCCCACCTCCTCTTACACCCCTCCTCATGCTCCATTCAGCTCCGCCCACGCCCATATAAAGGCAGGTGCCAGCCTGTGTCTGAGCTGATGCTCTGCCTCCCTCAGTGCTCAGTTTTTATTTATTTTTTGTTTTACATATTAGTTATTGCTAAGAAATTCCTATAAAGCACTGGTATGTTTTGGTAAGTGCTTTAGAAATGAGAATAAAAGAGAACCTATTCTGCATTTATTTTAATGATAAATATTTAATATAAATGGTACATTTAGTTATTACAAAATGTAATGGATAAAATAATTCTTTTTATTTTAGTAGTAAACATTTTTTAGTAGTCAAAAGTTTAAAATGCTGATTTTAAAAGTACTATTTTCAGCTCATGTCCATCGCACAGTTCCTGCTATTTAGAAACGGTTTTAATAATAAATTGATTTTTTTTATTTTTTGCTACTACCTTCGAATGTATTGTTGTGAAGTGCATTTCCTTTTGGATGACTCTGGCATCTTGCATGGGGTGCTTGACCATTTTTTTTATGAAATAAAATTGTTTCTCTGTTTTCTTGCTTTTTACCTTTTTATTTTTTTAACTTTTGGAGACCATTTCTTCCCTCCCCATCCCAGATTTTTTGATCCTGGAGATGAACAGCCATATATATGCTCTGCCTGAGGCTAATCTAGATTGCATGGCTTCTGGAAACTCATGCATTTAATCTACAGAATTGTCACTGGTAAATGTTTAAATTACATTTGGAGCTTCTCTGGCATAATCTATGCAGTGTTATACAGAATGAGGAATTTATTTTTGCCTGTTTGCCTCACAATACACTCCTTTTATTTTTGTCTAGATTAAGTTCTGATTCTTTTATTCAGTTCTGTTTTGTGACTTTAGCACTCTGCTTTTATGGACTGTTTTAATGCATTTGTTCCAGTCTATAACTGCAATACTCACAGACTGTAAATCTCTCTCTCGGGACGTATTATCACACTATTAAAATATATTTGTAAATGGCCAGTTTATCTCAAGGAAGTTGTTTCTTTGTGTTCCTGGAAAACGGCTTGGCTTCTTTCTCGTAATATAAAAATAAAAAAGATGTTCTGTGAACATTTACTCACCCTCATAGTGTTACAAACCTTTGACTTTCTAGTCATCTAGAAGAGTTATCTAGTAAAAAATGTCCCGCTAAAGTATTGTAAAAATTGACTATTTTTACTTTGAATTGAATATTGCATTGGTTAATTATTCATGTGTACATCTTTATTTTTTTTAATTCATATGCTTATCTTTTAGACCATTTGCAAGTTCCACTTCATGCCAATTGGGACTGTAGCTCTCCAAAATGGACAAAAAAGGAAGTTTGTGATTTGAACTATGCTTTTGTTTAACTTCCTGTAGTTGTTAGCGAATAAAGTCACAGGTTTGGACCCACATAAGGGTGTATAAATGATGACCATTGAATTAATTCAGTTTCTCGCCTCTGATTATTTTTCCTCAGATCTTTCTTCTTTTTTTATTCTTTATCTTATTCATAGAATGTGTTTGCAAAAATCAGTGTCCAGTTAGTAGAGTAGTCTTTTCCTTTTCCATCTGGGGTCAAGAAAGTCCACCTGTCCATCTATGCGGTTTACGGTCAATAAAGGACAGTGAGAGTGAAATCTCAGTTAAAGATTTCTATTTCAACACTGCAACCTGAAGACTGAAGCGGGCTGGGTATCAAGTAGCACTCAGTGTTGTGGTTTATACAGACACTTTGAGCTGCTCTTCTGTTCCAGCCCCTTTATTTATCCCGTTCAGTTGAGGACACACAAAGGAACTTTGTGTGTAGAGCGAGAGAGAGAGGACCGCCTGTCCTGAGTGCTGTCCTCATCTTTACTGTCTATCTGAGAGTGCATGGCTACAGTTTCCCATTGAACTGCAGTGTGCCTGTTGATTTGTGTGTGTGTGTAGATCTATGGTCCCTTTTCTACCAAAATGGTGCTGGTTCTGGTGCCGAGAAATCTGCAAATATTTCCAGAATTGGGCCTCATTTCCACTTGTATTACAGACAAATCATGAGATAACGGTTTCTACTAGGGCTGGGTTTTTATATGGATGTATGTGTGTGTAATGATTTTGGTGAGAATTTTTTTTCTATTGCACTTTTTTTTGGCAGTTACATTTAAAATTCTCTACAGTTGGAAAATTTGATCTTTGTGAATCGATTCAAATGGTGCTATTCAGTGAATCAATTCACTGTGTAGTATGTACATATACTCATGTGTCTTATTAGTGCATAAAAATTATTAATAATTTATTACAAATATTAGATATCCCTTACATTGTTGTTTTGAAACTTTTTTTTTTAATTGAAAGTTATTTTAGTTTTAAAAATTGTAATTTTTCGAGTGCACTTGGCAACAGTGGTTTAGTTACTTTTCCCATCATTTTTATAGATATGTTTTGCATAGCATCAGAAGAATTTCAAAAATATTTTTCATAATTTTCAAGAATTATTGCTTATCTGGCAATAGACATCATCGTGTTATTATTGGTTATAGACCAGCAGATTTATAAGCTGTTCCAGAGCTGATTCCAGTTCAGGCACCATCACCATATCGGTGGAAAGGGGGGTTGTGTTGGACAGTAATTGCTGTTTGAAGGAAAGAAAGGAAGGAAGGATGCAAAACGAGTCAACTGCAAAACAGTAGTTCTTGTCTGTTAATCTAACCCTTCCCCCCCCCCCCTTCTGTTTTCTCTTCCAGACGCTACCAGACTTGAAAGCTGACAACCAGAGACTAAAGGACGAGAACGGAGCGTTGATCCGAGTCATAAGCAAGCTTTCCAAATAGAAAAGACCCTCCCCACATCCTCCGGCAGTAACGGTATTGCACATCTAGATATTAATACGAGACAACGGCGACAAGAAGGCTCAGTCCCCCTTCCGTTTCTCAGTTCCCAGCTTTCCCTCGCTTCTCCGCTCCACCGAACGCCCACCTCACCACTCACACAGAACCACTGCGTTTACAGAACTAAGGAAAAGCGTTAGACGAGAGAATGGCATTGAACACTTTGCGGGCGGGGAAAGCCTCGAAAAACTATTTAACCAATAAGCCTTAGTTGTACATACATCACTTGCATCAAATTTCTCTTGGCTGTCACAGAACACCTGATTTTTTTTGTGCCACACTTTTTTTTTGGTTATTTTTTTCTCTTTGTTAGATTTTTTTTTTTTTTTTTTTTTGCTCCGCTCTTTAATCTTTCTTTCTGTATAGATGCGTCATGCAATGTGCAGCTCTCTCCTTCCACTTCCTCTTCCTGTCCTCATCCCCTCCACACATTGTGCTAGAAGTCCCGCCTCGGCCTCAGAGGCACTGTCTCTCAGCAGAAGACTTCCCAGCATTCTACAATGCTGGCGCACGCACCGCACACTTCCTCCTCTCTCTCGTGGTCTGAGGGAGACGACGGACCCCTGGCTTTACCGATTAGGTGGACCTTGTGAAATCAAAGCTTTCACTTATGTGCAATATATGCATTTCTTTCGCATACGAATGCTTTAAGAATGAGTCTGTCACTAGTAAATGTTCACTTCCGCACCACTTTCGTGGCTCACCCCGGTTTCCTTCCTCCTCCTACCCCCCAAGACTTCTTTCTCTCGTTTCTTTGAGTTTATAGTGTAGTCGTTGGTTTATATCTTGTACTCCTCACGTTGTTTTAGCAGGTACTGAGTGAAGTTGTATATACCTGTATGTATTGTTTGAGACCAGCACATGGCATGCGTTTATGGTTCCCTGTCTGTTACTATTGAAATATACCAACTCCAGAGGACAAAGTGTGTTTTAACTATTTCCTTCTTCTTTTATAGTCGAAAAAGTCATTGAATAACAATAGAGCCGCCCCTTCAAAGGGAAGGTTTTTTTCTTCTCAGTTTTAAGTGTTCACGTAAAATTGTGAGATAATAATATAATTGCTTCACTACATTTCACACATTTTATTCGGTATCTTTGGAAGAGTGCTGTTCATTTTTTTTCTTTCTTTTTTTTCTTTACCCCCCCCCCCCCCCCCCCCCCTTTTCTTTCCTTTTTCCATTTTTTTTAAGCTGTAGTATTAGCCAAGGTGTTGTCACTAAAAAGATCCTAGATATCGCTAACCCAGTCCTTTTTACAATGTCTACATGCACTGTCAATGCCATGTCAGGAGTCTTGCTGTCCGGTTTAGCGAACTTTTGCCACAGCATCAGATGAAGTCCATGCATCGGAAACTTGTTTTATGCATTTCAGTGGCCTTTTACTTAAGATACTGTAGTTGGAAAAAAAACGTCGCTGTAGTTGGACTGTCAGCTGTCTCCTCTTTGGTTTAGGTTTTTAATTTTTTGTTTCATTTTGTTTTTCCTTTTTAAATTTCCCATCATCTTGTAAAATAGATGTGTGGCTTCATCCGTGCAAGCTGTGCTGTGACTACCAACCACTGAGAGTTAATTAAAATAAACTTGTACATTGTAAAAATCTCTTTGCCGTTGTTGTCCTGTTTTTCCCCCCCTTAATTCTGTGAAGAAATGAGCGTGTTGAGATGTGAGAAACAGGCGACTGTTGTCAGGTTGCCCTGCTGTTAAATGTAATAAACTTGACCTGTTCAGAATCAAAGTCTGTTTTAATGATCACAACAACAAAAAAATCAGTGTGTAGTAAAGGATCCACGTGTATTTGATCAGTTTAGAAGATTCCAGGCTTAGTTCCAAATGTTGCAAATATTTTAATATTGATATTTCCCCCATTAATTCCAAATTCAGTTTATTCTTCAACAACAATAATCAGACTACTTAAAAAAAAATAGGACTGTACACACAGATTAACTATTATTTGAAAGACTCAAGAGTTAGAATCTAAGATCAAGTAAATTTTACTTAAAAAAAGAAAAAACATGAATGCTTGCGTTTCTTGTAAACTACGATGTGTTTTATAGTGTGTGTCTATATCATAAGTTCACTTAAACTAAATGGTTAATGAACCTTTGTTTCTTTGAACTTATCTTTTCACTCAATATTTGTACCTGTTGACTATTCGCTCGTATTCAAATGATTAAAGTTCATTTGCTGGAGAAATTCCACTTATTGCAAATCACATCTCAAAAGAGAGAACTGAAATGAACAGCAGTTCCAGAACCACTAGATGTCGCCTGACTGAGCTCACAAAGATCACTAGTTGACAGGAAAATCATGAGTGAGTTTTTGTTTTGTTTGCTTGTTTTTCCTGATCTTACATAAGGCTTGTATTTCTCAATGCGAATCCTGCTATGTTTTGTTTTCTTCTTCCTCTGAGGCTTGAAGTTACCCAACGTTCCCATGCTGAAGCATTTGTCCAAAGATAAGGTCCGATAAAACTGAAACATCTCAAATTAAACGGGCAGTTCATCCAAAAAGTGAATCTTCTCTCATTTAAAACAAAGAAAGGAAAATTGAAACTATAAGGTTCTTCAATGAAACCATATGAGGGTGTGTAAATTACATTTTCAGTTTTGTTTGAATTGTTGTTTCTCTCAGAATTACACTAGCAAAGTTGATTCCAGGCTTCTCGTAAGACTGCATTGGTAAATGTGTTTGGCACTCATTGTGGCATGAAGAGCTCAAATAATGCAATAATGCTTTGAGGATAAGAGGCTGAACAGCCAGTAATTGCACGTAGTCATGCAATGGGACTTTTCTCTGAATTTTTCAATGACGGAAATTTTTCCATTCGAGTCTGCTTCATTCTTCTTGGTTCTACTTTCAAAGCTCACTGGTCTAATGGGATTCTTGACCAAATCTAATGTGGAAAAGATCAGTTGGAGTGTTTCCCGGTAAAAGACAATAATCCAAGGCAATTATAGAAACAAACAGATTCAGTGCTTTCTGTTTGGGTGATTTGCACTATCAGGGCAACCTGAACCTGGATGAGTTGTGACCCTGGATGCCACGTCATATTTCACACGTACACCCGAGTTATGGGATTTAACGATTCATATACATGGATATGTGGGATAAAAGGAAATGCTAGCTTTTTATTGCTTGATTGAATTCTAAAGGGGGAAAAGTGGATCCGTCAAACTGTTATCTAGTTGCTGGTGAAATAAAGAATAACCATGATGAAGATATTACTGCTGTGTTTGGATCACTACTTATTCATATTTCTGCTCTTTCTGTATTTATAATGACTGAATCATTTCTAAACTCGTTATATTTGCGACGTCTCTGTCATGAATTGAACAAAAGCTACACGTGACCCATTTAAATAACGGCTCTAGCGGTGCGTCCTCATATTATTGCTGAATGGATTAGTTTTTCTCCTGACTTTTCTTACTATAAAACAAAACTCTTATTAACTCCATTTGACGCATTTTCCGTCATTGTCTGCAAATAGATGGTTTTCTGATAATCGTAAATACCCATGATGCATTGTGGCGTCAGCCATGTTGCTATAGCAAGAAAAGCGTGCAAGTAGAATTCAATATTTGTGAAGTTTAAACAACGTCAACAACTGACAAGAAAATTATATCGCCATAGGCACTACCGTATTTTAACCCGCACCCATAGATTTATGAACTTTTTTGTGTAAGTTCACATTTCCAATTTCAAATGTTGCTCACATGACGTCAATTATTCATAACTGTTCAGGCTCGGTACACAGTGCAAGTCTGTGAAATTCATGCGCACCACAAAAAAATCTTACTAACAAATATATAGAAATATTATTACGTGTAAAAAATGTGTGATATAGCTCGCTCCCTTATATAACCCGCACCCCCCCAGGGTTCGTAAAATCTGGTATAACCCGCGGGTTATATGCGGGAAAATACGGTAAACGTGCTGTACAGAGATTCTCTGGACACAATTACCAAGGCAAGATACTTAGACAAGCTGAAAATAATTGATGGTAAAGACCCATGTGAAATCAACAAAGTTGAATAGAAGAAGACGGACATCAAAAGTTGGCCAGAAATATGTTATCCTGACATTTTGAACTACTTGGTCTACTGTCAAAGTGCGTACACCTTAGCAGAACTTAAAGCTTACATTAATTACAGGCATATAATTACTTTATAAGTGGATTTGGACTTGGGACATCATTTTGTCAAGAGTGTTGAAGAGTGTATTTTGGCCAAAGTAAAGCCTTCCCAGAGAATGAATGGCACACCACTTTTACCATGGATGATAGCAGAATCTGATGGGACTGTTATATCAGGATTGCACATGTATGGCTGGGATTGGGGAGGTTTGTTCTCATGTTGGAGCTGCAGTGAAGATCAGAAACACGACACTTACACAAGAAAAAGCATACTGGCTTCTACCATACATCAATATCAAGGGTAAGTTTCAGCATAACTACCGGTACTTACTATTTTCTCAGATATACACAATGCATGTATTATTAAAGATTCAATTTATGCACATGTATATTTTGTAAATTTATAATTTTGTATGGATATCTCTTATTTGCTTGATTGTTGTAGTTAAGAATTTTTTTGTTTTGTTTTACAAAATACATGCATTTCTATTTCTACAGTTAACACGACTGTTAGTATTAAGCTGATGAGCATGATGAATTAGATTTTATCAAGCTAAATACAATTGTTGTTTTAATTTTTCAGGTTAACTACAAAACAGTTCAAGAAATAGACTTTACATTGGCAAAAACAAAGAATAAGCAACTTGATCAAGCTATTTCTTTGTCAGAAGCAGTTAAGGAGCTCAATCAGAGATGTTAAAGATGTTTACCAGATGTTAAAGAACCAAATGTTTCTGAGCCACGTTCTTCTCATCTCTGGATTCAACTGGTAAAAAAACCTGTCCTACTATCTTAGTTCGTCCGTCTCACTGACTGAAAATCATCAAAGGGCTGAAGACATCTTTCCTGATTTGCAGAAGCAAACAATTGTGAGCTCGATACAAGCAAACTTTAAGCACTGGTTTATTCTCCGCAGCGGCAGGCTAAGAGGTTTTATAAGGTTTTTATAAGGGTTATGCCAATCAAGTATTTAACAGTGCTGTGGTGTTTGTAGTTGGACCATGTTTCAGCACGTGCAAGCCAATTTGAAGGTCTCTCGATGAATATTTCCAAACAGCCAATTATAATTGATACTTTTAGACCAAATAATTTACGGAATTCCAATGACATTGACATTATCAGTTCTTCACGTTCTGGCCACAAAATAAAGCCTTTCATTCTAATAAACATGATATGAATGATATCTTTGAAGGTCTTGGAAACAGTCCTTGTAGAAACTCCAAAAGGATAAGCAAGATCCCGGATACCCAAGTTGAGTTGAGGTTTCATAAGTACAATCATAAGCTTTTCAAATTTGCTCAATGAACTTTTAGCACTTTCTGGAATGCATGGTGAAAGGTAATCGAAAAATGACATAAGAATTGGATATGTTAAGACAGTATAATATTTTACCTTTTCCTCATCATTCTCTAGACTCTGGTGTTAAAACTGGTGTATTTTTTAACTTTCAGTTGTCAATCGTTGTAATTCTGATCACATTTTCTCCATAATTACAGGTTTATCTTCAGCTGTTTTTCCTGCTGGTTCAAGTGTCCCTTTCAGAAAGAACTGAACTTTTTCAACACGTTCTTTCTCAACGGGAAAACATTCATCAATGTCTGGATTGGTAACTGATGTCTGAAGAGCCAAAAGTGCCTCCGCAGTTTTCAGTTTTATATTCCTTTCATCCCTCTGTTTGGATCTTACATAAAGTTTCTTCACAGACAAATTAGATAAGTTATCCTTTTCGACCGGTCCCATTTTTAAAGTGGTGCCCAATCAGGATTTTTCTTGTCATGTAGGTCTGCTTTTTCACCTAGAAATACATAAATATAATAAAATATAAGTATACACAATGTTAAGAAAAGATCTTTTAATATATATACTATATTAATATTAATATGATCAATGAAATTCAAATTATACAATAAATCACAACATAACCAAGTTTCAGATAATTTACTTCCGGCGGCACAATAATCAATATCATAACGTATGTACATGTATACATTAGATTACAACATATTAGTACATGTAGTAAACAAATTCTTACATGTATATGTACTTGAATTCTGTGCATTTACACATGTACCATTCATGGTATTTAAATTTAGTCTTTAAAACATGTTACAATAAATGTATATTTTGTAGTTACTATTTTTCCTCTTTTCCAAAACATTAAAAAATGAATAAATAGTCAATATTTGTTTTCTTTTAAAAGTTTTTTGGAACAGCTAGGCAATCGTGTGTGTGCACATGTAAATTAATTTACAAGTAAAAATCGAAACACTTACCCGAAATTATGGAAGCCCGTTTCCGCCACAGTTGAGGAAAAAAAAGATTATTTAAGTCTAAATATTGACTTAGTATCTCGAAATAATGAGAAACTTTCTCGAAAAAAGGAGAAACTTTCTCGAAATAATGAATTTATCTCAAAATAACGAGAAACTTATGTCGAAGTAACGAGATAAGTCAATATTTCGAGAAAGTTTCTCGTTATTTCAGTTTTCACCGGCTCTTCGATATCATAATAACCGCCCTGCTTCTATCCCACTTCCATTCCTTCCTATGCGCATGGAAAAATATGCATAATATACTGATAATTTATAATTGATGTTACTATAGATCGCATTTTATATATTACTACACTGACTTTAACTAAGACAGCTGTTTTTACAGAATGTGTCATGTTTGCTGTGATCTCGCATTTACACGCTTTGACCATGTGGAGAAACACTATTTTGAGAAAGTTTCTCGTTATTTCGAGATACTAAGTCATTATTTCGAGAAAGTTTCTCGTTATTTCAAGATACTAAGTCATTATTTAGAGAAAGTTTCTTATAATTTCGAGATACTAAGTCATCATTTAGAGAAAGTTTCTCGTTATTTCGACATACTAAGTCATTATTTAGACTTAAATAATAATTTTTTTCCCCTCAACTGTGGCGGAAACTGGCTTCCATATGAAATAAAATGTTCAGAGCAGACTTTGTAATATATTTGCTTGGATCAGGGTTGAAATCAGCACGGTTGATATGGAAAAGCCACAGCACCCTCATTTGAAATTTCCTGCATCAGCTTCCCTTGGTCATAGATAACTTTTGGTATGTCAAAAATTTTTATCTTCTGCTATTCATTGCCAGATCGGTTAGTACAACCCCGCAACACAGGTATTCACTTTTTTTTACGTTCTTTTGTGTATTTAATCCGATTAGACTTTTTCATTTTTGGTTTTGTTTACCTTTTGATCGATACGTTTCTTTTGCCATACAAAATGGCAGACTGAGGGATTATAGGTAGTAACGTGACGTCATCGGAAAACTATACGGTTCTTACAACACGCAGTGTTTAGGCGCGTTCAATTTATGACATCAAAGTATCGCGAGATACTCACGGCGCCATCCATCTTCTAATCGCTCTCGCGATACTTTGATGTCATAATCCGCTTCAAATCGAACACGCCTATCTTGTGACTTTACAAAGCATGTGAATATGAGTCAAGAGAATGGCTGAGTGTTGCTGAACGTCTGCTTCCTTTCACACTATACAGAAGTGCCTCCAGATAAAACCCGAGAAACGTTCTTTTGTAAGCTAAAAAAACCCAAAAGCAAAAAAAAAAAAGATTTTTAAGCTAAAGATCTACATGACTGGCATATGCACAATATGTGCACAATATGTGAGTAATGTAGGCAAATGTGTGAGTGAGCGTGTATAATATTTGTTCATTTTATTGCCTAAACCTTAACAAAAAATTTTTTTTCGTTCCAATCCCATACTTTTCCATTATTTGTCTATTTAAACATGCAAACATTTTTGACCTCTGCTGTGTTTTTGTTAATGCTCATAACTCTGCATCGCCAAGCCCGCATTTGCCATATTATAGGGATTGTGCTTGTTAGTTCAGCTGAATTGTGACCATAACCCTTGTGCCAGTGTCCGTTCTTTTTACCAGAGAAAAATTGTCTGTTAAAACCGTAGAAAAGCTTGCGTGACAGGGGTGGCCAAGCTTCAGTCAGATGGGACACTGGCCACCCATGACATCATGTAACTACGCTCCTGCTGTACATCAACATATTTCACATGTACACGTGTTCATTTAGCAGATGCTTCCTTTAGCTTACAATTGAGGAAATTCACAAATCTTGCTTCTCTGCTGCTCCCATTTGAGCTTCGGCCCTGAGTGCCTGCTCCTTTCAGCCTCAGGAACAGCATGAGGGTCACTTGCTCTTTTCTTCTTGGCCATTATCAGTTTTTGCTGGAAAACAACAGCAGCAGCAACAGCAATCCTGTGAACAGTGAGTGTCTGTGGAATGATGATTTCATACTGGTTCAGTTCCTGACAATGACTACTTTCTGTTGTTTTCATATCTCTTATTAATATCACAAGACTAAACATAACTGAACTTCAGATATGAATTAAAACTAGAAGATTTCTTCTTTTTTTAAATAATAATGTTATTGATAATACATTGTGCATTGTACAGTGTTCAATTATTAAAAAGAATGCTATCCTAGCAGTGTTTTAATATCATTAATATTAATAGATGTTATTAATATTTTGATTCCCCCCCCATTTTCAGTTTGAGTTTTGTAAAAAGAATGTATTTGGTGTATTTGTCTTTATTTTTTTATGTCTGTATATTTTGTGTCAGTTTTATTTTTATTTATTTTATGATTAAAATAAGTGATAAAAAATTAGGGAAAAAAATAGGTTTTAGTTACTTAAGTCAAAATGTATTTAAAGGAAAACAGTGTTGTTTCAGTGTCATTAATATACTTAAGCCTATAGTTAATTTGCTTGTATTTTTATACTTTCCTTCTGAATATAAAAAAAAGGTTCAATCATCTTTTGAGTATTTGTCTTTTAAATAGTTTAATTTCTAATCTTATTTAATGATTTCATTTGAATTTTATTTTATTTTATATTTAATCTAAATAAATTGAGACTCAAAATAAGTTTTAGTTACATAAATTCACATTTATTTCAAGTAAAAAAATATATAGTTTTAGTTTAGGTTAAGTTAAATATGATGGGATAGAGGAAAATAATGAGTGCCACTGGTATTTATTTGTTTATTTATTTAGTAGTTGTGTTTTTGAACACAACAGCAATATGCTGAACAATAAATATATAAAATAAAAAATTACCCAATAAAATGAGTGAATACAGGCACAATGGCATCCATAATGTTAATTTGTGCTGTTTGTGTTTCCTCTTACAGTAATAGGTGTGTTTGTGTGTAATATTTTGTGACTCTTGGAATTGATGAGATTATCTAACTAGAGAAAAACTTATTCCGGGCTTTCATGTGACTTTTATGTCATGGAATTTGGATAGTCAGGTGGTTTGTGCAGTCACTCGAATCAACATTCCTCAGTGGTGTGCGGGTACATTTCCCTGTAATGAGACCAAAATTGAAGATCTGTAGGATATTTGAGGATTTATTCCCCAGTTGGCCTCACTCAGGTTGCCTGCTTTGTTTTCATCTAGCTTGCTAAAACTCAATTATCTGCCGTGTCCTGAAAGACGTGGGCATATACCACAAAAATAATTGGACTATTCCGTCCTTTAAAAAAAAGAAAAGAAGGAGGTATCTGCAATAGAAGTAAATCTGTAAACATTATAAAACTCACTGCTTCAATACTATAGACATAAACATTTTACTATCAAGTGTACTTTTAATGTATTTCTATTTTCCATGTAACATATCCATGACCTAAGATAACACCTAAAAACCCGAGACAGTAAAAATGACAAGAAAAACTTCATAACTATACTAATACACAAGTTTTCACAGAATAATTAATATCTTAAGTGCTTTTGTGCAGCCTAATGGCTCTAATAGCTGTACATTTGCACAGATTTTACTTCTTCTGTTTTTTTGTTGTTGTGGTAATCAACATTATGCCACAAATGCTGTCATTGACTTTAATCTACTTCATCTGCACTGACAAGTTCTGATTGTGACATTAAATGTCTTCCTTCAAACACACAAGCATATGAAAATGACTAAGAAAACATGTCACTGTACAATTGTATTGCACAAGATGTCTGTTATTGTTTCTCCTGAAGCTTCAGTCATTCTAGTTTATGACTAATATCACATGGTCACCCCCAGAAGATCATAATAGCGTACTGGCACATCACGAAACTCATCAAAAGTGTCTAGAACAGACTTTCTTTTGGCTAAAGTGTTTATTACAATGTTTTGTTTTTGTATCTTTAAACTTGACATTAAGTGAATAAATCAATACAACTGGTACTTTTAAAAGTCTGATTGAAATCATTCCCGTGCCTCCGGTCCAGAAAACCAGACTAGTTTACAGAGACTAGTTTAACATACCAATATAACATACCAATATTAAGGAACATATATGAGAATGCACTTACTCTTAGTGCCGCTAACTCAAATGAACAGTCGACCTGGGGTGCGTTTCCCAAAAGCATCATTAGGGCGCAAGTTCTGATAGTAACAAAGGACCATATCACCCCTGACCGGTTAAAATACGGATGGCACACAGAACAATTGAGCCATTTTGTCACCCCTCGCCCATCTCAGCAGATGGCAGGGCACAGATGGCACGGTTATGGTCCACTTTTATATAGGACACACAGGGGAAGTTACAGCCGGGCCTGTGCTCTGTAATGATTACAATGGTGTTGGGAGTCACAATGACCAGAAGTTGCAATGATCATTAAAGACAGTGAACCATAAAAAAGCTAACAGTTTCGTTCTGATGAAATTAAATATGGTGTTGAAACTAATTCATTAAATTCAGAGTGTTTTCATGTGTTTTTCACTTAAATAGTGTTGCGATGTGGACAAATTGTTATTTAAAGATATAGATCCATCCCCAAAATCCATTTTGATGATTTTAAAAACGAAACCATGTAAAAGAATCATAAAAATAAAAAAAGAATTATATCATGTGACACACTGCAGTGTCATCATGTGATTGGCCAACACTAGGCAGTAATGTGTATAATCTCATGCATTATTCATTTTATCAAATGACGTACAGCGGACTCAACATGTATTTGGACACTATTAGGATTATATAACAAAATATCACACCAAGAGGTATTTGTTTTCAAGAACACTTTTCAAGCGAACAGTAGTTTGATGTTTAATTATCTATATGTTTTTACTATTATTATTATGTATTGGATATCTATTTCTATTGCAATGGCGATCATTTATTTTAAATGTGACTTAAGTCTCCAAAAAGTGTCCTGCTGTACCTTTTTTGTCCTTATAAGTATTAACCAGCATCACCAATTCCATTAATGACAGTGAGAAGAAATTTGAGAAATATGAAAAATTATATTAAAGCATTAAAACTTTTGACTGTCAAATGAATCCTGTGTGAAATTTAAAATGAACTGATTTGAAATGCAACTCTTGTGGCACAGAAAAATGTTTGACGTTTCATAGACGAGTCTTGCTAAAAGTGACACTGAACCAGTTCCAAATTTGTTCTCTTTTTAAAAGTTTATTTTTTTATTTTTATTTTTTTTATTTTTTTTTACAATGGATCGTTTCAAAGACAGCATCGTCACCAAAGATGTGCCTTCAAAATCTCCCAAAAGGGCTCTTTTAGATAGATAGCACATTCTGAGTGAGGGAAGAGAGGGAGTCAATCCAGTGAAGTGAACATATCAGACAGCGTTTTAGAAAAGACCTTGACTGATAAGAAAGCAACCTAAATTTAATTCTCAAAAGTGGGAGTAACTCTCCACTTATCTGCCCCTTTACAAAATGCATTTTAGGTATGCTAAGTGGAACTTACTTAAAAGGGAAGTAAAGTTTGTGCTGGAACCAGAGCCAAAGCAGTGAGTGACAGATGAGTGTTTGTGCTGCGAGTGAGTGAGTTTCCCCAAAGCGCACTAAAATATTCTAAAAATGCATTAACGGGACCTCAGCTTACACATCACAGGATATTTATAGCCCAGGCGCCTTATTGTTTACTCTACAGATTTCTCCCTGCTATCTCTGTCAGTGTGTAAAGAAAAGCAACTTAAATTAAAGATCTGAAATGAAGCACTTTTTTATAGCTCTGTGTGTTTAAGGAGTAATTAAACCATCAACTCTTTTAGTCTTAAGTTTGCTTTAATACGGACAGTGGAGAGTACCTAAAGACTTTAGGAATCAAAAGAATGTCTAAGGATCTTTCCACAGTTAGGTCACAAAATAGGGCCCTGTTCATGGAATATATACTATGAAATAAAAACAAAAAAAGTTTTAAAGTCTCTTCTGCTCACCAAAGCTGCATTTACTTGACAACAAATACAGTGCAACGGTAGTATTGCAGAATATTGTTTCAATTTAAAATGTTTTATATTTGAATATGTTTTAAATTCTAATTTATTTCTGTGATGCAAAGCTGAATTTTTTTGCATTCCTCCAGTCTTCAGTGTCACACAATCCTTCAGAAATCATTTTTATATGATGATTTGCTGATGAAGAAACATGTACTATCATTATCGGTTTTGAAAGCAGTCATACTGCATAACGTGATACATTTTTTTGTTCTTTGATGAATATAAAGCTCAGCAGGATTTATTTGAAATAAAAATCTATTGTAACCTCATACGTCTTTACTGTCACTTTTGATCATTTAATACATCCTTGCTGAGTAATACTCTTTTTATTTTTAAACCATAGTGGTATGAACAGAAAACACAATGAGATTCTCAAACATGCAAGTAATGATAGCAGGAACTATGGAAACATCTTTGCCCTGTGTGGGAACATGAAAAAAGCCCCCATGTTACACAACATGCCCCCCTCAAAACATTCTGGAAGAACAATGAATTTTTCATTTGTGTCATGTCGTGTCACATATTGCATTCATTAGTGCCACACAATGCATTCACATCAGTGTCCAATCATAATCTTATGTATAAAAATGTGTTGAAAATGATGATATGCCAGTTTCTGAAGCATATAATGGATGATAGGCTGTACTCAGAGAAGACTCTGTGTGCTCCTCTGTTATCTAAGACATTGAGTTCCATCATTTCTGAGAGTCTTCAGGTCACAAACACTCAAGCTCTGTAGAACAGTGACTCATGCTCTCCCGGGACCTGTGTGGGAGAACAGGACATATTCATCACAAATCATTACACACCGAGCAATATCAGCCTGTCTGTCTGTCTTTAAAATTGTACAATTGTGTTGCTGAAGTAATAGTGCAAATGATAATACAACATTTCAGCTACCTACAGTTCAAAATAAATGGAAATTAAAGTAAAATATACGTACAAAGTAGGAGAAAATGCTAATAACATTGTGCATTTACTTTTAAATTGTAACGTGTTTGGATATAAGTTTATAACATGCAAGAAAACAAATAGAAGTGCTTGCAAAATTACTTTGGTAAGTTGGCAAGAAGGATGCCTGATACGAAATTAATAAATAATCTCTCTCTCTCTCTCTCTCTCTCTCTCTCTATATATATATATATATATATATATATATATATATATACATACAGTATATATATAATTCAACTATATATACATAATTCAGATGTATATATATATATATATATATATATATATATATATATAATTAAACTAAATTGGCAAAGTAGTTTTTTTAACATATTAGTTGAATAATTGAATAACTGACTACATAAAGCAGAATAAAGAGATTTATCTGAAATTTAATTTTATTCCATGACTTATATACAGACATATAAATATGTGTATATTTAATTGCCCATATTTTTACTTATAATACGTCAAAATAACTACACTATAAATTCAAAGTGAGTGATTTTACTCAGTCTGTAGGTTTTAATGGAAATCAAAGACGCATGTCTGAAATACATTATTTTGGAACTATTGAATAATAACCCCATGAATTACAATAAATAGTAAATAAAAAGTTCTGAGTGGCCATCTGAACCAACAAGTGTAATTTTATATTTTTTCACTTCAAAATAAAAACTATAGTTTTCAACTCCACAAATCAAAAACAAAACTAAATAATAATCTCTCTTCAGATCCCTCATTAATAAATATTCAACTTAACACAAAATCATAATCTCTATTTTAGTTAACAACAAAAACTTTGATACACACAAATACATGGTAAGATTAAATATAGCAGACATTGAACCAAAAGTGTCAAGAGAAAAGACAAAAAATAAGGTGGGGTCATCTCACCCGACTAAGCAGGTGTAAAATATGAAAATTAATGTGTTACTAGTTATATGAAGGGAAGGGAAAAAAACTTCGGCTTTTTCCGTTGATATTCGTGAGCGTTCGGAAACTCTTCGGAAGAGGGGCAGGACTCGGGAGCGCGCCTGAAACTAGTCCAGTTCATTCCACCTGAACTTCTGACGAACGTGCATGCGCGCGCAGGTGAGCCTCACCGGACTCTTTCTTTCGAGGCAGCACTACCTTGACAGTCTTTGAATGTTTTAAAGAGTTCATCACAGTTTCGGTCAACTTTAAAAATCACTTTGCGATCATTTTAAAACTTTCTCAAACACTTCCGAGGAATGTGGTGGATCTGAACTGCGATATTTGTATAGTGTGTTTACAAAGTGATCTGGGTTGCGCGAGACGCTCATCAAGAGGAAATCATGGCAACGGGAGGATTTAAGTCTACCAGTGCTACGGACTTTCTGGAGGAATGGAAAGCAAAGCGCGAGAAGATGAGAGCAAAGATGCTGGGAGATATCGCCGCCGCCACGGGAAGAACCACGGAGTTAAACAACAACGGTGGCTCGGTCAACTGCGTCTCCTCTTCGGTGGCACGGTCCTCTTCTTCGTCTGCTTTGAAGCGGCCGGAGGACGAGCCGAAGACAGCCGAGCCCCCCGGCGGGGGAAGCTTGAAGAAGACGCCGGAGAAAGTGAGTGCAGTCCCGCAGGCGGAGAGCTCGAGCCCCGCAGGTGTGGATGGCAGCGATAAAGAGAGTCCCGCACACAGCAAGAGCAAAGACAAGAAGAGCTCAGGACCCAGCGCCAGAAAAGGCAAGGGACAGATCGAGAAAAGAAAGTTAAGAGAGAAGAGGAGATCTACAGGTGTTGTCAGCATACCTTCCAATGAGGTGAGTTCACTTGCTTTAAAGTTAACCATTGTTATCAGAGGGTGCTTCTACATTTATGAATCCATGCAAAATAAGTATAAAACATGATATGACCATAACACCAATCTTATAAAACCACTTTTGAGTTGCAACCGAGTATCCTATTTTGTTTTGTAACTATTGTAGAAATGCATGTTTTCACTATGGTACCATTGTGCAAAAAGATAGCAATACCATACAATTTGCAAGTGATCCTTTGTTTCATCTTTTACTAATTTGGCATTTATTTGTGTAACCAGCTTTTTAGTCCAGTGAAGTAGAAAAACATGGTATTGTCATGGTATCAGTTCCATCAATCCAGGGTAATGGTTGCTTGGCCATGATACTGTAAGATTGACATATTAATATACCATGTATTTACAAAAAACATAGTGAGTGGTAAAAATACCATCATATTGCATATAAGAGATCTGTCGGCCCATATACTTGAGTTTCAACCATATTCATATAGATATTATATCCTAAATTTATTTAGTAACTAAATTATATAGGAGTTTTTTTTTTTACCATTGTGGAAAAACAGGTGGCAATACAATGGTATGTATTTGTAAGTGATTTGCTGGTTCATTTTTATGAAGTTGGTTTTGCGACCACATTTATTTATGGGATTTGAAAATTAAGTACAATAAAACCCCAATATGATGTTATTATCATTGTTCCATGTCCATAAAACCATTGTAATGGTCACTCGTCAGGATTAACAGGATTGACCTTGGTATTATCATCATGCTAGTTTTCAGAAAACATGGTGTTTCCACTGACACTATTAAACACAACTGTAATGCAGAGACATTTCTGTAATTCACCCTCTTTTAAACCATATTTACTTACATAGGACACAATCCTAAGTAGGTTAAAGAAGACAAACTTGTGTTTACCATGACAGCACTGTAAAAAAAATCAAATCCTCTTTTTTTCTATGTGCTGCCATTAGTGCAACTAGATTTGCAATATATAGCTTATCCTAGCCGTACCATGTGACTAGAAAACTTGGAGTTAACTGTTTTGCAGTTCCCCCAAAACATGGGAATACCATGACACCTCTTTTGTAAGTGATCTGTTGGTCCATCTGTACAAAACTGGAATTTTTGCAGCCACATCTCCTTATATAGACACAACTGGAGGCAAGTTAACTTAAGTAAAAAAAGCTGTAATCCATTGCTTAGCTCAAATGACTTCCTTATGTAATGTATGTGAAATATCCGTTTAATACATGTTCTGCTCTAAGCAACACTCACATAAATCAAGACTAGAAGCCAACGGGTCTGATGACTAACAGATTGAAATCATATTATGCAGATTTGTTTTTTAATGACTGTGAGTTGCAGAGTAATATTCTACATCATGCAAATGTAGGGAGAATACGACACGGCTCTTCCTCTAGTTTAAGACGCTTAATCAGCTGTTCTGTTCACCAAAACAAATGGCCTCCAAAACGTACAGACTGTCTCATAAGTTCCCAGTGTTATCTCTCCCCTTTCAACCCATCACATTCCCGCACATAAGCAAAGGGAGGCTTGTTAGCGCAGTATGCCGTTGACGTTCGTACTCGAGCTGGGAATGTCTGCATACCACCCAGCTCCACTGCCCTGCAGATAGTTGGTTACTGGTGGAGACTGACCAGTATGTCTGCTTTGGCTGAAGACATCCTGTCATTAGGCTCTTGCACTGTGCCAAAGTAAAGGAGAATGGGAAGTGGGCACAGGCCAAGGCTTAATGATGGGGTGTTTTTGAGAGGTACACACACTTATGCACCACGGTCTCGCCGGGATTGTTACTGCAATAATGCTCGAGGGGCTGGATCTATGATTTATCATTTTGACACTTTCTTTTGGTTCTGTCTGGGATCGAGTGAGCATAAGCCAGGGAGCATGGCATGCAGTTTGAGTGCTCGATCTAGTGTGGAAGTGTGAATCCATTTAATGGCTATGACAAGCTGTCTAAACGCATTCAGTCAGGGTCCCATCACCTGAAACTATTATAAATGCTTGATATGGTGTCCAATCATATGTCTCACACCTCTTGGACATATCAGGCATGTCTAGTGTCTACTTAGTTTTGTGAACTTCCCTGAACTGCTTTGAGAAAAGATATGAAGACATTGGGATTTCCTGGAGGTTGTTTCCCTGTACTTCCTGCCTTGGTTTCAAATTTATAGGGCTCATTGTTTGACTGTGTGCATTTAGCAGCTTGGTGTGAGTTATCAGACTCTTGTGGAGCCTCCCAGCTCACTCCCGAAACCTAAACTTTGTTTCCCACTGTCTCCCATTGTTCTGTGGTGTAGTTAACCTCTGTAAAGGCTACCTGGAACTCCAAGTAATCCATTAGCGATACGTTGCAGACACCTTGAAGCGGACTTCAGTATGTGTATATCCCTGTGTAACTTTAATCCATAACGTGTTTGTTTAGTGTTACAGATCTGAATGTTCATGTCATCAGCCAGAACATTTGATAAACGCATGTTTAGCTAGGGTGACTGAGACGTTTGTTTTAATTTCAGAGTATTTTGGGCCAGCGCTATAATAAACGCAAATGCTATTGTTTGACATCTGGCCGAGTCTCAAACTCCTCACGACCCGTTTGTAGATAAAAGCCTCCATGTCCGGTCTGCTTGGCGGGTTTCCATTTCAAATTCTGAATCCAGTATAAACAACGACATTCTCTACTTTATGGGACATGCAAACTCTTTATGCTGGATTTTGTGCTGGAGAACGGGAAATGATCCTGGATTAGATTGAGGATCATTTAGTATCGTGTTCCAATTGGATAGAATTCACAACCCTGCGAAATAAATATTTACGAGTGTTTCTTGCTGAAGGAGTTACTAGTGGCAATGAGCCAGGTTGTTTTTCACTCTCTGAGCACCTAAAGCTGGACTAGGCCTTCATGCGGCGACGATGAAAGAGATTATACCTTACGGTTTACGAAGTGAGGCCTTTGGGAAATTGCTGTATGTCTGACAACAGGAAACCGGAACTAACTGGCAAATGTTTGGCATTGGCAGCAGTCGTGTGGATGAAAAGCAGTCCTCAACGTTCCTTATCTTCTTGTATAAGCAAATCAACACTAGAGGAAGTCAAAACAAGTCTGTTAGAGCACTAATTTCTTTTACAACTGCTGTTTCTCAAACCTGCTGTTTATCATTAGCATAAACGGTGACCTGTTGTTAAATGTCAAATGGCACCTTGGTTAACTGCCATTGTATAATTTCAAACATAAAAATTTGGTTATGCAGTTTTATGGCACTTTACATTTGCCTTTGTTGGCAATGGTCCACTGCCTGGAGCAAGCATGGGGTGGCATGTTTTACGGTCACTCGTTTTTCCAAACAAGGTCACATCAACGCTACAAATACCTTTCAGATTCAGTCATGGTAAAGCAAGGTAAGCAACCAGTTATTAGCTTGGTCCTTCACTCTTTTTTTCTTTTGTTTTTAGAGCATTCCAGGTTATATACCAAGCATAGTGGAGCAGTTCTGCTAATCCTTTCAACAAAGGAAATTCCTGCATTTATTTGTTACCACTGACACTTGTGTCAGAGGCTACTCTGCATTCCCACATCCTCCTCCAGAGGTGTAAGGAAATTAAGTGGGAATTATGAGAACTGAAAGGGAAAGTTTGAATACGTTTTTTGATTAAACAAGGTTGGGTCTCAATCTACACCGAGCCATAAGCTCTGGGAAAGTCTCTTAGATGTCAGACCTGGTTAATGTACTGTTCAACAGTCAAAGCATGATGTACTACATCCATTTAACTGTCGGACCAAATCAGCACACATAATCGAAGAGCTGGAATGCAATGAGACCAAAACTCCCTGTGCTGGCCCTTTGAGCGGTCACCCATCTCCACAGATTACAATTCGCTCTGTCTTATTTAGCTGTCCGATCTTTTCATGCATGAATCCGCTGGACTCACTTTCAGTTCAGAATTTATGCTCTTGTTTATGATGCATAACTGGCATTGCCATTTTCCATAGTTATTTCCCTACGAGCCACATTCAGTTCAGTCGCATGTCGTAATGATGTCAATAAGGTGAAGGCGCCACGTTTTGCGTTCGGATGCATCTCTAAGGAACAGAACGGTCATGGTGTGTGCACACGAATTAGGCTCCGTGGCAGCCGTGCGTTCATCACTCTTCCTCGTTGGTGTAGGCAGTGTGTAGGTATGAACTCTATAAATATCACTTTCCACGTTGTGTGTTTAGATTTGCTGTTTTGTTTGCTTGAGAAATATCTCAGTGCTTTGTCAGCGTCTCAGTGACGGATTGCTACAGACGGAGTCGTCACTTATTAACGCGCATCAGCCTCTTCATAGAGAATGGACGAAATGGGCTGCTCCCTCTGTTTGGCCCCCACTCTTATCTAGTATATCTGTCTGTGTTTAAGAGCGGTTGCTTCATGGTTCAATGTTTGAAGCCTTTGGTATCAGAGAGCAGAGTTCAAAAGAGGAACGAGTTAGTTGTATAACCTCTACTAAGATAGGCCAAGTTATTCTGAAGCTGTTGCATCCCAAACTGCTTATGATTGAAATTAAACTTCAGTCAAACTGGCCTTTTAACATGTCGTAACCACGCGTGACGTGATAAAAGACGTTAATAAACAGATTTTTTTGTTCCTATAACCAAGTTCAAAAACAGATGCGGGCCATTTTGTTGAAGTGAAGTTGGCAATGTGACGTAGAACATAGTGATTGTGTTTAATCACAGCACACATTTGAGATAACTTTGTGACACTACACCACAACGCTATGGAAAAAGATATTTGTTTCTGGAAATAGCTGAGATATTTTTAAAACGGCTACTGGAAAAACTAGTTGGGTTAGTTAGCATATGCATAACTGTAACACTTTCACTGTCATTCATATTCAACCGGAGTTGGCCAGTAGGCATTGTGGAAAATTGTATTTGTGTATTTTACAAAAAACAGCAGAACACTTGGAGTGAGAGACCAGCGTGTTTTTAATGATATCTGCTGACATTTTGTCACACAATGATTATTTACACGACTGGCTGTTAGCTTTGTGTGTGTGAGCAGCAACAATGATTATAAAACCGAGTGGATTTGGCCATTAGTTGTTTGTGAACATTCCTTTGAGCTGGGCGCTATGTGTGAGTCAGTGGTAAAACAGGCCACTCTGCGTGATTAGGCATTTGCCTGTCTGCTTACATTCACCATTGCACAACAAGACAAATCTGCTCGCTTTTTGCTTTCCATTTTTCTTTTCTTACGTCCATCCTTTGATCCATTGCCCTCCATCTCTCAGCTCTCACTGTGTTTGTTTTCTCTTTCTGTCATGTGGTGTAGAGCGTGCTGCTGATAGGTTGGTATTTCAAGATCTCAAATCAGTTTCACCTGATGCAAGATCCTTGTTTATAATTGAAGCAAAAGGCTCAAAAACAGAAAACAATGCATGGTTGAGTCATCATTTCAGTGTAGATCCTATCTTCAGAGAAGTGTCGGTGGTTTTCAACCATTCTTACTCCAAGGCCCAGATCCTCTCGGAATCAATGCCGCAAGCCCCCCATACTTTTTAGAAATTGTATTCATAAAAATATTTATTATTCAACTCCATGTAGTTATTTTTTTTTAAAGCAAAATAAATTCAAGATAGATGTTTTTGTAAACATACTAAAAGTTAAAAGTACAGTGGAGTTCACTTATCTCGACTCATGGTTAACTCGCTAATACTATTATGTCGACGTTTTTTTGAAGTGGAGCCGCCAAACTCCCTATTTGTCTCAGCATTTTCTTGTGGATTATGTCGATTCTGTTATGTTGCCGAAATCTAATATCTCGAGCAAAAAAAAGGGACAAATTCGCACGGTTCACATGGTTATTTTGTGACTAATTTGCATACCTAGTTCACTGCAGGTAAAAACAGAAAACAGGGTTGTCGTCTTTGGTGCTTGCAATATCACTCTGACAGCTGGCGCTGATAGGCTGTCTGACCTGTCAATCATGCAAGAAGACGTGATTGGCTGTGCTGCCGTGAGGGCGTGCTCTTCTCATCTCATCTGATGATCTACACAACATGCTTCTTAAAGGGTCGAGCGCAGCTGGAGAGACTGCTTTTTTCTTTTTCTTCTGATTCTGACATGTTTGTTTTCTTATTGTTTGAATTTCGTGCACAAGCACTGTGTACAGAGCCTGAACAGTTATGGATAATTGACTTCATGCGAGCAACATTTGAAATTCGAAATGTGATATGTTATATGGGTTATCTCAATGCTTTTTTTGCAACCCCCGAGGCCGTCCCCATAACCAAACTCCACTGTACTTACTCTGCACGGTTATACAGTAACATTATATAATACAGTAAACAATCACAAGTCAGCCTACCAAACAAGACCACAGGACTATAGTATACGGATCTATTCAGAATTGTTAAACGCATCAAAACATTTTGAATGTGTGGACTCTCAGAGATCTGAAGGCGGGCTGATGTCATCAGTGAATGCCACTTAACATGTTTAACACCACTTTTAATGTTATCTAGAGAACTGATTATCATCAACACTTTGATGTGGACTCTTATGACTTGAATCAGCAAGCAACCACTCACAAAACCCTAGCAACTACTTAGAAATCCTAGAAAAAACAGCACCCTAGAAATTCACATTCATGCATTCAGACGCTTTTATCCAAAGCAACTTACATTGGATTCAAGGAACACATTGACATTCTATTCAGTTCTTGCTTTTGCTGAGAATCAAACCCATGACCTTGGTTAGCAATTGCATAGCAGTTCTTTGGCCTCCCACAACACCCTAGCACAGTGGTGGCGAACTTTGCAAAGACGAGGACCGTTTCAAGTTGCTTTCACATCCTTGTCAGTATACCAAGTATGCTGTTTCATGCCACATCTTTATGGTCACACCTCAGACTTTGATCTCAAATAAATGTTTGCATTGTTACCAAGCTATGAAACTGAATGATAGTGGGGCATTATACTAAAACATTATCCTTGTTGCTTTTTATTATTAAGTAACAGCCTTGAAGAATGCAGAAATGTGCAAAGCAATCAAAAAACATGACCTTTCATCGGTGTATGCATTCCTAAGCTTGACTAAGAATTTAAGTTGATTTTCCTTCATTAAAGTTGCGTATGTGTTTTGTCTCTGCTTGTTAACTGTTCTGATTTGTTTGAAAAAAGGCCTTAAAGAATGTGAATCATTTCTAAGTTCCTCAACTTCTCCCATACCTCATACCTTAGTGTTTTAGGAAGCCAAATACAATCCCCTGGGATCTGAGGAAACTTCTGAGGTTTCTGAGGTAAACTTCTGAGTCACCAATGAAATGCCAATGTCCAGTTTCCAACTAGGCATTATCATACAAATGTGTTTGATGTAAGACATGAAGGCAGCAACGATGTTCTCTTAACATCCTGCTCTGCGCCTTTGATCTGCTTGCTTGGCTGTTTCTCAACTGAATTTCTCATTTCTATTGTCCTTCAGTTTGTTGTGTGTACTTCTATGCTTGTAGCATTCACCTTCATCAAATCTCACTGTGTTATTAGCCAACTGTTTGAACATGCCTTTCACCTTGACACCCACAAGTCTTGTTTTGTGTCCTTGTAAATGCCTAGCCACAGTTGACGTGATGGGTTAGAGGGTCAAATCCTAAATCAGCACCTTCTAATCTTCAGGCCTTCCAGAAGTCTGAGTCAGAGGGGGCTCGAAAGTTAAAAAACAAAAGCAGAGCCTTTTGTTCCCATCCATTGGTTTTCTTTTGCAGTCGGGGATGTTTTTAGGGAAATCTGGCATTTATTTTGCTGATTTAAAATGGTGTTTTAGTAACGACATGTCGTCAACCAAACAGGCTTCATGTGCAGGAATGTTGATAATGTTCACACGCCCAGGGCTGAGCACTGTTTATGGTCGTAAGTGGCGGGTAATTTCTTGCCTGCAGAATTGTTGACGGTTTTATGAAGTCCTTACCTAGCCAATGCATAAATGCTCAAAACTAAAATTTATTTTTATGTTTGTGGTAGGTCCTCTCATAAAATCCTCATGATATATATATATATATATATATATATATATATTTTTTTTTTTTTTCTTGTGTGCAATTCAGTAGTTATTGTTATTTAAAATAAAAAGTTTGCCTTTTTTATATATATATATATATATATATATATATATATATATATATATATATATATATATATATATATATATAATGAATTCTATGTTGATGACAGTACCTGAAAAAATCATGCCTACAAAATGTCAACTGTTATTGTTCAGCAATTGGTTAGGTCTGTTTCAAACTGAGCGGACGACTATAGTTGTCTTTTGACTACTATTGTCTTTTTATTTTTTGTGTCCTTTTATTCAAATGAACAAGCATTGATTGGGGTCACAGGTTCATAGATGTAACGAGTGCTCTGTGCTCTGATGATTGACTGGGTGGATATTCCAGATGGTTGATGTTACCGAGAGAGATTGTTTCGTTTCCTGCTTGGTAATTTACTAAACGTAATTGACATTAAGATTAAAGTTTGTGAATCCCGTTTTCCTCACTTACATTTTCCTTCCTACTATTCCCACCTCCCTTTAAATTTTACTTTAAATCTATTGATCTTGGATAATAGGCCTTCACTGGTTTTGAGTTGCCAGCTTTTATTCATAGTTGATTTATTTTTATTTTTTTTATAAGTATTCTGAGACTTGGCCCTAGCTGTCCTTTCTGTATTGAATGTCGGGCTCTAAATGATCCATAACCATCACACGACCCTGGATATTCATCTTGGATTTTCATTATGTTCGTATTGATCCTAAAGGTTTTCTTTTGCATTCTTCTTTTAGCTTTTCATTTATCTCGCCGTCCTCCTCCCTTCAACCTCTCATTGTTGTCTTTGCTCTTGCAGTTTGGACCTATTTAACCTTCAGACAAACTGTTTATTCTTGTCTGTTTATGTTAACTAGTTTTTTCTAATTCTCTTTCACGGTTCTTGTTTCACCGCCCAATGAGAACCAAATCTGCCTACATTTGGTTATTTGCAGACCAGTTAGTTTGTCACTGTGGCTTAAAGTCAGCATGGCATGCAAATCTGTCTCTATTCAGTCAACAACCACTGGACGGAACCAAGTCTATGCTGCTCTACGTTTTCATTTTTTTGTTTTTTGATGATCTGTGTCTCTTGAATGTATGTCAAAATACTGAAAAAAAGGTTTGTTTTGCTACTTCCGTTGCATTGTGCCTTTTAAAAAATGTAATCTCAATTCCAAAACCTAGTGAAAGAACAAAAAGTTAGCTTTTATTTTTGTAATATTTGTGTGTGTACCACATATGATATCGCCTATTTAGCTAAACTTAGACTATTGGAATGAATTTTAAGCCACTTGTTCAGTCACTGATATTTAGTGTTTCAGATAGGTCACTAATAAGTTTCATGAAATTTGGGTTAGTACCTTTTGAAGGTACCTGCCTATGTAGGCAGTAGGCAATTCACTTTGTTTTGGAAAAGTGGAATAAACTGCTCTGTCTAGTAAAAACAGACTGACTATGTGGTTTATGTCTAAATGAGAAAGGAGGACTTAGAATTAGAGGCCTAAATATTTATCCCCTCAACCGGGACCGAGCCAATGACAACTAAAGCACCAGACTCAGGACAGACAACAGCAATAACATCACATTCACTCTCACCATTTACTTCAGTGTCAGATGCTATCCAGATGACCATATATACTTCCTCTAATGAAGTTCCTGTCCTCAGTTTATATATGCTAATGGTAAAATTAGATGTTTTATTACTGGAGAGATGACTCTGGCCTATTTACATTACCGGTCTCTGCTTATCATAATAGCAATGGCTAATGTCATAGAGATTTGTTAATACCTTTGTTTTAGTATTTTTCTTGCTATTGCTGAACATCTGACTGGAAAATAATTGTGCCTTGCGTGTGATTCACTCATCAGTATGTTTTGACTGTTTACTGTCATCTTTTTTTAAGGATTGGTAACCACAAAGAAATGTTGGCCAATGATAGCTAGGGAGTGTGTGCTTAATATACAAATGTGAGCACACTAGTGGGTGTTAATTACCCAGTGCAACCAAAGGAAGGCCAGCTGCATTTTGCTAGACATGCATTAGGAGAATCCCGACCATGAAAGGGCAGTTAGGCTTCATCTCAGGTATGCCCCTCTGAGTGTTACCATGCCGACAAGGAGGTGCATTGCACACATTGCCGTGGAGGTGCTCGGTCTTCACCTCTCCCAGCCTTCTGATTGGAGGAGGCTGCTAATACCCAGACACGATTTGAAGGTGACTCATGCTTCTGTGTCTGTTAATGTTAGAACACAATGGGCTCCATACACGGAGGCCCTCGTTGGGGAGGGCCAAGCATGCTCCAACGGTCCCAGCCCAAACCGCTGATTAACACTGGCCTGAATCTGAGAAAGCACGTGGAACGCTCTTCGTATTGCCTGGTATGCAGGTGTATTGTTTGACTCGTTTTCGCTCATCGTTGATGCTAGTTCTGTTGATAGACATGGAGAGGAATTGTATGACATTTCTTGACCTTTCTTTGAATCTCTAAAATGAGAGCGGTCTAAATGAGAGAGGAGAACAGTATTGAGTGGAACCTGTTCACCACATGCTAGATATTTTGATTATTTATCATCCAACAACAAGTTTTACTAGTTGACCAGAGGACTTGCGTTTATATACTTTCTGCTGTAATACTATAGAAATTTGAAGAGTACAAGTGAGATTTTCTAAATGACTTCTGATGCAAGTTAGCTGATATATTGTGCACTGGACAGATCAGACCGTTTTCATTTTCAATTTTTACATGCACCAAAGCAATGTCATATAGTCAGACTGAAATCGCCCATTTTCTTGGATTAGCATATGTAGCTAATACAACTTTAGCTCAGTCATGTGCGCTGAGGCTCTGTCTTCTTTCACATGGGACTCTTCTCTGGTTCACTTCCACTGAGTCGCTTTATGGTAAAAAATGAAGTTGTACTTCTGATGAGACGCATTTGTTTTTCAGGTTTGATACTGTAAATCTGTGTATGTTTTTAGCAAGTTATTGGATACGGTGCTTTATGAATAAGTCACTTGACTCTACTGGTGTGCTGAATTGCAGAGCTTGTGCAAACATATCCATGCTGCTCTGAAGGATGTTTGCTAACTGTATAATCACTGTTCACATATTTAGAACTTATTTACCCCTAAGCAAAGAATGAAAAATAACTTTGCCGTGAGTTTACCAGGGCGTTTAGATTCTCACCTTTTACAGTCTGCACTTCCAAAAAAGTTTTTCCTTTTTTTTTGTCCAGCTCCCGTAACCATAAGATTATGTCTTGCTTAAATGCCATAGGCTATTTTTTCCAAAATGTCAGTAATGGTGGAAGATTATTAATTTTGGAAAAAGTTGTATTTACAAACATTTCTCAAAACTGGACTTTTAGATATGATGTATAATCTTAAGACGGTGTGACATTTTTAACTTTCATCCTTTAGACATGCATGTTTTTATCAAATTAAGAAGAATGTGTGCCACCTAAAGTCACTGAAGAATCTGGGCCCAGCCTTTGTTGTTAGCGCTGAGTAAGGAAAGTTTGTAAAAATTCTTTTGGATAATGATTAGTCTGCTTTATGCCTGGAGCAAAGTTCAGTTCACATCACACCCAGTGTTTCACTCCATTGCTCACGCTCTCTCTCTCTCTCTCCTCCATCTATGTTGACGCCTCCCTCTCCCTTCTACTTTCCCTCTTGTAATTTACTGTTTAAGCATTGACGTGCATGTTGGAAGTTTCCCTAAATTTTCTTTTAGTTGCATGTCTGTGCATGTGCTCTGCATGAGTTAAAGTGGAATGCCTCAAACCGTGCTAACATGACTCTGTAGTCACATTACGTTTATGGTAGTCCTGGTAAAGACAACATACCTCCCTGTGGAGAGCTTAAAGAAATGATTTCCAAGTGGCTAATATGGCCAAATGACATTGTGTTTTCTTGAAAATTGGTGTTTGCGAAGGCAAGTATGGCTATTATTAACGCCCATTCTAATGTTATGGATTTGAGTAAACCTCAAACCCGAAGTATTAAACTCTCATAGGTTGTTTGTTCGGCACATGTGGTGCAATGGGCCTGAGACCGGAAATCCTGTGGCTTGTTGAGGTTAGGAGTATTATTACTTTTCTAAGCAATCAGATTTACTGATTTTGCTGGCAGATGATAAAATGGGTGATAAATATCACATAAATTGATATACATATTGAAGGAGGAAGACATCTAGAGACTATAATTAGTGCTGAATGATTAAATAGTAGTATTATAGGTATTTGGTGATGACCTCTTTTGACCAAATCATTTCACAGGCTTCATCACAAGCGCAATGCTCTTTTACTTTTGAATCTAGACTTGATTTAATCAGTTTCCTGATGTTTGATATGTGAGTGGCCACAAAGACAAGGTCATGTTTGTATAAATATTAAGTGTGCAGATATCATGCATTCCCTTTGCTAGCATTGTTTGTTAACCCTTAGCACTCTGGCCTTATCTTTTAATTAAATCGGCTCTCTGCATACATTGCCTTAGTTATAGTACTCTAACGAACATGTTTCCGGGCGGTTGATATTTTGATGAGTGGCCCCTCTCACTAAAACTTTTAACTCGATCTGCTTGCCTACTTTCTCCCTGCTCGGATTCCCTCAAGTGCAGCTTTAGCAAAAATACTCAGATTGCTTTCCCATTAAATGTTAAAGTTGTTCAACTGTTCAACTGTAACTTGTGGTGGCGTAACCTGATAAGATGTGTTTTCGTTTGCTTTAGATCATATGCTTTAGTGCTTGTTTTGGAAGTGAACTTGTGACAATAAATAGTTTTTATGATATTAAAGAGAATGCTCACCCAAAATGGTCATCTTCTGTCATCATTTACTCAACCACATATCACTTTTTTCTGTGGAGCATAAAATGCATGTTTTTAGTTGTTTTCTTTGGCAATACAAAGGGATGTCAGTAATTACCAAGATTCCCAACATTCTTAAAACATCTTCTATGTTCTGCAACAGAAAGTCATAAACCTTTGGAATGACATGAGGGTAGATTTAAATGTTCATTTTTGGTTGATCTATCCTCTATTGATCTATTGATGGATCAGAGAAGTATGGTGGCCTAGTTTTTGGTTACCCCACAGCCCTGGCCCTCAACCGGTTTTCTTCCTTCAGTGTTAAACTCCTATTATTAGTAGCTAAGACAGAGCTGACCCAGAAGCAGCTCTGCCAAACCCACCAGAATCCATGCTTTAAATCTTTCTTCCATGTCCTCTGGAGCAGAACATCTCCTACAGAACTGTCAGAATATTTCTCTTAACCTCTAAATGGAGGTCTTACTCCCCAAGGTGCAAGTTGTCAATCCATTATGCTGGATGAGCTGTGCCCGGGTGGCAGGCTGCGGACGTGGGAATGCCAACAGCCTTCCTGCTGTAGCTCCACCAGCTTGATTGTTTTAGAAAGCTGGGTTCCCGTGGCCTAAGGGAGAACTGGCCAGCCACAATGGTGGTTTTCTCATGAAAAACAAACATATTACTTGGCCCAAAGACATTCCGCCTCTGACATTCTCTGTTTTTCTTTGGTCTCAATTTTTAAAAATCTTTTTTTATTGCACATTAAATGGGTAGTTCACCCAAAAATGAAGATTGTCATAATATACTCACCCTCAACCCGTAAGACCCGTTCATCTTCGTAACACAAATTAAGATATTTTTTAATGAAATCTGAGAGACTTCTTGTCTATTCAACTACTACCTGAAGTTGGATGCTTAAAAAAGTTCATAAAGTGATCATAAAACTAATCCATGTGAATTGAGCGGTTTAGTCCAGATGTTCTGAAGGGAGATGATCGCTTCATATGGTGAACAGATTTAATTTAGGCTTTTATTCACATATTCATCAACGCACACATCAGATATGGTTAACATCAGAAGCTGCTTTGAAACAATCTACATTGTAAAAAGCGCTATATAAATAAAGGTGACCTGACTTGACTTATGGTAAACAGAAGCTCAGTCATGCTTACTTCATGTGCAACAACCTTGTACAACAATGTTCATTCTTGTGTGTTAATCTCTTCAATAGTACATAAAACTTGTCTTGTATTGTTTCAGGAATGTCAGATTTTCCTACTTAATATTCATAAGGGAAAGATCATGTCATAACATGATAAACAATCCAAATTTGCTGCTTTAAAACTTGTTCTGGTGCCACAGAGAGGTTAAGAGTCTCAGTAATGCCGATCAGCTAGCACAGCGATTCTGCTAATTTACCGAGCAAGCCCCCTGTGTGTGTGTGTCAGCAGGTCTGATGGGTTTATGAGGAAATCTCTCCCGTCCACTCTAATAGGCCAGTGCCGGGCTGTAGATAGAGATCAGCATTCCTCTCCCTCATTTATATGCAAATGAAGAGTGACATCATCAGCCGACTGCTTTTGTGAATGTTCTTGTGTGATTTTAAGGATTGTATAAACGCGTAAAGTTGGTTGTATGTGTATTAGAAAGTGAAGTTCTGATTAATCCTCAGCAGTATTTGCATCTATTGCTTGTGTGGGCTTGTTTGAGTTTTTATTGTAAGGTCGTTGGCCTTCCCGCTGTCTGCAACATTCTTTCATGCAGTGCTGTGGAATGCATTAATCACTGACGTCTAATTCTCCCTCTCTCTGTCTAAAACAATGAGCACCAACCTGACCAAGGCTGTTTAGGCCGTTTGCTTTTTCAATGCCTTCAGAGCGTTTGTGTGGAAATTGTGGCCTGGTCTGACTGCTTAAATACACACTCGCATGCAGAGAGAGATATTTAATCTCTGTACATCTTTAAACTCTCTTAAAGCCAAACAGTAGGTGGCATTCAGATTTAATTATACCATTATCAAGATGGGTACATGCGTAATAGCTATCCACCTCACAAGTAGGGTCGATAATGATTCATCAAAATGTTTAATTTGTTGTTAATAATTGAAATGCTTAAGCTTTTCAGTTGTCTAGTCAATTTCGGAAAAATCAGCACACAAGCCATGGCATCACAGGCGCACCTTTAATTTAGTTTTTTGGCTTTGTTTATTCATGTGTTAAAGCATTTTTCTATAATTAACAGTTTGCGTTTACTGCAGGCACACAGTGGTAGTGTGGTAAAGCAAATGGCAAGCGTTGCGATATTCCATCAGTCTTCCTGCATAATCACAACTGACAGTCATGTCATTGGCATACTGACCTCTCTCTGTGACTGTGTATACATTAAGTACACATTAAATTGATTAAAAGGGCTAGTAGATTTATAATGTTACTAACGTTAATTTCAGTAAATACATTCATCAATGAATTCAAATGGGGGAAAAAAGCATTACATGGTCTCCACAAAAATATGAGGCTGAACAACATGGTTTTGGCATTGATGATAATTAGGAATGTTTCTTGAGCATCATTAATAAATATTGCTGACCCTAAAATTTTGAACAATAGAGTGTGTATACACACTACATGCTGTTGATGTTAGTATTTGATTTCAATTCAAAGTAAAAAATACATAAACACGTTTACATATATAAAGCATTTAGGATATGTGTAGTATTTACCTAAATAAATTAAAATACAGTAGACTGAAATTATTAAAACATAAACAGAAATACTTGCTTTTCAGTTCTCATTTTTATAAATTACTGGTAAAAATAGGCAGCCTCCTGATGACTAGAGTCTTGCATGTGCAATTTGCTGATTAATCAATTTATTGATAATTGATTTTAATAGTAAGTATTCATTGTTTCAGAAGAATCTAAAAAAGTCTTTGTCACAGACTATGCATATCCAAATGAGAGGTTTCCACGATAAATGCATTTACGGACTACAGAGAAGAAAATGCTTTCCTTTTTTATTTGTCACTTATCTTTCAAACGCACGTCTTTCGTCTCTAGTTCAACACAACCCTTTTGTTCAAGTGCTTATTAAAGTCATTGTTTTCTGTGCTGTACGTTATGGACAAAATGAAGACAATTTCTAGGTTATGTTTGTCTTTTATAGACTATTCTCAGTAGTCTTTGTCTTCTGCTTAAAGAATTTAACGAATATGGATGATAGTTAATATATATGATTGGCACTTGAAGTCTCAACGTTGTCAGTGAATTCCTTTAGTGGTTTTTGTTGGTGATGTGTGTTTTCTAATAAAGCAGTTTCAATTTTATATGCATAAGTTGAGCCATATTTGTCTTGTTTTGCGACTGTTTTGACATATTAAGAAGTAAGCTATATTATTAGATCATAATTTTTCCCCTTAGTGTATATTATATAGATGTGCTTAAAGTCAATTCAAAATTACGATTTGAAAGTCTGTAATGGAACTGTTAAGCAAAGCACTAACCCAAGTATGATCTTGGCAAACAGCACTAAATAGGTTTTATTCATGATTTAAGCAATGTATTTTGTAAAATGTTTTTGAAATGACATCGTTCTAAAAATTTACAATGAACAAATGTCAAAGTAATTACCTGAGACTCGACAAACAAATGCTCCTTTATTCACCTCGCATTTTTGGGGGAGTTTGTTTACTGCTGAAAGAAAGAGATTTTTTTTTTAGCACATGTTTGACCTGAGGCTACAAGTGGCTGTTTAATTGCTAAACACAGTTTTCTGAGGTTTTTTTTTGTGGATGAAAAAGATGGGTCTCACACCAGCACAACAAAATTGCAGTCATGCAGAATGAATTTGAAGGCTTATATTCTGTTCATTGATTTACTCCTTTCTCTGGTTTGGAGGAAAATACATTTGTTTTTGGTTCTTTGTTTGAAAAATCGTTCAATCTAATGTTGATTCTTATAGATGAAAAAAGAAAAGCTTTATCAAAAAGACAAATGGAACAATGAGTCTTGGTGGTACCGAGTAACTAGTTTGTGGTCTCCTGTGTTTAGACCACGCGCACTGTGCCAGATTGAAGCGTTTTAGAAATCTCCACTGACGTAATTAAAAGAAATTCTCCATTGTGCACATCAAGGGTTTTTCATGCCTCACTGATGCACCTCATGTCGGAATATTGTGTCTTTGATTTGCATCCAAACATATGCTCAGAGAGTCACACCGCTCTCCCAGCAGAAGTCGAGCTGCCAAGCCAGTGAAAGAAAGTTACGCAATATTCATAAACGTTTATGGCGGCGAGAGCCTCGTTGCGAGGTCACCGTCTCCTCACTTCACCTCGCTCTCTGTTTACCCATCATTCTCCTCTTCTGCTGCCGCTCCACTCAATGGCTGGTGACTCAGAGACTGTGTTTTTTTCAGAGCTGTATCACAGCATGCTTATGTTTCACAAGATAACCCACACCTGGTTTCAAGCTTTCAATGTTTTATATCCTGGGAGTTAAGTATTTAATTCTTCTTTTCCCATAACCAGGTATGAAATCTATTGGATGGCTACTCTGGATCTGCAGTGTCTAATTTGGATGTATGGTGACTTGTTTTGGAGGAAGAGAAGAACACTGGCACATATTTACTTGGCACTGAAATTATTTGGGATTCTCTTATTAATTAAGCACATTTATGTGCCCCGTTACAAAACTTTATATGCGTGCGTCACAGGTTGAATGAAGAGACCGTTTAAAGCTTTGATCTGGGAGCAATGCGTTTCATACACGGCATCACTGCAAGGGGATTTTGACGTTCTGAATCCTCTCGCTGTAAGCAAATAGGTTTAAAGCCATCAAATAGCTTTTAATATCTGCAAAGTAATATGAATTTAATTAGACACTGTTATTCTCTAACAAGCTGAAGAGATTAACCTGTTTTGCTCAGACTTTTATACCGGTTTCTCTTTTTAACACTAATCAGTTTCTTAGCTACATGCTCGTCTGCCTCCAGTATCGAAGCCTGTCTTGCACATTTATTTAGGTAATGAAGAGTAAATCAAAGCACTCTGTCTGTTGATTGGCACTTATCTTTTTATCTCTTTCGGGTTGTTATATGGTGAGCCTGTGCATTGAAGCCTGTGCTTGCTTTCGGCTCATTACGTCTCTTAGTGGTCCCACTTTTAGCTGGGTAACAAGCGCTGGAGTACTAGTAGACGAATAAAACCAGTTCACAGCCAGTTTAAGGATTAGAGTTAATGTACTCTATGTTCAACTGTTTGCTGCTGTGTTTGGGTCTCAGGTTGAACATCTTTTTGTGATCATTGGGGTTCTTTCAGTTGCCCATGTGAAAGTTTAATAGTTTTTGGTGTCAGTTTTGCCTCAAGAATTAATAAAAAATAAAAGATCATGTTAAACTATCTATACATAAATTTAGTTGGATTTGTGATGTTTCAGATAATCTTCATTAGTGATGTTCTTTTACAGAGAAAGCCCATTGAAAAAGTACAGGTTGCGGAATTAGTTTGTCTCAAGATATCCAAAGCACTTTTTATGAAACATAAGTGTATAGTTTCATGTGGCTTTAAAATTATGATTGATTATGCTGGGGGGGGGGGGGGGGGGGGGGGGGGGGGGGGGAAATGTGGAATAACTATTTGACTCCATTTCTTAAAAATCATCGGTTTTATAAATTGTTACTTTAGTTGTCACCCCACTGAGAGCCAGCTTTATAAATGTTTCATTGCTCTGAGAAAGTAGGACAACCAACATATCATCTTTTGTCAGGATGTATTTGAGTAATATTGCAGAATTCTTTTTGCTTGGTGGCTCAGTCTGGAAATCCAAACCCTCTGATTATCATCTCTTAGTCGCATCACATCAAGTTGTTTCCCAGAGATCGCTTGTCTGGATATAGTGTTCCTGTGAGGTCTTAGGGTGGTTTTTGCTGGTTTTCTCATTTCTGCATTTCAGGTTTGATCTGTGAGAGGTCAATGACGTTTCATTGCCTTACAGTCTGTTTTAGAGCTACTTGCCAGTGGTTCTGCAATAACAGGCCTCCCAACCCCAAAACACAAACGCTCACATTGGCGCTCCTCCAGCCTCACCGCCACGGTCTGATGTCTGCAGCGCTACCGTGTACTCTCACCGACAGAGGTTTCGTAGACCACGCGGTTTGGCTGCACTCCTCAGCCCACTGTCGTCCCAGCAAGCGTTTGACTCCTTACCAAACAGTTGTAATCTCTGCGTCAAACTATCATTTCTAGTGGCTGGGGGAGGAAACCTGATATATTTTTGTAGTCCACACGAAGAACATGAAGATCCAAAGCAAACCCTCAGAATGGGATGCTTTCAGTGTTTGTGATGTTACATGTCCCCCTCTGATTCTCGAAGGAGCTCTAGGTCACCAATCTGCCCTTGGGCCTGTAATCCATCAAATCCCAAAGTGGGATTGAGTTCTCCTCTGTGCTCCTTTCATTAGCTAGCTTGAAGGAATTTGAGGGTTTGGGTTGTTTCTTAAATAAATAAACATCAAAGATAATCTGGTCTTTGGGTTTGAAAGCTCTTTGTTTTCTCTCTGCTGTATGTTCCTGGTTCTTCAGCTTCTGTTATTCTTCAGATTCCAGAAGTACAGAGGAAATGAAAAGAGAAATGGTGAGCTGGATATACAGGAGGCCTTTGTTGTTTTATGGACTGTCAATCAAAGCGACAGGGTCTCAAGGGTCTCACACAGGCTTTTGAGTTTGTCCAATAGAATGAGCGAGAGCATTACAGTTATTACAGTTGCACTCAGTAATTTTCAAGTAAAAAAAGTTGAAAAGCTTTCATTATTGGTTTCAGAATTCCAACCTTGTTTATCAGCTTGCATAGTATAGTGATACTAAATCAAAGAAACTGAAGGCACAAGGAATTTGTGCCAGTCAGAACCATTTGTAAGCCCGAGGGTGGCCTGCAGATGAAACAACAATTTACTTTTTATAAGGCTATAAAATTACTTTTGATTATACTGAAAATAATAGCATGTTTTTTGATGAAATGGTGAAATCTTCAATTTTCCAAATTGTTACTTTAGTTGTCACCCCACTGAGAGCTAGCTTCATAAATGTGTCATTGCACTGAGAAAGTAGGACACATCCACAATGCAAAGTACAACTAAAAGATTATAATATCCCTTGTTTTTGTTTTGCCAGGAAGTAAAAATAATATTCTGAATTAAACGCTACTGAAATTTCATTCTTGGTTTCAAAATTTAGCAGCCTGCATAGTATAGTTAATACTAAAGGAATTTATGCCTGTCAGGTCCATTTGCTAGCACTGAGGGTGGCCTGCAGATGAAAAGAAAAATGAGTGTTTTTGGTCTTCGTTCAAAACGAAAACATCGGAAATCGTTTATCCCCGGGTTTAAAGTTACATAACAAAATTTGATTGCAGCCTTCTGTTGTTCAGGGGTAATCAAATGCTCCGTACTGGAATAGATTAACGTCACACATCAGAGCAGGACGTCTCCGTTTGTTGCCAGAGGAATGTGTCGTCTGCTGCTTTAACACCTTCTCTTCCTAGTTAGAACGTGGTTTATGCTCCTCAATAAAATGTAGAAGGACAGCTGATGGAGCTGACGGTGTGAGGCCAGATTCTAAATCTTGGCACCTCAAAATTCCTCAGTTTAAAAACAGTTCCACCATCCGGACCTGTCACTACAACATCTACAACATGTCACTTTGACACTACCTTTGTCAAATATTCTATTAAGTCTTGGTATATAGCATTTTTTGCGTTATGTAGCTGAAAAAGTAAGCATTCTAAGGCTGAAAGCCGGACACTCCAACTCAAAATCACGGCTCATTCTCCCACAGTTACCGACTGCAGCATCGCAGGGTTTCTGTGACTCTTTTGATAGCTCTATGAAACCCAAATAGTCCCAGCGCTGAGCTTCTCTGAATACACCCGCGTTCCACAGCCAAGAAACCCAGCACCAGCAGCCAAGAAACCTGTGAGCGCTTCACAAAGGAGCTGGGCCTGAATGCAATTGGCTCTGGGAAAGGATGTCTCTTTTGGTGAGATAAACCCAATCAAAGAAAGCGTGAACAGATGGTTTTCTCTTCCTTAAGCATCGTAAGGTCTTTCTGGATTGGGTGTCCCTGCCAAGACATCTCTACCTCATTGTTGTGCCTTTGTCATCGTGAGCCACTACTGACACAATGACCTACTGTTCAGCCTAAAGGGTTAGGATTTTCTCTGGATTTCTGGGAGAGCGGTAAAGCTAAGACCAAGAACACAACAAGCAACTTGACAGGCTAAATGAGACACACTTGTGTTTGCCATCAGTGTTATTGTGTAGCTTGATGTGCGTTTGCCAGGGTCGGTCAGGTTGACATTAGATCCCATTTAGGAAGCGTCTGAAAACTTGCTACCTCCCAGTCAGTCAGGGAATAAATTGGCAGTTTTATGTGTATAAAGGTATAAAGGCTTCTAAGGGACTATGATCTAAAACAGATTTGAATATAATTAAGCAAATTCTTACTAAACTAGTTGAAAAGTCATGAGCCAGTTTCTCTTTCTTAAATCTATTGTTTCTTAATCACCAAATCAACAATATAAGAGATTTATGAAGGATGTAGAAAAGGCTGCTAAAATTCAGCTTTGTCATTGGAGCAATAAATTAGATAAATATAAAATATAAATGTTATTTTACATATTAGTATAATAATGCTTCACAATATTACTGTTTTTGAATCTCCCCAGACCCTCATTACCGTCCGTCAAGGTCAGATGATTGAATACATATATTTAAGATGTATGGAAAATATATATGATGGTTACACTACATTTAAAAAAAAAAGTTATCTCTTGAACTTCTATTGAAAATGTCTTTAAAAATGTATTTAACCAGCTTGAATACAAAGTGGTTAACTCTTCCAGCTCTTAGTAGCCCATTAAATCATAGGATTGGATTGCACGTTCACCCATCACATCACTTTATGTGCTCCCACTTATCAGGTCGCACGTTGAACCATGAGTCAGCAGGTCTCTAAACCTGCTGAGTGTCAGGCTCATTAGTCTCAAGAAGAGAATAGGCCAAGCGAAGGAATGGGTAAGGATTTCCAAAAAAGGGAGGGAAGGGGAGGGAAAGTAAGTGAAAGAATGTAGAGGACAAGAGGGGGCTTTTGATGACTCACTGCCAGCGTGCACTCTGGCCTCTCACTGCAGCGAGGTCTGGTCTCTGAAGTGTGTGCTTATGGAGGAAGAACATGCTGCTGTGCTCAGTGTGAAGCAGAACTACTGTCCGCTACTGAAACCAGAAGAGCAGGCCTGTTCAGAACTGAAGAACCACAAATAAAAAGTCTGAAAGCACAACAGTGACAAAGCAGTATATGCTATCGAAAGGGTTAAACCAAGATAAGATAAGATTGACAAAACAGCGGTTCTGCTTTCTGCTGCTAGCATAATCTCTTTACAGCTTGCCCAGCTTTCATGTTCATTCATTCAAGGCTGAACCTTCTTGCTTACCTTTTTCTAAAATATGTTTTCTGGACGAATCAAATCATACAAATGTATTCAAATTCTCCACCATAGTTACATTCTCTCATGAGATTGGGTTTGCTCTACCACTGTGACTCGAAAACTGTGACTACCATTGTCAGGGTTCTGCCACATTCGGTCTAGTAATTTCTTGTTGTTGAGGCTGAGCTCTGACACTACCATAATGTTCTGAGTTATGTGTGTGTGCGTCTTTGAGTGTCTTTGAGTGCTTGAGTCGTATGCACTCTTGTCTGCGTAACGTCTTGTGTGCGGGTTATAGTGTCCGATCCCCAGACGGTCTTGTTCGGTCTTTCATGGTTCGGACATTCATGACCCGTGTGTTCGTCCTTGTCGTAATACGAGTGGTTGCTTGTTCTCACGCACTCTACGTTATGCGAGTGGGCGCGGTTTCAAGCTCTGCTTGTACTGCATCCTTTTGTGTCTTTGTGCAGTGTAAGCATGCGGTTCATGTTTACTTCGGCCGCCTGCTTTCATGTTGTGTTTTGGTGTTGCACACACAGTTTGGTTGTGACAAGCTGTGCGTCTTTTTTGTCTAATGTGAACACGCGGCGATGCGCGTCCGCATTGGCTGCGTGTTCGTGTCTAGTTTTTGTGTTCTCCTCCCTCCTTGTTTCCTTGCCATTAGTTTGATTTGCCCCGGCTGTTTCCCAATCAATTACCCTTCCTCCTGTTTGTACTTAATCCCTCAGTGTTTGCTGTCTTGTGCTGTTTTGTCGTGGCTGTACAGTTGGTGTTGTTAGTCCAGTGTTCTAGTCTTGTTCAAGTTTGTGTCAACCCTGTCTTGTTTTTCTAGTCGAGTCTTGTTTTTCCCCCTCGGGTGGTTTTTGTTCGGTTTTTAGTTTTTGTTTTATTATAATAAAATCCCCATGCCTCTGCGTCCGTGAGTCCACGTACTTTCCTCTCAAACGTGACAACCATCCTACCTTTGGTTCAGTTCTCTGGTTGAAGATATCTTGTTTTGCAGCAGTATGGAGAAGCAGATGTTAAACTTGTTTTGCTTCAAAGCAATTCATTGTCATATTAATCATTTGGATTTGGATAGCATTTGGAAGATAAATTGTCCTGTTTGGAGAATTAGATGCACATAAACGAAGCAGTATGAAATTATGGAAGATATTCTGTGTAAAGTCACATTTAAGAGACTGAACGCTGTTGAAGCCACGACTCTGTTTGTAGTGGCTGAACAGTGAACACTCACCTCCCTAGTCAAACACGGGTGCGAATAAACAGTGAAGATAGTAATGGAAATGCAGTCTCGCCGTGTTTACCCCCACATCAGGAGAACTTGTGTCTGGATAAATGTAGTGAGATAACAACCTCATCTGGCCAGTAGCCCCTTCAAGGGTTATTTAATACCAAATGCCGCCTTTCTAATCCCGAGGAGGAACGAGAAACCTGCTGATTCAGAATGAACTCTGGTTGACCATAACTATGTGCTTAAAGTTGTGGAAGGTTGCTGTAAGGAATTTGCAATGATATTTACGGCTTTCTGCAGACATGGAGACTCCTATTTTGTTATATTGAGCATTTGGGCTGAGTTTGTTCAATCAGTTGTTTATTCTTGATTGTAAACAAATGTGATTATGTAGTTTTTGTCACAGCGATTTTGAGTCTCCCGTGGCTTTTGTTCCCTGAATATTCTGTTGCATGTACAAGTCTTTGGTTTACTTCAGAGCCCTGGTTGTTTCATCAGCCATATAATATGCGTCTTCTATGTGACAAATTTAGCAAAATATCAAGCAGCCGTTAGGCGTGAGGAATTGGAGGCATGTAATTAGCCAATTCTCCATATGACTGGAAAATTACAGAGTGGAGCTTGTGATCAGCGAATTTCCTATGTTCATAATATTTTGCACTATTTTTATTAGCTGCTGCAAAGCGGTTTTCTGACTGTCAGTCCTCTCTATAGCGCCATGAAAAAAAAATAGGGTCAGAATCAGTTAAAAAAGATGTTGAAAAGACATGAATTAAAGTAATCAATGACTCTACCCTTTGTTGAATCAAATCCGTATGGCAATTCTTTCTTCTGAGGAACACTAAAGGAGATATTTAGAATATCATCCAAGCTGCTCTTTTACATGTAACGAAAGGGGATTGGGTCAAAGAATAGGCATGTTCACCATTTGCTTTCATTTTGTGCAAAAGGATAGTCTTTTTGTGTTCCTTGCGTAATAGTAATATTTTTTGGATGAACTACTAGGTTAAAAAGTATTGAGGTTCTAAAGCAAAATTAATTTAAAATGACCTTTTATGTGAGTCACACCACAATCTAAATCAGATTGTGCAAATGATGTGAGATTTCTGAAGTTTAACATGCTAGATGTTTTTTATTATTTTTTATTATTAAGTAGTTACAGTGATAGTCATATTTCTTGTTGTGTCCTTTTGAGTGACTGGTGTTAAATTTAGCCCACCATGTCCATCAAAGACCAGCCAGACAGACAATAATTTCTTGTCTTGAAATTCAGTTCAGGTTTTCAAATTATTGCATCAGTCTGTGGGATGGGCTGTTGAATAAAATCCCCACCTCAACGAAAACCCCATTTTACAGGGAACTTTTTGTGTGATTCACTATTGAACAGGCCGCAAATGGTATATGTTGGTGGTATTGATTACAATTTTAAGTCCTTCGAGATTATTTTGAAATATCATCTATATATATATATATATATATATATATATATATATATATATATATATATATATATATATATATATATATATATATATATATATATATATATATATATATATATATATTTCTTGTTCTACAGGAAAAATAAAATAATTTGAAATGACATGAGGGTGAGTAAATTATATGTTTCTTTTTGTTTTAGTGAACTATCCCTTTAATTAATGTCTTCGGATCTTGCGTACTGGGACTGTATTTGAATTGAATGTGTGATTTAATGACACAGCAAACGTAGAGGTGGCTGGACGGAGCAGATGTCGGAAATGGCTTTACAGGCTGCAAATCTGCACACAATCCTCTCAGAAACAAAATTCATGGACTAACCAGGAAAGGCCCCAGTGCTTTGCTGGAAGTATGTTGTTTCAGAGAGGAGGCTACCATTTTAGGAGAGACGATGCAAAGCTATGAATGCTTTCTAAGCTCTTACAAACATTCCTTCAAAACCTCATAATACACCCTGCAGACCGTTGTGGTTACACTAAAAGAAACTCTCCTGGAATGTTCAAAAACAGCTTGTCGGTTCTCTCAGAACTGGCACGGATCAAGCAGTGGATTAAGTCTGATGTCTTGACTTTGTCCTCCTCCTATTGTTTTTATTATTTAAGTCTGACTGATGGAGTCAATCCTGCTGTGTGTGTGTTCTCAAATGTAGGTCTGGGTTATGCGTGCTTGAATCACTGTTGGGGATGTTTAGATGGACAGCTCTTACGGTCTGAGAACAGTGTGGTTTGGCCACACAAAAGTCATGCAGCGAAGATTTGTTTTTGTGGTGACTTGTTAAAACAAAATGCCCTAAAACAAAATTTAAAATATCCTAAACGAATTGCTTCTAATGAAGATGACCATTCACAGACGTTTTAAAGGAATAGTTCAGCCAGAAACAATTTTAGGTAGTGTATATATATGATGCTATTTTTCATAGACAGGGACAATCCTTTCTGCTTGTTTAAAAAATGCCTAATAAATAAAAAAAGGGGAAGGACACTGATAATCTCCCAGACGGACAGTCACACTACCGTAAAAGTCTTTATGGGTTGAGAGGTTTATTGTTCTCTAAAGTCCTGATTGTCTTTGTTTGACAAACACGCTAAAATATAGAGTTGGGAATATCACTAGAACAAATGATAATGGAATCTTAATTACCAGATGAGCTTTTACTTTAAACATATTTTAAGTATGTTTATTTTAAACACATAAGCTGTGTCCAAAAACTGCCATTGACTTATCGGGCAGCGTTTGAGAGCTTTGGTGCTAACCAAGCTAATATTTCATTATCATGCCATTTAGAAATTTAGGGGAAAGTTAAAAAAATTGGGCAAACACCTATATTTATGCACAAATTGACTACTCTATACAACTTTTAGATACAATTTTTGTCCTTCAGCTTAACTGTCACTGATACAAGCACAGGAATAGAGGGATACATCTGTGCTGCCTTCAAAAAACTATCAGATGAAGGTGTCTCAGGAGACAGGATGTGGCACGATCATTGGATTTGGACGTGCTTTGTTGCCTTCCTACCTCCGTACGCTCCCTGCGGAGGCAGAATATTTCAGCTTTCGTGAGCCGCATGAATTGATATCAGTTAAAGTTTCGCCTTGTGCCTTCAATTCAAAGTCTCTAATCTAAATGTTTCACACACCTTTCCCTACAATCTCTGTGTTGAAATTAAGAGAAAAAAAGATTATTTCTTTGGGGAACAGAAAACCTGCAAAGACACGTCAGTTCAATGAGAAACTTGCATGCTGTTGAGTATTTAAATGTAAATATACAGCGAGCTGAGCTGACCATGGCCACTGGGCTGTCAGAAAATGTTTTATGATTAAATTTAATAACCAGAGAATGCGTTCTTCGATTCTGCCAGCCGGTTTTTGTGTGCACGCATAATTTTAAGGTTGTAAATATATGTTCACCAGGTGAGGTTAATCTTTCGTCCAGTGCAGGAGAGAGATAGGCAAGGTTGTCATCATAAATCTTATTCAAATACTTGCACAACATTTGCAGGTGGATCTTTCTGCCTCGGTTGCCAGCATTTGGCATTGTAAGCATGCGAAGATAGATAGATTTTTGTGAGAGAATATCGTTTCGGTTTGTGTTGTACTTATGGGAAAGGAAATATTAATACTCAGAACTGTATTAGACACTTAAACCAAAAATGTCTCCCCAGCCCTCCAAATTTGATTCTAATGTGTGCGCTTATGAAATAAAATGGCTTTTAGCTGTGCACAGAATAATCTTGGGATTCTGGGTTAAGTCATTAAGTCACTCAATAAGACTGTTGGTTTGTGATGATTAAAGGACAGTTGACTTCATCACGCACACACTCGAACACACACATTTCACCTTCCGTGGGTGTAATACATCATCTTAATGAACCGGTGTAGCCAGGGCATGCAATACTTGATTAATCCACAGTCATTAAATCCAGTCTGCCGAGGACATCAGGAGGGAAGAGCATAGAGCCCCCAGCTCGACTCTACATTAATCTGCTGCATAACTGGCCTAAGTACAACACCAGTCAAAACACGTTGACATAAATAACTTTTCTCGCTTAATATTTTTTAGAGAATTCCACAATGGAATCATCATGGAGAAAATGAAAGGATTTTAATTATTAAAAGCGGATTAAATAATATGTATTAAAGAGGAGTATAATACGCAAGTTATAAAAAATTTAGCATTATGGCTAGATGTTGATTGGTCTATAGAATGTTCCAGCAGAACTAAAATACACAACATGACACATTATTAATTTTAGATCATTGTCACCAAAGAGATGTATAGTAATACCTCGGTTTACGAGTTTAATTCGTTTCAAGAGCTCGTAACTCAAAATGCTCGTACACCAAAACAATTTTCCCCATAAGAATGCACTAAAAATCACTCGATTCGTTCCACATGACCATAAATGCCCATTTTAAATATTTTGGGGGTTTTACCCTATTAATTATTCAAAATTATAACCATTAAGATCTCATATAAATACTAATTAATAATTGACAATTAAACAAAAAATACTTGACAATTTACTGTAACACGCACTTTAGCTTTGAGTAGCGTCGCTGCTGGCGTGTTGTAGAAGAGAGGCGGGTTTTACTGCTTAGAGGGAGAATTTCGTACCTTCTTTCTTACTCATCTTGGAGGCCATTGTCTGTATGCTGTACTGTACAATATATTTCACTATGTGAACAATAGCGATCACAATTAATGTTATCAACGGGAGGTAAAACCGCTGCAAATCACTAATAAAAGTATCACTGTGGTGAATGATGCAACTAATCCGAGCAACGCTGAGAGAATGAACGAGTTAAGGGGTGATAGGCTTTGTGAGAGGCTGTCGTTAGGACTTTTCCACAAAAAATGCACGTGGGCGAGGAAACATTTTGCTCGCACTCCGATACAATGCTCGTACACCGATTTGCTCTTATACAAAGTCACTCGTAAACCGAGGTATTACTGTTTTGTACATTTTAAATGTGCATGTTTAATTGTCTTTTTTATTTTTAGTTGAGTGGCATGTGACCTCAAAAATAGAAAGTATTATTAATATTTGTTTTCTATTATGTAGTAACCATTTTATAAAGAAGAAAAGCACAGTATCTTGTAATTGTGCCTTATTGCTGTGACATCAGGAATGCAAAAGATCTTTTGATATATTTGAGGCATTAAGTTTCATGTAGATCAGCTTTGACTGTCTTATTTAATTATAAGGCTCCATAAAAAAAGAAAAGAGTATTGTAGTCTGAAAGTTAAGATGGTGGGATAGGCTGTAGTTCTAAGAGACATGTTGTGCATTCCCTCTGCCAGGAAAGGGGTATTAACATGATAGATCGTGGATCATTTTTTTTCCAGCAGACGGGACAAAATTTCCACCCGCACATGCATTCCTAATAAAGCAGAGGATGAGCACAGATGGAGTGTTTTAAATGAAGCCCCTCTCCTTCACAGCAAACACTCAATAAGGTTAAAGGTTTGATGATCTAACCTGTTTACTTGAGTAAATGCATGTACGTTTATGTCACGCTAAATGAGTTTCTCATTTGCTTTATAAACAGGAAGAGCAAGGAATTTGCAGACTTTCTTTTCTCTGTTTATTCCACCACTTGATCTCCAGACCCCCAGTGTCCCTTTTTGACCTTATTCAATGTTATTCATATTATTACAAACTTTTATATCATTTTAAATCATTTATATATAAATAGAATCTGATTGAAAATATAATTTGTTAAATTTTTAGAACATAAATGGCATACGCTGCCGTTTTTTGTTTGTTTGTTTTTTTGCTTGCTGCTTTTGCCTTTTAAAAATATGTAAATGACCCTCTTTCAATGATCAGGCACATTGTTTAATATAAATAAAAGCATTTCTCCTCCTGATATGGTATGACTATTTACATGAGTGACTTTCTACACTTTCTAAATGATAATAAAACTTTAAACTTGCAGTTTCAAGCCAAACTCTAAATAATTATCCATTTTCAAAAGGTAATTTAGTGTGTGTGTTTTCATGTATAGTTACAGACAGTATTTGTACAATAATGGCAACCTTTGAAAATGTCTTTATAGTCATTTTTATTGTTGTGACAATAATTTGCCCTCGAGTTTTATAAGCTGTCTTAATTGATATAAATGATTGTCATTAGGCAGGGGAATGTCTGATTTTAGCTTACGGGCAGTGGAGTGCAGAAGTGACCTCTTTAAGGGTGCAGCGGGGGCTGATGAAGTGTGTTTACTGATCTCTGGGGAGTTGGAGATTGTGTGTGTGTGTCAGTCATAGTTTGCGTATGCCAATGCCTATGAGAGGGTTCAGAATTTAGCCCATCCCCAGGAAGTGTTGATAAAACCGGCTGGCCGGAAAGCTTGTGTAAATTATTACATTCCAGTTTAGCCTTGTAAGGCTATTTTTACCCTCCCAATGCTGTTCTGGGCTCCACCTTCACTCTTCCTCCTCCTACGTGAACAGGAAAGACTGGTTTACGTGCAGCCAGAAAACCGGTTTCTCGCTCTGTCACTTTTGTCACATATGGCGGTGGGCGTTATCATTCATAATTAGCTCAGATTGTCTAGATTAATATGCCTATTGAGACGTTTAAAATCTGTATGTTTTAAGACACACAGAACTTTCGGTTCCCAGTGTGCAACGGGACATTCCACTTTCCAAAAATCCCCTAGACTCATACCACAAAGGCTTTTCGATAGCACACTTCCTGTATCTGTTTGTGTTGAAGACAATTAGACTCTCTCATCATGTGAAAATAATCCACGAATCCCAAACAAAACTGACTGAGCCTGAAATTTTCTCTGCAGAGCTTGGATGAACTTGATGATGATGATGGAGAAGAGAAGGAGGGGAAGATGGAAGAAAGTGTTACACAGCTCAACACAGTGCAGAACGAGGCGCTGACCCCTGACCCCGGAGAGGCCCACTCGATACAGGTGAGAGTGTCTGTTTGTTTTAAGTAATGTGATGTCAGAGGATTCTCTAGTGGCCTCAAGAGGGTGTTTAGAGTGCCGCCACTGTTCTGCCTTACAGAGGCAGTGTTGACCAAAGAAACAAACACAATCAAGTGACAAACTCATGGAGCCACACTAGACTAGATAATAGCTCTTGACACTAGACAAGATGGTGGTTTGTGTTACGATGTGTCTAGAGAGGAAATGTGAGGAACAGGATCGCAACGGTGTCATAGTTAGTATTTTAGAGATTTAAAACAGAACCTAACGAAATGACATTTCCTAAATAAGACATTTACAAAATGCCTCCAATAAAAAAGGCAGTGTAGATTTACAATTTACAATATTAACAATGAAAACATCTGTTTTTTGAAAAGCATTAAATGTTATAATATATACACTGCTTTTCAGTAAGTTGGTCATTTTTATTAAATAATTTTATCCTGAAATTGACAGTAGCCATTTATTTAATAAAAAGATCTATTTTTATTAAAAGCTTTGCTTTTCAATTTTATGTTTCAATAGTTTTACATTTTCCACAAAAATATTAAGCAGCACTTAACTAACTATTTTCAGCATTGATAATATGAAATGCTTCAGCATAGTAGAAAGATTTCTAGACTTAAGACTGGAGTAATGATGTTGAAAATACTGATTTGACATAAAATATATTAGGATAGAAAATAATTATTAGAAATTTTAATAATAATAATATTTTAAAATGTTTTGCATAAGAGACGACTTCCAATATTATTTAAAACTGTGTCTGTATTTAAAACAATTTTTTTGTTGTTGTTGTACTTTATATTAAAAATGCATATAAAATGCATTAGTTAAGTGACTAATGCAAAGCACCGTTTTAGGTTATCGTTTTCTAAGTTATTTTTAGGTTAAGCTTTTTCGATAATCATCAGCTACATCAGCTTTTTTTTTTTTTGTCATGGAATCACCCTCATATTGTTATAATCTTGTATGACCACAAAATGAGATGTTTTTAAGAAAGCTGCTCATTTCTTCCATTAAATGACCTATATAGTGACCAGGGGTGAAAAAAAGCATAATTAAAATAGCCCATAGAGCTCATGCATTTTATTCCAAATCAAATGCGTTTTTGGGTGAGGAACAGACCAAACTTCAAACCATTATTCACTGAAATCTGTGCCTGCATTTGTCTTTATTTTTTTGGACTCTCAGTCTGCCATCAGTAGAGCTCTGGGAAATTGATTACATAGTTTTCTGAACGATGCATCATTGTGTTATATCTAATTTCCTCCTGTTGGGTGGTTGATTCCATGTAGCTTCAGGTTGCTGAATGCATAAAGGAAACTATTAGCGTGAGATTTCTGACACTGTAATCACATTGACATTGTGTGTTTGAGTGCGTGTCATTTTCTATTACTTTTCCCTGGAAAGGATCGCTACTGTATATTCAGTGAGAATTTCAAACCTATTATTGCAAAATATGAAAGGACTTTTAGTGAGCAATTGTTTGCGACTGAAGGCATTGTGAAAAGTGCTTCTATGAAAAGTCACTGAAATGTGCTTCAGTTAGATTCATAATTAAGTTTAAATAAAGAAACCACTGCTGGAGCTTTTAGAATGCGAGTAGTTACATGTGTTTCTGGTAATCCTGGTCATGTTCAGCAGTGTATGCCAACCCACAGTTCTCCAGATGTTGGCCTCTGTTGTATCGACATGGCTCAAATTGTATGTAGGGGACAATAGTCAGTGGCATACCAAATTTTATTTGAAACGGTACACAGTATGTACGGTGTATTCATTTTTTTTTAACCAAAATTATTATTACTATTATTATTTCAGTAAAAAGGTGTTATAGAATATGCAAGTCAGATACTAGGCGTCCAGAGAGGCTAGTGAATGGAGGTTTTTGTTTGTAATTTTCTTCTTACCAGCCAGTGATCTCCAAAAATGCAAGTGTTGGATGGATCAGACTCTGCAGTAGACTTTATGAATAAGTAAACTTGCAAATTATGAATGATCATCCAATCATCAATGGAATACAGTGAAAGTTTTAAAGAGCTTGTTGTTCTTTGACATTGACCTTCCATGATATGTTTTCTCCAATAAGTACAAGGTTACATACATGTGGCCAAAGTTAAATTTCTTTTAAGAAAAACACACTAAAATTTACTCCATTTGCATCTGCAGAAAGTTTCTATTGTTCCTATGTGATAGTTTCTTTTGACCGTATAACCTCTTGACATCTTCTACTGATATATACATATTCTTTCAACATAACCTGAAACAAAAACTTTTTTTTTTTTGCATCATGATGCGCAACATTTTAGATAATCGCATTTAAGCTCTTTCCAAAATCATCAGGTGCATCAGCAAGCAAGTAGACTCGTAATGTCATCTTGTTTAACCTTCAAAGATGGACTGGTCTGCCCTTGAAAAGCAGTGGGCAGGGTTAAGTAATCGCTCCCATAAGGTCAGTTGTGGTGTTGCAGTGAATGTCAGCACTCTCTGAGAGTAATTCACACAATTGCTTGCTTGGTATTTCCAAAATTAGAGCAGCATCCCGAAAGTTTTCAGTGTTCCCTCATATTAAAAGAGATGATAAAGGTAGCATTATGTCCCTGTTTTTTTATAGGCATTGCAGTTAAAGCAGATGGCAGATTTACACATCCCTTCAGACATGCAAGCGTAGAGCATCTCAAAAATGTGCTGCTTTTTTCTCCTCCATTTATCAGTTGCTTGGAATGGCTTTTGTGGAATTCCACACCATATTTCACTCCTCTTTGACCTCCTACTAGACGTGGTCGTAATCTCCGAGCTTTCTACAATATTAGGACGATGCCTGACAGCTCTCATGTTCACCCATTACAGGCTTGGATGCACACGACGTGCCTCCGAATATTCAATGTACAGTCTGTTCAAGGCTGCTGGTAATTTAGGGATGCAGTAAATTAAAAGATTGTAGGTATTTTTATGCCGGGACAAGCATTTGCCTTCTGGTGCTATGTGTGTTGTTTTGCCGCTTCTCTCTCTCTAATGAACTCCTGATCAGCTCAAGGCCTCCATCTGCTTCTGCTTAGGGTGAGCTTTACCTTTTTTCTCTCCTGCCATACAAGGAAAACATACTCCGGTACAGAAGAACGGCTAGAACTCACAGAAACGTACGGTACATTCCACAGGATCATCTCGCTTCAGTGTGGCGCCAGTGCATTGCTGGAAATTTGTCTTATGATGTTTTGAAACTGTGCCTCAAAATCTATTGCGTTCCCAACCTATCAATGGCCAAAAAGGTTAAGAGTTTTTCAGATTTTTCAAGAGCTACTGAGCATTTTTAAGCATCATAGAGTGCAGTACGTGAGTGCGATATTTGAAACACTACGTATCACAGTCACATCTACCAGTGCCTGCAATGCCCCCAAAATCCTGTCTATTTACATTTATGCATTTGGCAGATGCTTTTATCCACACTAAATTCAGACTAAATTGCATTCAAGATACATATTGACATTCTAATCGATTCTTGCTTTCCCTGGGGATTGAACCCATGTTGTAAACACCAGTGCTCTACTGGTTGAGCTACAGGAAAGCTGTGCATGCATCATTGATACTATTGATACAAACAATTATGTATGTACATAACTTCTAAATGCTCATGAAGACCAAAAATGCTGTCTAGGTTTCAGACACAATCATACCAAATGGTCAGTATTTTTGTATTTTTGAATGGTGGATTGACACGTTTGACCTGCCTGCGATTGTAAAGGCGTTTATGAACAATCAAACAATTGGGGAAAGGATGGGAAACTCACCAGGATTTGATACAAAGTCCTTGCTTGTCAACATAAAGGACATTTATGCATAAAGGACAACATAAAGGACATCTGGACAGATATCTAAATATCCAGCTCGTTGGGGTTCAATACAGCCCTTGCTTGACAGTGTGTGGTTAATTCTGAGTCTTAAAGTGTTTGTGTTCATTTGCATTTTTAATTAGCACTTCTAGTGTGAAGACGTTGGATGTGCTGGGAGGGATTTCCCATGTGCCACTCAGCTGACCCCAACAATAAGAGCAATGAGATAGTGGCAGTGTAATTTTCACCTGACAAAAGTGCCTGCTAAAAATGTTAAGGATAAAGGCAGAATTTAAATGCAGTTTCCTCCTGAAATTCTCACCCTTTGGTATTTTTACATGGTAAGCTCATTTAATCTTGCGCAGCCTATATGGGTAAATATAAATTGTGTATGGGTGACAGCCATTGCTGAATTTCTCTGGCAGGATTTAAATGTTTATCACATAAAGCAGAAAAGATTTAGGGCACATGAGCACGGCTCCAGAATGTCAGAACAGGCCTGTGCCTGACTTTTTTTTTGGACCGGACTACTTGAGATCCTGAGATCTTACCTTTTAAATTGGCTGTCAAAATCACAAAGCCTGTCGGATCAACAGCTATGAATTCCTTTTTTAAGTAATGTGCAATTTAACAGAAGAGAATCTGGGCTGAATGTGTTTGCTTTCTCCACACCCACTCTGTGTTCTGTTTCTTTGGGCTCTGATGACCAAAATGTCAAATACATTTTTACGGTTAAAGATTCCAGCTATACAAATGGTAGTTAGATTGAATCTCTTTTTTTTTTGAGAGAGTGATATTGGGTTGATACTGTGAACACTATTGAGAACTACTATATTTAATTTATTTAAATTGTGGTGGACATTAAAATAGCTCTCAAAACTTTATAAAAAACAGTTTTGTGTTCCCAGGACATGTTAGGTATGACGTGGTTCTCAGCATTTAGCGAGAGTTTGGGAATGATAACCTTAACCCTTAGGCCATCTGATGGCACTTGTTTTGATGCACTTCTTTGTTCAGTGCTAAGTGAGTTATAGCACCTTGATATTTTTTGATTGAAATTTGTTCAGCTTTTGTACCTCAGAAAGGACCGTATGAATAGAGCAAGGCATACCGTTCAAAGTCTAACAGAAACTATTAGGAGGCTTTTGTGTTTGTATCTGTGTTTAGGTTTCTTTGTCCATTTAAAAGCCAAATATTAGAGTTGGTTCTCATTCTTATGCCTCTTTTTTCCCTTTTTTTCAGGACACTCCAAGATCCAGAAGTCATAAGAGGTGAGTCTGACTGCATCTAATATCTATCAGCGGGTGAGAGGGGTTGTTCCAGCATTAAGATGCACAGAGGCAGATCGAAGGGAGATTAAACCGGTTTTGACCGCAGCTCTGTACCATTCGTTCATCTGGTGGTTCCTGTTAGATGTACAACGGTTCTCCTGACTTGAAAATTTGCCTTGGCAAAACTGCTGAAAAAAAGGGGGGTCTCGTCAGAAGAAAAGGATTTAAAGCCTGTGAATCGACAGCATGGCTTAACTGGACTCCTTTTCAGAGCCACTGTGAGACTGCCAGGAGCTTTCGTATTCTCAGTAGGACTGAATTTGTTTCCACTTGAATGATACAAGCAGACTGTTTGTATCAAGCTGAGCTGACAAATTTGAGAGAAAAGTTCTAGGAAGTGAACTTGGAGACCTGAGGTTTTTGTCTTTTATTCACCGCAAACCAAACACTGATTGAGTTTGACAAAGAAATATCCAGCATGACTCTGTCTCACCTCTTACGTAAACACTTCCTGCTCTAACAATGGCTATTTTTCTTTAACTTTTCCAAATGTCACATTCAATTTTTGATAGTTTACAGCAGCTGAGTTGCTGATTCACAAACAAGCAGTTATATTGAACGATTCCTTTAAAATAATCTTTTGAAGCATTTCATACAATAGTTAGAAATCTCCAACTGTATTGGAGAAGTTTAGAAATAATCCATGAAATAGAATTTAATTTACCACAACTGACTGGTAGCAATCCAGAACACACTAGTAATGGACGCTCTAACCATCGCAAATATACTTATTTAAATATCGACTTCTGGAGATGTTTGAATGAAAAAGCAATCCAATCAGTTGAGCTAGGTCATTTAAATGAACCAACCGATTCACTAAAATGAATCAGACCTCCCAGTTTACAATCGCTTGGACTCCAGGGTGATGCACACAAAAGCCCATCTGAGGCTCAGTCTGGCCGTTTGATTAGTCGCCCATCTTTCTGCCCCCGATACTCTCACTCGAACACCCAGGGCCCTGCCGCAGCCGGCATGACAGGTGGGCGGCAAACCAGCAGCTGAGACCTCTACACATACACACTCACAGTCAATCCGAATAAAAGGAGGGACTAACATTCACATTAAATTAGTCTCACTGCCATATATAATGTTTCAGAGACAAGGAAAATATTTCTACTATGGTTCGTTGAATACTAACCATACATTTATTCTTGAGCAATGAACACGAGTTTATAGAAATGTTTTCAGAATTAATTACATCTACAGCCAGCTAGTATGACCAACATATTTTGAGTTGACTTCTGGTCCCCCCCCCCCCTTCTCTCAAATATAGAGAGACACCACTCCCCCCTCCCACCCCTGCTGGGTTTCCAGGAGCAGATCATTACCTCTGCCTCCTCCTGTTTCCTCTCCACAGGGGACTAATGCAACAGAGTGGCTGTTACATTCCCAGGACATGAACATTCAGATTGGACATCTGCTCTGTTCGCCGAGTCTATCAGATTTAGACTACACTACACTGATAGAGCCACGAAGAATATATCACACACCTCATCTGGACACATTACTGGACCTTTTCTTTCTTTAGGGTTTCCTTTATTATTATTATTGTTCTACTTTTAGTGTTGAATAATAGCCGAGTCATCTTTGAAAGATGTCAGGACCAATTGCAGTTTTGAAACAATACAGTTTAACATTTTCAGAAGAAAATAACTTGTCTCCACTCTGTTAGACTGTGGCCAGGACATCGCTATGCGGTTGCTGGGGTGTTCAGGGTGGTTTCAAGGTGGTTTCTTTGTCAAATGAAAAGATCCCACCTGAAAACTTGATATTCTGGTCTCTAAAAATGTCCATTATCATCATGTGATAGCATAATTTGATCACTTAAAAGTAATACAAAATACAGACAAAATTAGTGGGAGGAATTACCCTTAGGGGTTTGTTCAGATCTCTAACCCTAAGAATGAGCAATAATATTATTAATAGTGAAGATGCTTGTATTAACGAAAAAGTTTGGGTTCATAACCATTAGGCCGGTTGGTTTCACATCTGCTTCATTTTGTACGTTTGACCTGAATATCCTCATTATATAAAGCACTTCACCATGCCTCCTCATTAGCAGAAGGATTAGAAAGGCCGTCTATCAAAGAGAATAACCCTGGCAAATATTCCACCGGGAAATGGTTTTTCAGTGCCTGAGCGGCGATGGCCCAACCAGACCTCAGTGGATGTTAATGTCACGGGGGCCAGAGCCCCCCTCACTCCGTCTAGCGATTGACGCTACTTCCAATCAGAGCGGGATATTTCTGTAGGGCCAGTGTTGCATTTGTCACTTTCACAGCTGATTTCACAGCAATTTTGAGAACATTTTTGAATTCTGTTTTTTTGAAGCTGTGAAATGTAAGCGTTTGAAATGTAAAATGACAGGTTGTTTTGAGCAGAGCTCTATCCTTTATTAACTGGAGATTGGCCACAGATCTGAACACTTGCTAGAAAACAGCATGAGACTGCATTTGCAACGCATTTAGCTCCTGTTTCGTCTTTCCAAACTAAACCGAATATGTACGTTGGATGGATACGGTTTTATTCATGTAGATTTGATTGGATCAGGATGGGGTTAATGTGTTACATTAAACAGTCAAAGCCTTAATTACCCATAATGTGCTTCCTTGACTATTTTATTCCACACGTAATTACGATTAAATTACTAAAGAAACTAATTATGGACTTGTATCTCAAAATGAGGTTAACATATAATAATTGATAAAATCACACTAGTAATCCAATCCGCGAAGCTGCTTTGAAACAATGCATGTTGTGAAAAGCAACATTCAAATAAACCTGAAATAACGTTACTTAAATTTTAGTAAAAGTAGGAATTTCCAGTCGATACTCCGGTGGTTTAAAGGTGTGTCAAAAAGTTTCCAGATTATTCTGTCTTTCACTGGGTAATCTCACCACAAACTAACACCATCTGTCCAACCTGTGTCACTGCATGGGGATGGCGGCACATCTAATTTTGATGCATGAAATCTTTATCATTACCTAGTTTACATGCAGGGAGTTTATAAATACACTAATTAGAGGTCAACCGATTAATTGCTACTATTGATTGGTGGAACAGTCAATTATCGGCAAAAATCTGATGTTTTTCTGGGTTCGTTGCTGCATTATCAGTATATAGGCTATGTTTGTCGAGGCCAAGATGAAATTAGCATTTGTAGTACTCAAGCAGTTAAAAGAATGTGGCAAATCCGACCCAAATGTTTGTCATGTATTTGCATTAGTTTATATCCAGCTAATCACTTTTATGGATTCATTAGCCAATGAAGTTGCATATTTAAAGCTAGTGATGTGAGAAATAAAACTGTATCTTCATGCAGCTGACAGGATATATATTGTGTAAATTTGATTAGATAGTCATCAGATGTTCTAAAATAAAGTGCAAGAGTATACATATAATAATCATTCGTGATTCCCTTTGTAACATTAAATAAGGTTAATAAATGCTATAGAAGTATTGTTCACTGTTATTAATTTCAACATTTACTAATACTTTTTTATTGTTTTTAATTTTATCTGTTCACCTTAATGTAACAATGCATTTAGTTAATGTAAATACTAGCTTGTTAACATCCAAAGAAATTTGACTTATTGCTAAAGAAACACATTTGACCTGTATCTTAATGTTTAATTGATTTTCTGTTGAATTTGTTGTGTAGAAAAAATGTTAATATATTTTAATATATTTATTTCATTTTGCAGTGTTTTGTTTTTTAATCGGTATCCATCTTTAAAAACGATCGGTCGACGCATATGAGCCTGTCTGCAATTTCTTGCCAGTTCTTTTCTGTTTTGTGAAATGTATAGGCAGCCCTCGCTCAGAACATTCTGAAGCAAAAAGACAGCCCAATAATTTGATTCCCAGTGAAGGGTATTGACTGAAATGGTAAAATATTACAAAGGAGTTTGTTCAAGTTTTCTACATATGCAATTATTGAAATGAACCTGATTAAAATAAGTTCAACGTGAATATTCCCTGAGCGTCCAGCTTGGGTGAAGAGCATGAGAAAGAGAAAGAGAGCCAGATGGGGAAGTAGAAACAAATGTAAAAAGACAGATATTCTTCTTATTTGTTTATCCCTTTTCTTTGACTAGCTGCACAGCGGTGTCTCAAGGCACAGTCCTGTAGGAAGCAGGTCTGTTCTCATCACTAATGAAAGCGTATTGCTCTAATGCCTTCTACTGTGCCATAAAAAGGCTTTTCATACTCTGATAATTTACTGCTTCAGTTTTCTTATTTCCGCTCCTACGAAATAAATGACACACTTTTCAAGCCATTATGTGAGGAAAAAAGCTGAAGTCTCATTTGACTGGAGGGAAAAAAAGGCGTGAAAAGGTGTTTTAGCAGACCTGGTTGCGCACCTGGTTTTTTTATTTACGCTTTTAAGAAGCGCCTCCATTAGAGGGGTACGGTACCATTGGCAGTGAGTCACGAACCAGACGCACTGTTCCAAAATGCTTTTTCAGTGTCAATAAGCATGACCCCTTTTAGTTTATTTTGTACCGTACTTGGCATATTCAATAGAAAGATGTGTTCATTTAGATGTTCAAACTAAAAAAAGTACCTTTGGCATTAATGATGGTTTAGCATTAAAAATGTTGTTTTTGTCTGTCCAGTGATGAAGACCGACAACGCCATCGGCACGGATGGGAAAGCATCGGGGCTTCACCCACAGGCCTGGAGAGAAGACTAGAGGAGCTAGAGAGGGTACGTGTCTGAACCTCCAGCGTTAAGATAGGAGAGAGCATGTCTCACCAACAGGATTTCACTTGGGATGTGCGAGTGTAGTCGACACTGAAAACAATAGTCGACTACATGAGAAAAAAATACACACAATTTTATAGTTTGAATTTTAAATTTAAAAACTGTTTTAATTTACTTTAAAAAACTGAATTTTACATTTAAAAACATTTTTTTTTACATTTTAAAAACAAACATTAAAATAAAATCTTTACCTAAGATCTCGAATGCGTTTTCGTTCTGTCAGTCGAGGTTGGTTTAAAAATGGCCACTCAAAAGACGAGTGAGGTGTAAGAGTATTTTAAATTAGGTTTTTTGTAAACTGTCATGTCAAACTGGCGTATAATAATTCCACTGGAGCCAAGCGTAACCATAATAATCACAGACACGGAGAGAGACTAGGAGAACTAGCCGAAACAAGTGACACTGTGATCCCACTCGCGCTGAAAGAAGAAATATACAGATATATGTATATATATATGTCTGTATATGTGTGTGTGTATGTGTGTATATGTATATTTCTTCTTTCAGCGCGTAAAGAAGAAATCGCGTGTATATATATATATATATTTTTTTTATTATTATTTTAATTTTTTTACCCGTTTAGTAAACTTAATGTCACTGGTAACCTACACATATGCCTTGCTATAGCGAGCCGTTTTAGACTCCCGAAGGTAAGCGTGCCGCGTAATGGTGACCGTATTTTCAGCGGCATTCACTATGGGATTTCAAATTGATTCACAGATTAACTATTTTAAATCTATCATTTATGTATTTAAATATATTTTTGACTGTCTTCTGAGGTTTTCTTAATTTTAGACTTGTCGGTTACAAAACAAAAGTTTAAATGACTAACAAATTAGTCTTAGCCCACATTAGCCTAGTTTTCACAGTCTTGTTCTCAAAGACTTTCTTTGTACCTATTGAGCCTGATTTTTATCTTAATCTACACATGTACTCAAACATTGCCTTTCATCTGAGGAAAAAAGTCAACATTTCATTCACTTAACAATCTTACATCAGGCTCTCTCTCAGCGCAGCCCCGACCTTTCTCTGGAACACATCTCCGTTTGCAGCATTTATATCCCGTGCCTCTCTCAAATGTCACTATACTTTCAAACCTGAAATTTCAAACCTACAGATTCTGAACTTTCATTTCAACATGGGATCAATATCCAAACCCCCTATTTTGTGTGTGTGTGTGTTTTTTAGCACATTGCTCTTGCATTGGTTTCATAAATCTCTCAGCTTGACAGCACTGTAATAACCTTCAACTTAATTGGCTTCAGATTTTTCACACAACAAATTCACACATAGTGAATACTAGATTTTAAAACGTAGCTAAATTTTTTGAGGTCAGTGCATTAAGACTACACGATCTTGAGAGGAATACCCAGACATGCGTAGACAGACATGCATGTAGGAACATATGTTCACACACTCTAACATCTAGTTCAGATGAAGGATGAGCCTCTGTGACAGGAAGGATTCAGAGCATATCTCCAAAGTAAATTGAAAGGTTGTATGAGATTCTGTTCTAAGTGTACATCCTAACTACATGCTGATTTATTTTTGAAGGGGTCATGAATCAATAAATCAAATTTTCCTTGATCTTTTGCCACCATGCCGTGTTGGCGGCTGTCGAGATGTAAGGCTTTGGATCTGACAGAATTGTGTGTTCACAGGAGCTGGCCTTCGAGAGACAAGAGAACGGTCGCCTGCTGAAAGCTCATCAAGACAAGGACGAGCTGATTGTTAAGCTGAAGGAGGAGATCGACCTGCTGAACAGGGTGAGAAGCCGACAGAGGCCTTTTAACAAGCGCACGTGGCAGAGGCAGTGCTACAAATAACGGTTATCTGATCTAGCAATTTTCACTTCCCGCTCCATAACCATATAGGCATTTCATTCTCAGCGACGACGATGTAACCTCTATTAAAGAGTTTAATAATAGGAAATGACAATTTATAGGCTGCTTGCACACACTCTAGAGAGCATTTTACCTGGGCTTACCTCAAATGGCACTTGATGAATACCTTTACATGGATATAGACCTTATTTAGAGCAGTGCCATTCATTTAATTGCACTGGAAGCAATTTTTTTTTAAAGGGGGGTGATGAAGTGTTCGGGGGGGCAGGGGGTTGGTAAACATGAGTTTACATCAAGCAGTCTGAAACTTCAGATGAAGGGCAAAAGAAATTGGTCCAACGATGGTATCATTCTAGTATCACTGTCCTTAGCAACGACCATTTACTAGTGTTTCTGTTAGCTTTCTGTATGGCAGCTGCCGAACTTCCGGTGAAAACGAGCGCTTGGCATTCAGTCATAATATAAAAATAGTTTTTGTTGGTGGTCCCACTTCTTGTTTGCTGATTGGTTACAGTTTGTGATAATATTTGTTTAATTTCAATGCCAAATTTGTAAAGCATTTATTCGACACTCAAAAATATAATTTCTATCCACATGGCTTTTTTTACTCAAAAGAATTTGAGGACCACTGACATAGGACACATTTTTTTCATCATTACCGCCGATAGGAGAGTATGGAAATACACCTTATTGCGCATAACGACAATTTCATACTGTTTACTTAAGCTTAATATGTATTTATATTTATAAAGAGATTAAAAGTTGCATGAATAGCATCGCATTGCTTGATTTTAGATTTGTGATTTGCGAAAAGAACCACGGTCTACACAAATGCATTGGAATAAAAGTATAATTTTCTCTCTAAAAGGTGCTTAATTACAATATTTACACTCTGTTAATATACACCAGTGATTCTGTGGTTTCATCCCATTAAGCGGAGAGTTAATTAAAAGCATGCGCATCATACCACAAGCATGCAGCGTTACGCTTGTTTGCTCTGCTAATGGACATTACTCATCTGCTAACTTGTCACGGAATTTACTAGGGCACCTGGCAGACTCGGGACATGTCCTGTGTAGAGTTTGCAGGTGTTTTGCATTGCGTAAAGCTTGTTTTCTCTGACTAAACAGCTGTGTATGAGGCAGGCTGGCGTCTAAAGAAAAAACCATTACCAAATGACCACGTTGCTATCTCAAGGTAATCAGCTCCATATTGTAAAGGCGCTCTGTGGCTTAGCGGAAGATTATCCTGCTGTAAGCGCTTAATCTGAGATGGCCGCCTCTGAATTGGGCAAGATTGGAAATGTGATGAACAACATTAAGTCACAGTGTCCTGTGGAGATTGATATAGTTATTTATGTGTTTTCCTTTTGCACTCGTCACAGTGGGTGTGTACCGGCTGTCTTCATGTCATATGTCTGTGTTTTTCTGAAAGGGAACATTTGAAACCGGCCAGACTCTTTGAACATGCACCGGTCAGTGCAAAGCGTCAGGTGCAGACTAAGCGAAGATTTGTATTTATGAGCACAGCGACAATCAATTAGCAAGATAGAGCGTTAGAATTGTCCTTCTTTTGCCAAAGTGATGATGAATGATTTTTCTGCGGGTTCATGAAAGGTCAATTTTATATATGGAAATGTGTGAAACAGCTGAAAAGCTGATGCCATGCCACGTAATTATAGAAGCTTGTAAGCAAACGTGTGCCTTTTCCAATGTCTGCATTCATGCGGAGCTGAAAGATTGTAATAATTGCAGAGTAATTTTTTCCCCTATTGTGCTTTCGCAGTGCAGCGTCAGCGATGGCCTCTTGATGTGTGTGATGGCAACACGCTGAGAAAGCATTGGTTTCTAGCCATCGGTAAGAAGTGGGGAAATCAGTTGGCTGTGTCATGTTGACATCGTGTCTCTGTGAATGTAGCTGAAATGCGTTCACTGATGTGAGAGATGATGTGCGACTAACTAGTGTACTTTGAGGTTGTTTGATTGTCTGTAGTTTATGTATGGTAAGGCATATATTGTAGTTTTGCTGTGCATATATTAGTAAGAATGAAATGTGGAATGGTTAATTTGTGGTGCCATTTGTAAAGTAGTTTGTAAGAAGTTAGTTTCCTAAGTGTAGCTCTAAAGTTTCCTTGTAAAGTGATAGCACAATTCCAAGAGGTCATGAAGCAGGCCTTATTTGGTTTCAAGATGCAAGGTGAGGTGTAATGTTTTATTTTGCCACCAGCAAATATTGCTTGTGTGTATATATATATATATATATATATATATATATATATATATATATATATATATATATATATATATATATATATATATATATATATATATACACTCACATCACCATACAGTCACTAGCTATATTTGCTGGACACACTTTTTTTTTTTTTTAAACGACCACTTCTTTCTTTTATTATTTATAAAAGCAAGATGTGGTCATGTGACATTTTAATTGTGTGTTGAGGAATGTTCTCTGTAGGAATCGGACATGTAGTTGTCTGGTAGTGTTGGCTTAGCTTTCTCTATATTTTGTCCAAATGTGCTCCTGTTGGGCTGATGCTGTTGTGATTTTTACAATGAGAGAAAAACCACTTCTCAAAGGTCTTTAACCCAGAGTCAGCCTCTGCAGAAACAACTCCCAATCTTTGCTCTGTTCACAAATACCTTTACATCCTTCCCAAAATGGCAACACAACCTATGGACATTCTCAGATAAAAGTATTTTAGAATAGAATATTCGTTCTGAACCATATGTAGCAGGCCTTTCGCAGACTTCAGCACAATGTCAGACTAAATTCAGCACATAGCTAAAGAAATGTGTTGAAACATGTAGTAATATTTATATAAAGTACTTATTTTCTAAACAATGAAATGTTCCTCACTGTCTTGCAGAGTTTAGTTGCACCTAAAGCAGCTAATCAAAGTTTTACTGGGGATACTAGAAACTTCCTGGCATGTCTGTTGAGGCAAGTTGGAGCAGGTTTGGGCAGCCCTGCTATACGGTCACCTGGCCTTTTGAAGTGGATGTTACAAATGAGCTACAGGAGGAGTTAGTGTGAGTGGAAGAGTCTAAGGAAGATTGTCCACAAGCATTTATGGTAATAGTTTATTTAGAGTTTCCCAAGCAATCTGAGGAGTTTGCAGAAACCAGCAGAGTAGAGTCAGGAGTGTGTGATTGGGGAGCTGTAAGAAGAAGTGTGCAGTGGCTTGTGACAGCAGGCTATCCATCCATCCAGCCAATGTGTAAGGAGGTGAGCTTAGAAAAGACACACATACCCTTGCTGCGTCCCCCGCTTGGTGGAGTTGCCGGTCTTCACACGATGAGCGATGAGTCTGCCGCTCCAGCCACAATGGAGCCAATAGAGTACACGCGTTTCGAACTGGCACTATGGTGTGTGTATGTGTGCGTGTCATGCGCAACTAACTTTCTTAATACACATCAACAAACTTAAGTACTACTTTTCATCGTATCATCACAGCTGTGCATTAAACATCATTACTACTTATGATTGATTGACAGTTTTACTTATTTACTACACACACATCAGAAGCTCCCTTACTTTATCCAGGGTATTGATTCATTCTTGTGACTATTCCCTGCTTTTCAACATCTCCAAATTCCACTCGTCCAGTTTCCTCACCTCTCCATCACGGGCCAGCTGACCATTAGAACGCCGCTCTACTTTTTAGTCTTGCTGTGAGGAATGAACCCAGTGGGTGGTTCTGACCCTTTCATGTCAGAGCTGTTGTCTTTGTGTGAGATTGCAGTCTGTTCTCTCATTTCCTTCCAACACAAACAGCTTCAGAGCCCAACGGCAACAAATACAGTCTGCTGTGTCCTTGCTAGACCACTGAAAGGTTTGCTTGATGTGTCTGTCTTGTCCCTGTACTGAAAGGTGCTCAGTGCATATGCAACACAGAAATATCAACAAATAAATACACTGTAAACAAAGCTTCCAGGGACAGATGTCAAAAGGTCACGCTTAAACTGACAGCAAGAAAACTGTTCTCTCCTAACATTGCCGAACAGCAGCTGCCTCACAAACTGCCAGTAACGGCCTTGAACAATGCTACTGTAGCTCAGCTTCATCCAGCATGTATGCCTATAAAAGAATGAACACTATAGCTTCGCTGCACATAACAAAACCCTGAAGCTCCATTACGCACATGTAAATGAATTAAACATGTCACATAAATACAGGTGCTGGTCATATAATTAGAATATCATCAAAAAGTTGATTTATTTCACTAATTACATTCAAAAAGTGAAACTTGTATATTTTATTCATTCTCTACACACAGAATGAAATGTTTATTTCTTTTAATTTGATGATTATAACTGACAACTAAGGAAAATCCCAAATTCAGTGTATCAGAAAATTTGAATATTACTTAAGACTGATATGAAGAAAGGATTTTTTAGAAATCTTGCCCAACTGAAAAATATGAGCATGAAAAGTATGAGGATGTACAGCACTCAATACGTAGTTGGGGCTCCTTTTGCTTGAATTACCGCAGCAATGCGGTGTGGCATGGAGTCGATCAGTCTGTGGCACTGAGAGCTCAGGTTGCTCTGATAGTGGCCTTCAGCTTTTCTGCATTGTTAGGTCTGGAATATCGCATCTTCCTCTTCACAATACCCCATAGATTTTCTATGTGGTAAAGGTAAGGCGAGGTTGCTGGCCAGTTAAGAACACTTGACATAAGGAATGCGACAACTGAAACCCATGTCTTGCATACGTCTGTGCATAGTGTTTCTTAAAGCACTGACTCCAGCTTTGTGAATCTCCCCCAGATTTTTGAATGGGTTTTGTTTCACAATCCTCTCCAGGGTGCGGTTATCCCTATTGCTTGTACACCTTTTTCTACCAAATCTTTTCATTCCCTTCACCTCTCTAACCTTAATGTGCTTGGACACAGAGCTTTGTGAACAGCCAGCCTCTTTTGCAATGACCTTTTGTGTCTTGGCCTCCTTGTGCAAGGTGTCAATTGTCGTCTTTTGGACAACTGTCAAGTCAGCAGTCTTCCCCTTGATTGTGTAGCCTACAGAACTAGACTGAGAGACCATTTAAAGGCCTTTGCAGGTGTTTTAGGTTAATTAGCTGATTAAAGTGTGGCACCAAGTGTCTTCAAAATTGAACCTTTTCACAATATTCTAATTTTCTGAGATACTGAGTTTGGGATTTTCCTTAGGTGTCAGTTCATCAATAATCATCAACATTAAAAGAAATAAACATTTGAAATATCTCAGTCTGTGTGTAATAAAATAAATATACTAGTTTCACTTTTTGAATGGAATTTGTGAAATCAACTTTTTGATGATATTCTAATTATATGACCATCACCTTTGTATATCTGCAGAAATTCACCAGAGGCTTTATACACCCCAGTAAACCCTCAGTTACGCTTATATCTCACTACAAATTCAATCAAACTACACTTAAAATCTCATCTTTCAGTGGACAGAACGTTACTAATCATGTGGATGCGCCACACTACATCTGTATTACCTCCATCTTTTCCACGCAGCCCCGTCCTTGACTTGGCTGAAGAACTCATTCTATGATGAAATCTTCACCACTTGCATGTAATTGACCTGGATGCTCTAGTCCATGTCTCTGCCGGAATAACATTTACAGTGACAGAGGAAATACTTCAACTGAAGTCTGTACACAGTGTTGTTATGTGTTCAAATAAACAAAATAGTCACTTTCTGGGAAACGGGTGCAAAATATCTGTAGTAAAAATGAAAGTTGCTTCAAACAGGGAAGAAATTAACGTTTTTTGCCTATATCATAAATGGTCGCTGTAACAAATTACTCTGGTGATAGACTGGCTCTGGTATTTCAGAATGATCAAACCAGAATTAAAGGTGCTGTCCTGTGCAGTGAAATTAGTCCACTGGTTATTCCAGTTAGCACTGGAATTCAGTTTTTAATCTCCCTCATGTTGTTCCAAACCTGTAGGAGTTTCTGTCTTCTGTTCAACACTAAAGAAGATATTCTGAAGAATGTTCGTAACCAGACAGCTGATGGTAACCATTAACTTTCATAGTAGTATTATGGAAGTCACCGTACCGTTAGCTATCTGGTTACAAACATTCTTCAGAACATCTTTTGTGTTCAACAGAAGAAACTCATAAAGGTTTGGAACAACATGAGGGAGAGTAAGTGATGACAGAATTTGCGTTACTGGGACGACTATCCTTTTATACACATTGAAAACAAAACCTACATACATTAGGAAATAACCATGAAGATCATTTTTACAAATGATGGGAAATAACACTATATTATAAAGGCTCAAATTAAAAAAAAAAAAATGCTTTTGCATCTTCAAAACTACTTGACATTTCTCCATAGAGGTAGTAATGTCGCTGTTGTTGAAGCAGTTAAACTTACAGCTTCGCTATTAGTAGGTTACTGCCTAACACAGTCGAGAGGCACAAAGACTGAGGTAGTTCACACACTCTCAATCAATCAATCAATCAATCAGTCCTCCATTACTAGCTCCAAAATGATGCTTTGAAATAATTAACTCTGCTTTGTGTCTTCCTTGCTCTTCGTCAGAAGAGTCTTAGACGACTTGTTACGCATTGAAAAATGACCTGCTATTGTCGTAAAGTCCTTTAGTAAAGTAATCTCTCATTATTATTATCTTTTCAGGACCTGGATGACATTGAAGATGAGAACGAGCAGCTAAAACAGGAAAATAAGACCTTGCTCAAAGTGGTCGGCCAACTCACCAGGTAGAACCCAGCGACCCGAGGATGGCTGAAATGGAGTCTGCGTCTCGCTGTGGCGGCCGGAGGGATTTGCTGAAAACCTCCACCGCCTCTGTCCTTTACGTGTTCTGCTCTGATCTTACGTGTCTGACCGTCTTGTTGTCGCTCTCTGGAAGACTGTGTGCGTGCGGGCAGGCTTCGAGAACCTGGACCTCCGATTATGGAACCGACGATGTTGTGTTACTCGAGGCCTCCCGCTTTTACCGGAAGAACTCACCTTCTATTTAATGTAAATGTGCGAGTATGTATGCTACTCTGACTGTACTTTTAAGGCTAACGCAAGACGACGAAAAGAGGAAATGTCTTTGAATGTATGTGATGCGGCGCCAAATTAATGTTCTTTCTTTCATTACATTTTCTTTTATGATTGCCTTTACGATAAAAGTCTGTCTCTTTAACGCACATCATTTCTATTGCCCCGTGGAAATGAGTCCAAAAAGTGCCTGTTAAACTGTAGCCCACATCTCAACTTATGGCCTCATTTTACATTAGGTAACCGATCCTCCCTGGTGGTTGACGGTACTTGGTGCAATTCCGGTAATTGGTTCAACCTTCCCGTTTTTCTTTTTTGGCAGCCTCCATGAGCACAACGCTATGAATATGTCTTTGGCTTGAATCTTGCAAATGCTGTAATATTATCTGTTATTGTCTGATTTCCACACGTTACATGCCGTTCAAATGTTTACAAGTTGTTTAAACTCAATAGATATCGATAGATGTAGCTGCTCATCACGTACGGTTAGCATGACTCTTAGCCTAAGCTGCTTTTCATTTTAATTCAACCAAACCGATTGGCCGTAGCCGACAAAGACTGCGATATGACGTTTATAAATTCCAGTTGTTTGCGCACCACTTTGGGGATCGTATATACATTGAGCTAATCTACAGTACTAATGACATATATTGTGTAAAGTCATTAGACGGGTTTTTTTTTAAAGACTATCGGTGTGGAAGATATCTGTTTCCCATTGCTTTATATAATGCATGTACAGAAGATTGAATAAAAGTTTGAATAACAATCTTTCATGACTTTTCTTTAACTTTTTACATTGCTGTAAAGTATTGGTATTTTGCATTGTACAAAGATAATATTGTACAATATTGGTTATTTAATAACCAAATGGATGCCATTATAAAATTTCTTTGTAAAAACTAAAGGGTTAACACTTTGCTTTTTTAATTTAGTATTATCCCTATGATTTTGTGCTACATGATCTATTTAAAGGAACAAATAAATAAATAACATCTGTTTCTATTTACAGTTCACTACTGACAAATGAGGAGGGAAATTTACTCTCCATGTCGAGTGTGTTCACACTTGGTTTGAATAAAGCGAACTCTGGCGTTGCTCTGTGCGGTTCATTTAAAATGGCTCTTGGTCTGCTTCTAAAAGAACTACGGTAGCCTACTGTTAAACTGAAGTATGACCGCAACACGAAAGACAATGAAGCAAACCGAAAACAGGACTTGATGTCTCAAGATGCGACCCAAAAAAGGACAGAATACTCGAGCATAACTGGCTGTTCTCGTCATAGGAGTCACGTTGCCCATTACAGTTTGGTACAGGCTGAAACCTCATCTCCATGCAGAAACTCATCTCCATGCAGCTGGTCTTCGTTTGTGTGTGTTTGCATCGAAGGAATTCCTAGTGCTTTTTAACTCCTCGCTTTATAAGCTTTTCACAAGTTCTCAGTTGGTAAAAATACCATCATTTACACGCTCATACAGTTGAGCTTCTATTGCAAAATGTGTCTTAAAAGACTTTCTTTTTAAAAAAAAGAGAATCAGGACCACGTGCATCATTTTCTTAAAATTTTCTCAACTACAAGTGTGAACACACTTCTGCTGATTAAAAATATATTTTAAAGAATCTTGTTAACCAGACTATTTTAGTGACCACTAAGTTGCATTCTATGGACAAAAAAAACATGAATCAAAATTTCCTGTTATGCTCCACAGAACAAAGCCACAATTAGAACATGATTGAGTAAATAATGATCGTTTTCATTTTTGGGTCAATCATCCTTTTAAATGACATGAAATATGACCACCATCTATGCCACAAGTTTGTTTCTTGTTTGCTGTTCACAAAGTAGAATTGCTTTATTTTGATTTGGGAGGTAAACTTTGATCCTGACATGGTCTTGACACTTCAACAACATTTCCAGCTGTGTGATTTCAGTCCTCCGTGAATAGAACAGGCCCAGATTGGCGCTGCGGGAAATCGCGAGGCATTCATAAAACCAATCAGAGACCACCGAGCAGAAGGCTTTGCTATCTAGAGGATGCAGCGACTCCGCTATGGTGCGCCTGCATATTAATAAAGCGCCGGCTCTGTGGTCATTAGAGCCCTCACCCCGAGAGAGGGACGCCTGCTATCGCGCTAATGCTTTAGTAATTGCTTCTTCTCCCCCTCTTTGCCTCTCCAGGACAGACGTGCTTCTGGATTAGCATTTTTATGGAGAAAGAGCCATGTGGATTCTTCTGGGAAGAGTGGAGATGCAAACGTATCCATTACTGAACTTTAACATTCCTCCACTTATTTCAGCAGCTATTTGTTGCTTAAGTAAGTAACATTACTGGCTGGATACTGATGTAAACAGATCCGGGTCAGATTTCACATTCTGTGTAAAAATGATGGAAGCTCATGATACATTCACTGCAACGTGATCCTGGGTTATTAAAAATGTATTCAAATAAAAACAAAAACAGTGTTTAAACTAGCCAGGGAGTCCCGGGCCCTGTTAATAAATTAAATTGATTTATTATTTAAGCAGTTAACACCAAATAGACCCTCACACAGCAGACCCTCATGATCACATAATATGCTAATAATGTAAGCAAATACTAGCTCAAATAATACTGAACATACTAGCAGGTGATATTATCGGAAACATTAAGTAATTGAAGTGGGCTATTCAGATATTCCCTTTTTATGCAGCTGTTTGGCGAAGTGCACGATAAATAAAGTTGTTGGCTCTTAAAGAAAGAATCGATTCTGAATTGCCGAAATCGGCAGTAAAGCCAAACTTAATTCTGTAACATTCTTACGTAACAATGTAGCAGATTTAATCATGGCAACCTATGTTCTTCATTGTCTGTTGGTGAACGACGTCTACTTTGACCCACCCTCAAACGCTGTAGCTTCGTGTTGTGTACATATCGAGAGATGCTGATTTCTGCTGTGCAAAAGCAAATTCTCTTTGTAAACACTTCCAAAGGATGAGGTTGAGATGAGTCAGTGGTTACAATATACCCAGCAATACAACTGTAGTATAACCTTCTGATGACTTGATCTAAAGTCTCTGAGGTCTAAATGGGATTTACAAAAGGCTTATCCATTAAAGATGGGACAGTACCCACTTTTTTGGACCAACTTGCTCCTCTGAATCACAAGCTTTAAGTATTTTTTAATTATTGATGTATATATTTTCTACCGGTTAATCAAAATGAAAAATTCTGCAAATCAGCCGTGGCCCAAGCCGTCCTTGCGATGGAGGTTCGGGTTGAATACCTAGTCCAGGGGTGGGCAAACTACGGCCCGCGGGCCATATCCGGCCCGTTGGGCTTTTTAATCCGGCCCGCCGAACTTGCCGAACCTATATTAAACCTTCATTTTACATTTCGCTGTAATGTCGCGGCTGCAAGCGGCAGTGGCGCTGAAAGTGTGGTGGAGAGTAGGCGTGTGTCGCAAACCCCTCTACACCCCCCTTTATAGCGTTAATTCCGTGCTAAAAAGGAACGAGCGCAAGAGCTACACGCGTAAATAGGGGTACCCGCGAGCTCATTATAATCACTCGCGCGCGCGTGACATCTAATCTGCGCATGCGCGAACATTCGCCCGCTCTCAACTGCTGTTTTTGCTCGCGCGAGCATTTTTATTTTTGTCAGTCGTGGGCGGAGCTTGCTCTTGTAACGTCAAATGTCATTGGTTAGTTCCCTTTTTTCCAGAGGTCAGTTGTGATTGGACGCCTGTGATTGTCAATCTAGAGCTGAGGCAAAGATATGATTCAGTCACATTGCATATTATGGTTTTTCTTTCGATTAAATTGTATTATTATTGTTTTGTTGTAATTTCATGTGTCCCAGTCAAGTGATTTAAGACCAAACTATACTTTATACAAGTTTTCTAGGATTTATTATAAGTAAATGCACAGGTACGACCTTCTGAAAAGAAGTTGTATGCTGTCAACGTTATGTTGTTATTTGCTGCATTCAAGAACATGACCTGCAAATACAAGAGGAAATATAGTGTACGTTAGAATAAAACGTACATGACACTTAGTGCTCATACACCAGTTTTGAAGTCAATAAATATTTTAAATTGAGGGAAGTATATCCTGCCTTTGCTCTGGTCATGTCCCTATATATATTTCCCTCAGTTATTTTCATGCTTCTGTTGTCATATTTTAGCTTTCATTCAATAAAACAGTATGTATTTAGTGTTCCTTCATCAGGGCTTAGAAGAACAAACACAGTAGTGTTTTTCAGATAGAACCAGCAATTACTCTCAGCTAACACAAACATTAGTTTTGCGCTCGTATATTAAAGTCATGGATTTGCCCCAAACAACCCCCCCCCCCCCCCCCCCCCCCCCCCCGTCAACAATCCCGGCCCCTCTGTCAATTTTAAGAAACCAATGTGGCCCGCGAGACAAATAGTTTGCCCACCCCTGACCTAGTCCATCATTGGACTCATCATTGGATTGATGCTTGCTGAGATGCCATGGCTGCTGTCTTTACAGTGTAACCAATCTCTGAGGAAGCCTCCAGAGCTGAAGTTCAGTTGGACATGGGTGTTTACTTTCTGTCAAGCGCTGTAAGTGGTAGACCAGTCATAACAGACTGGGCCATCTGACCAATCAGAGCAGAGCTGAGAGAATCAAGTCACAGAGCAACACATGACGCTACAGAGACAAACAGCAGTGAATTCACAAAACCCCAAACGGCCTCGCCAGAGCGATCAAACCTGACATCTCACCCTTCTGAGGATCTTCATGCTTGACAGAGCAGTTCTGGATTCACTCTCCACTCTGGGTGCTCAAGTCCGAGCTATGCTATGCGGACAAAAGATGTCTGTTCGCTCATCTTCAGATTCAGAATTAAGACCTGCAGAACTAAATATAATGGGAAACCGGGAGCTAAGGGGGAACACCCTCCAGACAGTGGTTCTGGTTCTGGTTCTCCGTGGCCAATCAAAACCAGCCCTATGCCACAGATTTGCCGTCACTAAAAAATCCCCAAAACCCATGCAGATCAACATTCTGTCTGGAACAAACGGACAAGTGCAGCGACTCAAACAAACGCCAAACTAACACACAATCCCATTTCTTAACTAGTTTTGTCCTCTTTTCATTTGTATTGTTATAAACCAGCTTGGGAAAACGCTCATATTAAAAATGGTTTAATCAAACTTTTTTCCCCATTAAATTTCACATCGCCATCACTGGCACACTTTACCCCACAGCTACATTAAAACATTTACATGGTTTTATACACTGCAGGCACAACATGTATGACTTTTGACATATTTGTAGACATTTGCTGTAAAAAAAAAAGAAGTAACTTTTATATGTATCTTACAATCGCAGACACTGGCATACAGTATATGTGGTGGCACAGCTTACCCACAACTACTGAGTTGTGCATTTTCTAATTACACTAAATTTATGAAATTACTGCTGCCGCTGATTTGGAAAGGGGTGGGCGACAGTTATGGATCATAGCCAGTCAAGCAATCAATCACATTTCCCTATCCGCTTTGTTGTGACACTGTATTCCAGATCCAAGCCTCTGCAGTTTATGAACACTATTCAGGTCTAGCAAACCTTTAATGTAAGATTCTAACAACTCTCTGTGTACACTTTAGAATATTTTAACGATTCAGAAAAGATCAAGAGTTTTCAGTAGTACAGCATCACACCATATGTGTACATTAGCACTGTTTGCTGTTTGCATTCGGGAACTGTGACATAACGCCAAACAGCGGGATTGCAATATTCACACACATCATGACCATCATTTCCCCAGCCTCCCTCATACACACTCACACACACATTTGACCAACTGCATTAGTGAAGATATTGCATACACTTACATTATTTTTATACAATATTAATGTTTTCTTTGCTTTAGCCAATAAACAAGAACTTCATTACTCTAAAATATGAACATGATTTGACCAATTTATGAGCATTTTTAACTAGTGGGGACACAATAAACATCTTTAGAAGTTGATTATCACAATATGTTACTTTATCAGTGAAGACAACACTCCTACTCACTCACTGACTGACTGACTCTTTCAAACCCAGTCCTTAGTCCTCTTATAAATAAATTAAATAATAATAATAATAATAATAATAAAAACGCCAATCAATCCACAGCAACAGTTTAAAAGTAACCAGAGCCTGGCAACCTGGGTTGAACATCACACTTTTTGATCATTTAACCAAATATATATCACTGCAATCACAACTATTTGTCACTATGATTTATAATAATAATAATAATATTAAAGCCATTTACCAATGGCCTCCCTCACAGAATGAATAAATTATATATATATATAGTTATTATTATTATTTTTTATAATAAAATCATCATTAGACTTATTAAACCGATTTATATCTGGATACTGATACTGTAGATTGAAAGAAATTTCTACAATGTTTCAGAGCTGCTTGATAAAAATAAATTGTACTGTGACGAGGGCACATGCGCATTATTCATTCATATTCATTTCTGAAGAATTTGTAAAGGCTAATTGACTTTCACTGTTCACACGTCGCTCTACGGCTTTGTTTTGCATACACACACATGCGCACGCACACTTTTCCTATTAATTTTTCTAGGTATTCCAAGATCTGATACATATATAATGGTTAGGGTTATATGTACAGGCCCCCTTAGTCGTTTCCTGAAGCCTGTAGTGGCTGGTTCCCTAGTTGAGTCACTTCCATTTTGAATACTATTTCACTTCATGGGCTATTTTGAACACACAGGTGAAAATAAAACCTCCAACAAGAAACAAGCGTCCTACACCCACCGTGGAACTTCCAGCTAAATGCTTTTGGTCACTGTTGTTATTTTTATAGTCACAAGATGTCATTGTCATAACACATTATTACTGTTTTAAGGACCAAATAAAAAACCTGACACATTATTATCTGTTATTGTAGCAGTTGCATAAACCAAATTACATTTGCTTAATTACTCATAATAGTTTTAGTATTGAATCTAGGCTTAGCAACAGACTCAGGAAAGGATTCACCGGAAGGATTTGGAACCTCAGATCATGAGCAAATTCTGCACCCACGCTTGAGTTTTATTGTGAGAAGGCGTGCAGAGAGTGGTCTCATCTCATATTCATTGCTCTTAAGCAGACCTTGAAGATCTACTCACAGATGAAGCAGCCGGCTGCTGAGTAATATGTACGTAATGGTGCGAGATGGTCAAAGTCATGTATACCGAAATGCATTTGATCCTGTGGAGCTGATAGCCCTGAGACCCCTGCTCTTATCTTGTTCTTCAAGGAGCCCACATTTCATTATCAGCGCCTCTGTGCACTCGTTCCCGAGCGCCAATCCGCTCAGAGGATATCTCTGTGGGCTTCACACTCAGTAAGCCTGAAATGGAAGATGATATTGAACTAAAGAAAGACACAGAAATGTTGTTTCACCTTTGATAACTTTACACTTGACCCTCAAGATTCAGACATTTCATTAGTGGTTATAGAATCAGTGTTAATCCGCATATTCCCTACTGGTGATTGTGACCCGTCATGTCAAATCCAGAGAGAATGCTGCTACTATACTAGTCATACTATTAATACAGTCTATATAATGTAACTTGTGCAGAGAAACCAAATCTCCTTTTTTGCATCTCCAAAAAGTGACCTCACCAAGAAGGTCGGGTGCATTTATCAATGTGATGATAACCTTCAAATGTATTATATCTAACGTTATTTATCAGCTGCAGACACAATTGGGATATATATATATATATATATATATATATATATATATATAAAACAAACAATAACAACGGTGTTTTATTGTTCAAATATATATATATATATATATATATATATATATATATATTTGAACAATAAAACACCGTTGTTATTGTTTGTTTTTGGCAAACACAGTTTTGAGAAGTGAATTTCAATGACATTCACCACTGCTGGATAACGATTTAAAAAACAGCTCATTTAATAATAAAAATTACACTTACACAATGCAATTTCTAGTTGATGATGAAGTCAATTCAATTCAAAATGACTGAAAAAGATCAATATAATAAGCATGACTGGGAACACTGATCATTCATTATTACACATGCATGGGCTCTTTGTGGAACTAGATTGTTTTGCTTCGTTACATTTCTTTATTTGTTCTCGTAACCACATTTTATTGTACTAAGAACAACAAAATGACAGAATTTTGGTGGAAACAATGGGTCAGTTTTTACCATTCATTTCAGAATGAAGGTCATTCACAAAACAAAAGCAAAAAATGAGCTCCCAAGAAAGTTCTGTATCAACAGGAAATAAAACATTTTTATTGAACATTTGTGTATATGAAGTTATATAACAACAGTCAGAAACTCCACACAGTGAATCACTACACAAAGTGAAACGAAATTGTAAAACACCTCATCAAAAATGAAGGTATACACAGCAATATAACTGTCGGCTCGCCGCTGGGGCGAGCAGTATGGCAGGAAAAAACACCCCGAACAGTTCTACAAGATTACAGATAAAATTTCCACACACAAAAATACTCAAGCAGGCAGTTGATATACACAAAGGCAACTAGGATCTCCCTACAGCATCAGATTCTAATTCTTTACACAGCTTTTTCTTGAAAGGTGGCTTTTCGTTGTAGTAGAGTATCAGAGGGTTGTTTGCATGTACAGTGCTGTATGTCGTACACTGAGCAATAGGGCTTTGCTTTTTCAAGTTGTCGGAGCTGTTTGCGTGCTTTGGTAGGCTTCGGTAAAAGATAGCGTTGCTTTGCAGAACTAGAAATGGCTTTTCAGACTACTTTATAAACCTCTGAGGTGCAACGAGCAATGCTGTCTTCTACTGGACGTTCGGTTCTACACCTAACGCGCAGACACCTGATAGTGCGATAACACCTTTTTACCATACGAAGCGAGTGTAGAATTGTATTCAGTGCGAGCATTTTAATCCTTGTTTCATAAACAAGCCTCTTGTATTAAGATATCGTAGATAATGAGAGTACATAGGAGTAGTCAAGGAATAACTGTAGGCCTACTTATAGTTGCGATTACACATTTTGGAGTTCTTCTCTACGTTCAATCTCTCTCCGACAGGGTAAGAAATCATATTTAGCTATGAATAAAACACATGAATCAATATTTATTGCAACATTGAAATGAAAGTGCCAACTATACTTGGTCGCACGATAAAAAGTAAAAACAAAACACACAGTCCATACTGTACATTCTGAGTTCCATAATAATTATAAAATGGTCTTCAATAGGGCACTAAAGGAACGATAACCAGGTAATAGTCATGAGTGTAATCATAACAGCGATAACAAAATGGAACAGCCAATCATATTAATAGTACAACAGATAGATTCCATAACAAGATTGATACAATTCTCTTATATCCAGGTGATCTCAATAATGAGGAAATTATATCAGGACAAATATAAAAATATATACACCTATTCTGGAAGGGAAGGGTTTTATATATAGCCTATATAGCTATATATATATATATATATATATATATATATATATATATATATATATATAGAGAGAGAGAGAGAGAGAGAGAGATAGATGGACAGATAGGCAGGTAGATAGATAATCTCATATTTGGGGTACATCTCATTTATATATATATATCTATATATCTATATATATAAATACCCAAATGTCTCGATGGTTAAATCTGTGTGTAGGAAAACTCAACGGGAAAAACGGAGGAATCCTAAACATGTTTACAGATGTTGAGCTCCAAACTACACACGTGTGCTGTGACCTAACCAGACTATGGGCTAAGGATGCATCGCCTTACCATATAGGGTTGCGTTTTTGTGTGTGTCTTTTTAAACCCCTATCAAGCGATGCCGCCCCTTCAAAGACTAAGGGAATGAACATACAAGTATTGCACAGTGCTCAACAAAATGCTGTGTGAATTGACCCGCTTGCGCGCTCCGCAACGGTTATTAGAAACTGACGATTTCTCGTCGTCTCGTTCTCTCGTCATGTGATAGGGGGATGGCAGCACAACATCACTACAGTACAAGATGGCCGCTACCGACTGAAAACTACAACGCTAAGCACACACCGCAGTCACAGTGATACACAACTCAGTCCTTAGAGACTCCTATGGAATGACAAACAGCTTTTTTTTCTCCTCCTTTTATTTTTAAGTAACAGTGCTATCACCTACACAATAACATTGAAAACACTTAGAAACTCCTCCTGAAGCTAGCATCTAGTGTACGCAAGAGGTTCCTCCAAGATAACTCATGGTTTTAATGGACTAAACGTCTACTCATCCTCTTGTTAGACCCGTAGTAAAGGACATTAGAATGTAATGTTATCACCTGTACAGACCATTAACTTTTACGGTTATTGTTAAAGATTCGCTAATGCTCATGGCGTCCAAACCGGCCCGCGGCCAGTCCACTTTTAGTTGAGCGGACCGTGCGAGCTGAGCCGCAAATCAACGTCGTCACGGTTTCCCAGCAAGCAATTGTCAGTTCGGAAACGGTACAGTGCAAAACAGTAGCCACAGGGGAAGGGGATTGGCAGTTAAGCATGGCTAACTCTATTGTCACTGTGAGAAGGCAACAGAAAGCAAAAACTGCTGTTTAGGGCACCGTTGCGGCCAAAATACATTGTTCCCCGATGAACCGAAGCTACAACCACTATCCAAGTGGAGTGTGCAAGGAGGGAGGAGTCAAGTACGCCTCGTACCTCCCCGAAAACAATGGCAGTGTTTAAAAGCTCGCCTCTCCTATTCGTCAACTAGTCGGGACCGGCTGCTTTGAAAGTTGCAGTCCCTCAACGTTTGATTACCTTTTGATTGAAGGCAAGGGAGTCTCTTGAAACAGACGCCCCGGTGTAAAGAAATCCCCCCGTTACCCAGCCTTTAGCAAAGATCGTAAAAAAAAAACATGCAGTTACCAAAAATATTGACTTAATCTAAAAAATAGTTGTCTTAAAGCTAGAGTCAAAACTCCTGGTTTTATTATTATTATTATTTTTGGAGGCTGAACCACAAATTCGTCAACGAAACGAGTCCAACGATTCACAAAACTAAGCTTCAAGGAAACAATGGCTACAGCTTTTGAGACTGTCCCATAAATTGTCAATTTCCAGTTTTCGTGTAGGCGCCAAATCAGATTCGGGAATCTAAGGACCGAAAACAAGAAAGAAGCAAACAGGGGACCCGTTCTACTAAAAGTTAACAGCATCACCGTGTCAGAAATCAAAAGAAAAGGCTGATTGGTTTTCGTCAAGTAAGAATTTAAGCAAAGCGTACAGGTCCTCAGTTTGATAAATCAGTACAAAAAGTTCTTACGCAATCATGTGCTTGTATAATTGCCAGCAGCATATTTATACCACAAAACCATATTAGTTAATGGCCTTGGTGTTCTGTGTGTGTTAAACGTGTACATCTGTATGCTTTTTTTATTTAAGTAAACATGAATCCTTTACAAAGTGAGTGTACCTCCACTAGCGTCTTGCAGGTTGGAATTTTTTAGCTCGTAAATATTTATATAGAGATATATCGTATATATTTTAGTGGAATGCAATAAGGTAAAATTCTTAAATCCCGTTATATATAATATTGGCTCTTCTATGTCTGCATTTACATAATTTAAAATAGAACATCTTATTAAAAACATCAAGATATACACAGATTAGGAAACGGGTAACAACATACAAACACATAAACTAGAAATCATTTTCGTCTGCATACTGATATATACACCTGTGGTTTAATAAATTCCTCCAGTCATGCGCTATCTATACAGATCATATTGCTTAAAAGAAGGGGGCATTTGGTCGGGGACTTTAAGGTCGTGGATGGAGGTGAAACAATAAAGGACACAGAAAAGTTTATCGCCAGAAGGAAGGAAGGAAGGAAAGGGCTCGAAACTGACGTGACAACACAACATCTCAAGGGGGTGGTCCGAGAAGGAATTAGGTTTGAGGGTGCATGGATCCACTGAGGTATCTACACGCACTGAGCACTACACGGGTGGGCTTGTGGGGAAGGGGCCGGGGTTTGGCCTTGGGCTGCTCTATTTTTTCTGAGCTGCCAGCTGGGCATCCACTTCCTCCTCCGGCTTGAGCACGTGCCACTGCGCGATGGGTCTCCTCGGGTTGGCCAGCATATCTGACCAGTGACGGAGCTCGGTGCCTGAGCTGTTCAAGCCCACAAACACTTTGCCGATGGCATCGTTCTTGCCAATCTTGTCATAGTCCAGAACAGTTATAACAACTTGAACTTTCTGTAATAGAAATTAGAGACACACAATTATAGACGCAAGTCTGTGACTTTCATTTTGTTTCTGCATATGCCTGGTTACAGTTGCCTGCATCACTTGATGCAATATTAATTCTGATCCAAAGAATGTACACAAACAGCTTTTTTTAAATGAAATTCTCACTTCTGAGACAAAAGGCATTGGCTCATTTCAAAAGAAAGGGTGACAGGGAATTTATTTAAATATGCCTAGCATATACAGTTTTTATTATTCATTCCTGTGATGTTGAAAACGATTGTGTTGCTTAATATTTTTGTGAAAACCGTTTTTTCATGTCAGGATTCTTTGATGAATGGACAATTCAAAATAAAAACAATTGTTTGAAATTCTGAAATTTTCACTCAGTATTCATTTCTTTGCAAACAAATTCTGTAGCTTGGACTGTTTAATAATGACTGAAAATACACATAGCGTCACAATAGTTCACGCCATCAAATCCCACCACAATTATCTCGGTGTGATGGTCTATTCAAGGGCCTGTTACTCTGCAGCAGAGTGAGGCTTTGAAGAGCATGGCAGCAGATACTAAAGAAAGGCCAGCGGCTGCTACCAAAGAGGTCCCGATGACTCGGTAAATTGACTGCAAGCACACAACTGAACTGTGTGAGTTCGGGGTCAACGGCAAACTCTTAGCGCTTACTTGGAGTCTGATACGCCTGCATACAAAATGAGAGCAGACAATATGAATTAGCGTCTTCAGAGCCTTGATTATGCTTCGATCCACCTCTCCACTTGGATTTCACTGACCGGTGAGAACAGGCCTGGGGCCATTGTTCTCGGAGCCAGAGCTAATTTGCCATATAATGGCATATTGAGGGATGTTCAATGAGCGAGGTACTGTTAGTTTGGGATAGCAGCTTTTAGAAACGTCTGCTGCTTGGTGTGAATGGGGAGGGAGGAAGCTTCTCTGGTTAACAGGCCCCCAGACACACTTTGAATTCAAAGCAGCTCACTCAAAGCATAAAATGTATCCTCTAAACTGTGGAATGCTAAATCAATTTGAAGCAATTTTACTCTTTTTGCACTAGCAAGCATCGTACCCATTTTATTCTCCAACTAATTAGCAGCAAAACTTTTTGAAAAGCCTTGCTGCAGCCTTATCACATTTTACAAGTTTCTTTTAGGCTGTGGCTTGCCAATTACTGTCTACACATTTTCGACACAGGGTTTGTACAATTAGTCTTCGACGACGATGGAAATGGGAATTTGCATTGGCTGTGTGAGAGCTTGGTTAAAGTACAAGTAGTAAGGACAAATTTCATTACCTGGATTTGTTCGAATGGCACTTCAAAACTGAAAGACTCATTGTAGTAAGGGTTGAGGGTGTTCTTTTTGATTGTCGTCTTCTTTTTCTTCAGCCGCTTGCCGTTCTGCATTAGGTGGATCTTGACGTAGGGATCTACGGAACACACAGAAACAGCACATAGTATAAGAGTTAGTTTGCTTTTTCTTACACTTTTTATTCCCCAATTTGTTCCCTCAACAACGTTTTAAGAATGAAGGTTTCCACAGTCTTGGAAAACCTGGCTATATCAGAATCAGAATCAGAAAGAGCTTTATTGTCAAGTGTGCTTGCACACACAAGGAATTTATATGAGGGAATTTTAAAAGTGTCATTTCAAGACCTGAAAATGTCGGTGAAATTAAAATTTTAAAATTCACGAAAACTTATTGAATCAATATAGAAATATGACTGTTAATATAATCAGTATTATTGTTGCAGATACATCAAGCTCCAAAATATTATAGTGGCAAGAAATTAAAAATATTTATTTAGGAAGTCATGTAAAACCTGTGAAAGTAAAGAACATTTAATTTTTGGAATATAACTAAAATTTGAATTATTTAAATGTATTGCCACGCCTAGTTTCTGTAAATATTTATTTATTCATTCATCTTCAAGTCTATTTATTCTAATTTTAAGCTTACACTTGTCCAAATTTCAAATGTTGTTGTTACGAACTAGGGTGAGGTGGTGTGCGATGCGGGAACAGGACGTAGGCAAGGCAGGATTTCCAACTTAAACTTCATTTAATATTAAACAAACAAAAGACTTTAAATACAAAACAAAGAGGCACACTGTGCAAAACCAGAACTCAGGTAGGACAGGCAGAACATCCACATACCAATACAACAACCGACAAACACAAGGGAAATGCACAAGTGATATATACACAAGGGAAAACAGCAACACCTGGGAGACTAACGAGGAAGTGATTACAAGACAGGTGTAGGGAGTGAAACAATAACCCGAGACAGGAAGTGGAACAAAGGCAAGACTGACAAGAAGTGACAAAGAAGACCCAGACAGGAACACGTGTAACATAACGCCCCCCTTCCGGTAGGCGCGACCTCGCGCCGTCAAGGTAACAACTGCGGAGGGTGGGCGGGGGACCAGGAGGGGTACAGAACAAGACTTGACAGACATGAAACCAGAGGGAACCCAAAAGAGACAGAACAAGAACCAAGGAAAAACTATGTGAAAAAGATAAACAAAAAATAAACAGACCTCAAAACATAATGGAAAATAACTCAAAACAGTCCTCAACAGCATGAAAAATAAAATTATCCAAAACAGAGTCCAGGGGGAGGGAAAGGTGGGATGAGCCAGGGTGGCTCAGACAAGGCCGGTGGATCAGGCGGCGCCGGCGGGGTGAGCCAGGCAGGCTCGGGCAAGGCCGGCGGGTCAGGCGGCGCCGGCGGGGTGAGCCAGGCAGGCTCGGGCAAGGTCGGCGGGTCAGGCGGCGCCGGCGGGGCGAGAGTCACTGGGGGCGCCGGCAGGGCGAGGCGCACGGGTGGCGCCGGCAGGGCGAGAGTCTCTTGGACGGCGGCTTCCGGGCCGGTAACGGGCTCTGGGACGTCGGCGAAGGCCGGCGGCGGCTCCGGGGTGTCCCTGAAGTCCAGCGGCGGGTCGGGCCACAGTTCAGGCAGCTCTGGCGGGTCGGGCCACAGTTCAGGCAGCTCTGGCGGGTCGGGCCACAGTTCAGGCAGCTCTGGCGGGTCGGGCCACAGTTCAGGCAGCTCTGGCGGGTCGGGCCACAGTTCAGGCAGCTCTGGCGGGTCGGGCCACAGTTCAGGCAGCTCTGGCGGGTCGGGCCACAGTTCAGGCAGCTCTGGCGGGTCGGGCCACAGTTCAGGCAGCTCTGGCGGGTCGGGCCACAGTTCAGGCAGCTCTGGCGGGTCGGGCCACAGTTCAGGCAGCTCTGGCGGGTCGGGCCACAGTTCAGGCAGCTCTGGCGGGTCGGGCCACAGTTCAGGCAGCTCTGGCGGGTCGGGCCACAGTTCAGGCAGCTCTGGTTCTGGCAGGCGGATCTCTGGATCGGGCTCTGGCTGGCGGATCTCTGGATCGGGCTCTGGCTGGCGGATCTCTGGATCGGGCTCTGGCTGGCGGATCTCTGGATCGGGCTCTGGCTGGCGGATCTCTGGATCGGGCTCTGGCTGGCGGATCTCTGGATCGGGCTCTGGCTGGCGGATCTCTGGATCGGGCTCTGGCTGGCGGATCTCTGGATCGGGCTCTGGCTGGCGGATCTCTGGATCGGGCTCTGGCTGGCGGATCTCTGGATCGGGCTCTGGCTGGCGGATCTCTGGATCGGGCTCTGGCTGGCGGATCTCTGGATCTGGCTCTGGCTGGCGGATCTCTGGATCTGGCTCTGGCTGGCGGATCTCTGGATCTGGCTCTGGCTGGCGGATCTCTGGATCTGGCTCTGGCTGGCGGATCTCTGGATCTGGCTCTGGCTGGCGGATCTCTGGATCTTTCCGCTTCCTCCGCTTGCGGCGGCGGTGTGTGGACTCGGTCGTGGGGTTCAGGAATGCGGGCTTGACTGCGGGATTCTGGGATGCAGATCTGGGCATTTCCTCGACCTCAAAGTCCATGCCATTCAGCCACAGCACCATGTTAATGTAGTCCGGTAGGGCAGCTTCCAGGCACCCGTGTGGCCGGACTACTTCCCTGTCCAGTCCTCCCTCGAAGCACAGGTTGAGGGCGAAATCGCCCCAACCCACCCGATGTGAACGGTCAATAAACTCCGCCACATAGTCCACTAGGGACCGGCCGTTTTGCCGGAGATTTAGGAGGCTCGACTCAGCGCGAGTAGCGGAATCCATATAGTCCATAGAACGTCTTTATAGGTGACGAACCTGGTCGGTTGTTCTGTTACGAACTAGGGTGAGGTGGTGTGCGATGCGGGAACAGGACGTAGGCAAGGCAGGATTTCCAACTTAAACTTAATTTAATATTAAACAAACAAAAGACTTTAAATACAAAACAAAGAGGCACACTGTGCAAAACCAGAACTCAGGTAGGACAGGCAGAACATCCACATACCAATACAACAACCGACAAACACAAGGGAAATGCACAAGTGATATATACACAAGGGAAAACAGCAACACCTGGGAGACTAACGAGGAAGTGATTACAAGACAGGTGTAGGGAGTGAAACAATAACCCGAGACAGGAAGTGGAACAAAGGCAAGACTGACAAGAAGTGACAAAGAAGACCCAGACAGGAACACGTGTAACAGTTGTACACTTTCATCATTGTGATCTTGGACTGTCAGCTTTTTCTGTGAAAGCTATTACCCATCGAAATACTCTGCAAGATGATATTAAGAGGTCTCCCTCTTTTAGTATTTTTTTTAAATCAAGCTAAAATAATAATGATAATAATAATAATAAACAACCAAACTACTCACCTAATTAAGAACTGACCGTGGTTGTTGTGCAACTGCTTTTATAATTAACATTTCTTTCTCTCTCTCTCTCTTTGACAAGATATGAGTGTATGTGTTTGTATATGTATCATGCATGTATTTTTCCCCTGAATTATTTTGTTATTGTTACTAAGTTACTATTGTTTACTAAGGTTTGTAAATGATGCTCTGTCAAAGAAGTGCAGATGAACATTAGGCAATCTGGCACAGCACTTCCATTAAATGGAAACATTTATGTTGAATATAGTACATGGTCCCTTTCCAAATAAATAAATAAACTAAAATCACTGTATACATACATTATATATATATATATATATATATATATATATATATATAATCTTTGTGTGTGTGTGTGTGTGTTTTGCCTCTGCTGAAGCTTCACTACAGAGCAGATCTCTAGTGGTTAGACAGTCCAAGCATTTATTTACACATGGCAGGTGTGTGCCCTCCAGGATCTTCCCTTCCCTGTTACTGCCATTCATTCAGGCACATCAATCTCTGCCTGTGCCTCAAAATACTATCCAGCTATTATTTTCAGCATCTCCATTTTGTTCCCATCATGCATCTCTCTTCATCTGTTTACCTCACCCACAACTGATTCGCAGTCACCTTTCTAAGAATCGCTTTTTGATTGAAACCACACAAACAAGTAAAGGATGAAAAATATCTGATTTTACGCCTATACACCTAGCTTTTTGAAATGAGGTCAAATGTGTGTTTATGTTATACTGCAGCTGTAAAGACGGCTGACATGATATGACTTCCTAAGCCTTACAACAAAGAACTGGTTGAACTTGACAGATTTAAGAACGTTTCAGAATTAGCTTTGTTCCAACATGTAATTTCATTTCAATCCTTCTCTCCCCGACACTGATTATATGTCTTTTTCTGTCACTCTGATCTGCTCCAACAGCAATTTCAAAAAAATCTCTGGCATTTTCAATCCCATTTTTCAACTAATCTAAATACTCTTTATCTCTGTGAAAAAAATTAGAGTAGCACATTCCATACAAAGAGAGAGAGACTTAGAAGGCATGCTGAACTCTGTTGTACACATACCATATTTGGAGCAGGGCAGCAAAAAATCTGTGGCATGCAGTTTTTGACAGTGGATCTCTTACATCTCATAAGCTGAGGGTGAGTAAGGAATGACCATTACGCATATATATTTGTGGGACTGTAAAATATGACATGTTTTAAAATACAAATGAATCACACATACTTCAGTACATTATAGAAGATGTTTTAACAGTGAAATACATTTACCCAATCTCCTTTACTCTAAATAACTTTGCCATAATGTCTTTTTGCTAGTCCTTCACATCTATTGCGATCCCAAAATTCTGACCAGTTGATAATACCTAGAATATCAAGGTCGATCCTTTTCCTATTTAGCTCCTAAACTCTGGAACAGTCTTCCTAATACAGTTCGGGAAGCAGACACACTCTGTCAGTTTAAATGTAGACTAAAAACACATCTCTTCAACCTGGCATACACATAACACATTATACATACAGTTTTATTCCAAATCATGTAAAATTATCCTCAGTGTATTATTACTAGTTTTACCAATATATCTACCAGATTCATTTTCATTTTAGTTTATTGATAGCATTTCCATACTTGTGGGGAATGCAGTAAGAAGAAGAATGGCATCTACGCTGATGTTGGTCTCTGTTTATTCCGAGGTTACCATGGTCAGCCGGATCAGGGCTGCGTCCAGACTGAAGTGTCTGCGGAGAGCGTGTCTTTACTACCCCCCCCCCCCCCCCCCCCCCCCCGTGAAGATCATGAACTCAACACCAACCAGAACAAACTGGATTTAATATTTGACCTGAAACATTGTCAATATAATAATCATGCACTGTTTGGCTGTTGGCCAGAGGAGAACTGGTCCCCCGACTGAGCCTGGTTTCTCCCAAGGTTTTTTCTCCATTCTGTTCTTCATTCATTAATTCCGTCACCAGCTGGAGTTTTGGTTGCTTGCCGCTGTCGCCTCTGGCTTGCTCAGTTGGGCACACTTAACACTTAATGTTCTTCAATTTTATTGATTCGTCAATTGATTTATTGATTCGCCTGCTCTTTTAGAGCTGCTGTTCAGCCAAAACAAACTTTGTTTTTATTGTTTTCCTGTAAAGCTGCTTTGACGCAATCTGTATTGTAAAAAGCGCTACATAAATAAAGGTGACTTGACTTGACTTCTTCCTGTTCCTGTAATCATGTACATCATTTTTAATACAATATACCGTTCTAAAGTTTGGGGTCAGTAAGATATAAAAAAAAGAAAATAAATGAATGTTTTTAAAATAAAAATACTTTGTTACAAAAATTATACAAAAATCTTAAAAACCATAAGTAATTCAAATATTTCAGTATATAAGAATGATTTCTGAAGTATGACCTTGAAGACTGGAGTAATTAGGCTGAAAATTCAGGACAGGAAAAATTTGGATATAAAAATATATTACAATAGAGAGTTATTTTCAAAAGTAATAATATTTTATAATATAACTATTTTTTTACAGTATTTTTGATTAATAATAATAAATACAGCTTTAAACATAAATGAGTGAACAATGTGCTTTCAAAAACTGAAAAATTGTACCAAAACATTATTACTGTAGTATATATATATATATATATATATATATATATATATATATATATATATATATATATATATTAAAAGAAGATTTTATACTTTCTGAGTTTGTAATATGTTTATTATTAGAGTATTTATTATTAGTGTTTCTATTATTTTCTCTTGAAATTCATAATTTTATATAATAATAGAATGCAAATACTTTTGTGACTGCAATCTGTGTTTATATAGGTTGTAAATATACAGGATTCAAAGAGCATTTGTATGGCATGCATGCCTCTGACAGCCAGAAAATGTCTTTTGAATGGATTTTCATGGTATTAGCCATTTAAAAAAGTACACTTTCATATTTCCCTGATTCATCCATGAAGCTTCACAGTCTGACTCTCAGATCACATATGAACGCTGATGCATTTCATTCAGATTATGTGAAATGTAACAATAGATTTCCCATAATAGAGCAGCACAGCACCTCCTGTTGAGTTTACACTAACACTGCATGACCTGAAGAGTACAGGCTGCTCGCTCCATCCACTTTTAAAAAGGTGAAAACAAGTAGCATGTCTATTCATGATGTTGAACTTAAACAGCACTTGTCCAAGCCTATAACATTATTAACGCTGGTGCTTTTACCCGGTTGCTTAGCAACAGAGTGCCTGAGGTTTGAGGTGGTTTGGGAAATCTGTGGTAGTCTACACTCACACAGAAGCCAAGCCAGAAGTTTGTGGTCCATGGATTTGACAGTGCTTGTAATGACTTATGTTTATTGTTCATACAGTCACTTGAGAAGCTCATCTAAAAGGGATATTGAAAATCCAAGTGAAAATAAAACTGGCCCTTGTTTCTGATGTGGTATGTTTTCATTGGCTCCGGCACACAGGCATGCAATCACGTTTGGTCTATAGACTCATAGGTGTCTCCTAGTGGTGGACTGCATTACTGCATTCCCCACAAGTATGGAAATGCTATTAATAAACTAAAATTAAAATGAATCTGCTAGATATATTGGTAAAATTAGTAATAATACACAACATATTAGATACAAAATATCAAAACAAGGGGCTTATGCAGTCAAACGATACAAATATTTTCCTGGATGTAAAAAGTCACTTGCCCTTTAGCTAATATTTATGTTTAGTTTGATATTTTGCTATCTTATTCTAATTTAATGTCATTCAAACATTTTTAAGTGGGGTTTAAGTCTGAATTCAAAATTATACCAGGAGCTTAAACAATACAACAACACCAAAGTGATGAATGCATGAACCGATATGCAATGCAAGCTTCTGCCAAAAAAGTAAATGTAAATTTGTACATATTTGTAAATACAATTAATAATCTAAACCAGAAATATAGACCTAAAAGCAAGATTGACCAAAAACATACAGAGATTGGTAAGCAAAGCTATTGTGAATGAATTCAAATCACATTTATTTTAGCTGCAACAACCCTGCCTTGTGTCATCAGGGAGAGTAAACAGGGTTTGAAAGGAGAAAAGGATAAATTATAGTGTTCTGATGAGTCGTCCTCCCTGTAGCTGAATCACAATGGAAACAGTCACTAATTATTGGCATGATCCATGCGGGGTCTATTGTTTCTAATCATGTGACGGCTCTTTGGACATGCTCTCAAGTGATTCCTTCGGGAGAACTACTCCCCCTATAAGAACAATTAAATCCGAGCCATTTCCACAAACTTGGAACGAGAAGAAAAAGAGAGAGAGTGAGAGAGAACGCAGGGACAGAAATGTTTTTCTAGTCAAATCAGTGGGAACACTGAGCGCTTTGTCAAAAAGGTTTATTCAAAATACAAACCGTCGGAGTCTGGCAAAATCCCAGTAATTGACAGCGAAAGCACCCTTAACTGCGCAATTTTTCGCACAGGATTTGATCGATCTGGCAAACAACCAATTCAAAAAGCCCAACGATGTAACGCGTCAGGAGGTTTGGGGGTGATGGTTATCACAACGTGAAAACTATCGCCCTCCGAACACAAACCCATAAATAGAACCGTTAACAGTGCTAATTTCATCAGAGCTCTGGAGTACCTTATGAAACGTGACTGACAGTTTATAGCCGGCTTTAATCTGGGTTGGTAATGGACCGGGGAGAGTGAGAAAGTTTGTTTTCAGCACTCCTGCTAATAGCTGAGTGATGAGAAGTAAATGTGGGCCCTTTTGGCTCTCAGCAGGTGGGTCTGGTACTGATGCCCTGCTACTGGAGGGTGGGGAAGGATAGATGGACGAGGTTGGGCCGTTTTTCATAAGTGGTTACAGCACAGATGAGGTCTGATTTCTGAATTCCAAGCTGTAAATTTAGTCAGCGAAAATGTATTCATGTATTCACCAGAGCTGAATATGACTTCAGCTGATAAAGTGCAGCTTTCTGCATCATTTCAAGCCACATTTCGACGCCCTTGGGAGTTGTAGCTGTGAATGACTGTATACGTATTACATGATTTTAAAAGTGAAGGATATACTAAAAGTGACTTTGCATTTACATACAGACAGCTACGAGAAAATGAAACTGTGTTAAGGAGCATTCACAATGCATTTAGCTTCCATAACGTGTCTTTCTCAGTGTATTCAGCAGGAAATGTAAAGTGGGAATCTGATTAGATGCAAACATGTAGCTCAATCAGTAGAGCATTGGTGCTTACAATGCCATGGTCATGGGTTCAATCCCAGGGAAAGCAAGAACTGATTCAATGTGCATCTTGAATGCAATGTAAGTCGCTTTGGATAAAAGTGTCTGTCAAAAGCATAAATGTAAAATACCGTTTTAGATAAATCATTTTAAAATGTATCAAATTTGATACAACAGACTTTTGAGGATTGTTTATTTGTTTATCTCTGTCATCAAATGTAATGCATTTCACTACATGTGGTGCCCCCACCCCCCACACACACAATTAAAACTACAGAGCTTTGATAATTAAACTAAGCCTTTAAATATGATCTCATCACAATTTGAGATTTTTTTACATAATTTGTCATTATATGTTATAAAAATGTCATTTATTTACATTAAAAGCTATAGAACTGTATCATACTTCATGGCAAATGTCAGGAAGTGCACCAAAATGCTTTTATTTTTTTAACTGTTTTTGTTTTGTGATGAGCTTCATATTCTCCTAAACATGAGCCATAAAAGCCTGATGCATCCAATATGACACTCAACAATTTTTATATTTTATTTTCTTTAGATTTTGTCTAAAAGGTAAAGAAATTAGATTTTTCAGATTATTATTTAATATGTCAGGCTTTACAAACCGAAACCATTGTGATTTTGCTGTATCTGAATGATCATGACGGCCAGCAATAAGAGACACAGTCCTGAACTGTCACATAATGGCACAAGCGTTGTGGAAGTGTGACTCAGTAACTGGACTCACCTGACAGGCCACCGACATCCATCTTCTTCAGGTTCTTGGCCTCCAGAACGACCACGGTCAGTTTGCCAGCAGTGGGCACATACCGCAGAGAGAAACAGATGTCACCCAGCTTCTCTTGCTGCGAGTGATAGAGAGAAGTTCAATCAGGGACATCATTGTCAAGGTAAATAGAAAAACTCAACCTGAAAAGCTGGTCAAATTTATTCCCTGCTTGAATTCCTAATCCCTAACAAAAGTATTACTTAAGAAGAAAAGCCAAGAACGAAACATCTCCAACTAAAATAATTTAGCTAGAACACACAAAGCATAAAATATTCATCTTTACACAAACGCTTTTATACTTTCTGCCACTCAACATGATTGATAAGGGCAATTGAAATGAGGAGCACAGCGTTTGAAATCTTTCGGTCTGATTCATTTTCTACAAATGTAGTTGCATGGGTAAACACATTGAAAATGCATTTGCATGTACACACATTCCATTAATATTTCAGGAGCCATTCTCATAAACATGGGAGCATACATATGTGACATATAGAGAAAAAAAATAGGAACGGGGAAAAGGTCTTTCAATTGAGAGGAAATTCACTTTAATTTCAACTGGCTGATGCCATTTTCAAACAATCAATTTTCTGTCAATTAAAAGGTCAGAAGAGAAAAATAACATTTCACAGCTTAATTAAATGAATTCCACAAGGTCAAAAAAATATTTTGAATCGACTGCTGTTTGAGTGAAACATGAAATCACCCAATTATTTACATAGAATATATATTTTGAAAGAAATAAGGAATTGTGTAGGGGGAGAAAAAGAGCAAAGAGGACTGAACTGAACGGACCTGTGAAAAGCTATGGTAATTTGTAGTCGACTTTCTTTTTTTTACTGACACTTAAAGTGACACCCTCAGGACACCACTCTAAAGATCCTTTGGTAAAAGTCAATACGCTCCAGCTTTATCAAGCGTTGTTTGAAGTGCTTCCCTAGCTCATCGGACATGGAGTATTACAGCAGCACAAACTCAAAGAGCAATCTTTAACTTATGTAGATAGGCTTCAACTCTCTGCCCTCAGCAGGCTTCTGACAGCGTCATAATTAACCTTTACACCAAGGAACCGTGATACAAAAACAAGGTTTCCATAGAAACCACAGCTTAAATGCTATATTCCATGACATTTACCATGAAAATTGAATCTCCCTAACCACTGCTTGCAAAGTCACACTTTTTTATTAATAAAATAACTGCACGGCCCAGCTGATTAACTGACATTTCCATTGAAGATGGAGAGCCCTCAATTCTTGCTTTTACAGTGGGTGAATTTCCATGCAGCTCCTGCTAAATTATATTTACCCTTGTTGTGTACAACCTTTAAAATATATGAGTTGACATCGGTGCATGTGTTAAAGAAAAAAACTAGGAGTGTAGTAAAAGTGTTTTTACCAAACCTTGTAAAGGTACAATTTAAAAGTAAATACATTTTTTATAAATAATATATTACATTAAAATGACTATATTTAAGATCTGTGAATACTTATAATTTAAGTAATAACATTTATTCTACACAAAGTGAGATGTCTAGAAAATGTCTAGAAAAAAAAAGAAAAGATTTTGACAGTCACTTAGTAGCTGATATCGAGTGGTATAATAATAACTAGAGGATAAAGTTCGTCGAGACAAACTTTAGAAGTTGGCTGAGAATGTCGCACCAGAAAACGTTATTTTCGCATGTTGGTAGCACAATTTAACATTAACTACGAAGTACGTTACGAAAACCAGAAATTAACAGGTTGCTAAGGTGTTCTGGGTGGTTGCTAGGGTGTTGCTAGGCAGTTGCTAGGGTATCCGGTGTGGTTGCTAGGGTGTTGCTAAGCACTTGCTAGGGTATCCTGGGTGGTTGCTAGGGTGTTGCTAGGTGGTTGCTAGGGAATTTGGGGTTTGTAGCACTAAAACTGTAGGACGAGTTACAGTAAGAAATTCCAGTCTCTAAAAAATAATAAGTTTAAGTACAATATCAGTAAGTTGGCTGCTTCTCACCTCTTCAATCAATGGATTGAAATGATTCAAAATAAGTGAATTGGTAAACTTTACATGCTTATGAAGGTCAGGCAATAAAAATGGAATATCCACTCAAAACATAATATATTTAATCACATAACCAGGGAACAGGTTATTACCACCCATATGTGTTACCTCTTCTTTCTCAGCACTCTGGATGTCCCTCCACTCCTCAGTCACATGACTAAAGTCGACCTTATTCATGGGCACCTTCACGTCTCCAATAGCGTCGTGTTTGGAGAAGCGGTCAAAGTCATATACTGTCATTACCAGAGTTTTCCCTCCAAGCTCAGTGTAGGGAACCTGTAGGATATAAACAGCGAAAATAATTGCTTGCATACCTACCAGTCTAATCTCTCTCAATTTCAGTTATGGGACTTATATACCAACAAGATGTTGGGATGAAACTATAGGACAAATTGCAGGTGTGCAAGACACAGAGAGAGAGAGAGAGAGAGAGATTTGATTTTGATTGCCTCCAATTGAGCTGTTTTTTCAGACAAAACTCATTATCCCGAAGGACTTGTTCCAACATGGCGACAAACTGCTTGATTGGCCGGGAAAGAGATAAGACCCAAGGGTTGCTATTTTGTCCTTGACGCTATCACACACACCAGCTCTCCAGTGTCTTCATTTCAATAATGAAGGCACTTGTGATTACATGTCTCTCGATGTTGGCGTGTGGTTCATTTCTCATTCTCAAGGTACCGTATCATGGTTGGAATTGCGGTATGCTAAACGAGAAAAAAAAGAGAGGCAAACCAACCCCCTTGGTTGGCTTAGTTATATTCCCATTCTTTTAAGAATTCAACACTTCACTTAGTAATATATTAGAAGTTTAGAGGTCTGACTGTGGTAATTACACTAAAATGATTTTCTAGCAGCATGACGTCTCATAAAAATGAATCAGAAAGCTCTACTGAACATACAAAATAAAAATTATGGTTCTTTCTGGATGACAGACACCTGCAGGAGTCCATCTACATGTTTGCATGTAATTACTCCAGTGCCTCGTGTCTTGTTAATAGACCAGATAAAGTAGTCAGAAATAGCTTGATCTACTGTATGAGTAGTATGTGGAACACACAGATCCAATGACAGATCATTGCTTGTTATATGAGCATTCAACAATGTTTTATTATGCAAGGTGTTTGGGACTTACCTTAAAGGTGAATTGCTCATTGAAAACAGGATTCAGCGTCTTCCGGTGGACCTTGGTCTCAAATTTCTTCTTCTTGTCTGGAAGAAGGTAGACCTTCACGTAGGGGTCAGAAGTACCACCCATATCCATGGCAGGCAATTCTGCCGCTTGAATGATCCCCACTATGAGCTAGGATGGGTCAAAATTAAAGAGAGCATGAATAAGACCTTGACGAGGAGCGCGTCTTTGTCTGAACCATCATCCCACCACCATTCTGTAGATGCTTCTGTTATGTCGCACTAAAGTAGGTTTTTTATGTGCTTTTCAGTGTTCTTTGTAATGACAAGATGTATATGAGGACAAATGTTGCTCTTTTCACTTGTGAACCTTGAGAATCATGATGGGAATTTAATCAATTTTTAGGGAATCGGATAATTTGGTTCAGCTCAAAAATAAGTGTCATCACACGTGATTGCACTCACATACACATTATAATAACATTCAATTAGTGTATTGACTACGTGTGGCTGAGCAGTGTAATGAAAGGGTAATCATATTAGTCTGTCTTGTATTAATACATTAAAAAAGGAATTCGACTCTCAGACGGGAACTGACTCTCACCGTTCACTTAAAATAGTCGGCTTATAGAACCACTACTTGAGAATATATGCAAATTGATATGAAACACCACCAAGAGGTCAGTTATAGTTATGATGCTGAGTTGCATCCTTTAGGTCTGGGCTGCATTACAATTTAAGCAGTCCCAGCAATAAAGAGGGGATGGGGTCAGGCCATGTCAAGCGCTCCTGATCCTATCTCCTCATCAGCTCTGATAATTGATAGGCCGGCTGGCTGGGCTGAAGTCCTGATTGACCTGCCAGTCACCATATCCCCTGCATTGCCTCATGGGTCCTGGAGTCAGTCAATCAAGTCCCCATCAGCTTCCCATAAAACACCCTGTCTCTGTTTCTACACAGGCAGTCGGGCGTCTCTCTCTCTCTCTCTCTCTCTCTCTATCTCTCTCTCTGACCAGCTGTCAAACTCCGGTTATGCTGCCACAGAAAGGACTGTAGCCAAAGCCAAGCACTGTCAGTGTTTCTGGTTTAGAAGATGGCCATCAGAGAACTCTGTAGTTTTTCTTTTGACAAAGGAGCTATTAAGATTTTAATAAACCGTCGGGCTGTCGTAATGTTTGATTTTTGTTATTAAATGGTGGTGGGTTTCATCTCTAGACAATTTTATTGCTTCATATTGTCGTCTTGGATGAAAAAAGGACATATTCTGACTTCAAGAAAGAAACACCCCCTTTAAACAGTTTGAACACAATCACAATGAAACACCAAAAGAAGTAACGGTATTATGAAATAAATGGTTGCAAGTTCGAAAAAATGTCGAAATCAAACAAATATTGCCCATTGCTCCAATAATCACTGACTCCATACAGCATTGGTGAAAATGATTGACTCCTTTATTAACCGAATATTCTCTATTTTTGGTCATGCTGAAATGTTAACATTGTGTTTACTAGAGAATTAGAATTTCAATATATGTTGGTGCAAAATGATTTACGATTTCCTGCTACTTGACAGGAGAATATTTTTTAGTAGTTGGCTAGATTTTGACCCCAGAATCAAATTTTAACAGGTTAGCTATGGGAAACTAAACATAAAGATATTAAATAATCTGTAATTCTTCAATCACTAATTATTTGTAAAGGTAAAATTCACCCTCGAGAGCACCTCACCATGCTTGATTATATTGCAAAAGAGGAGATCCTGTAGCTTAACTGGCAGAGTATAGGGGTGTAGTAATACATCGATCAAATGATTAATAATCAATAAAAAATCAATACCAGGGCTGTCGCTAGCTTAGCGTTGGATGACAGTAGACAAATGTATAATTTGAGCTCACAAAAATTTGCTTGTGACCTCACCAATAGCCCCATTTTGCAATGTATCTTATAGTGGTATCGCTGTCAGTCTCACTGGAAGTTTGCAATACACAAGCAGACGCCATCTCTAAGTATAAACGAGAAGTCTTTTGTAAGTAGATCCTAGCTGTGAGTTAGATTGAATAGCTCAGTAGCAGTATGAGTCATGATGGATCCGTCTCTGGGTGTTTTGGACACAGATGGGGGGTGAAGGAATATTTAGTCCTGATGAGACTTTGGCCATAATAACCTTCAATCGCTCTGCAGGCTATGAAAACTTCACACAGTTTGAAGAATCAGACTGATGCAGGACATGCTGGAGGAAAATTCAGCCGTATGACTTCACCTCAGTGCTCACAATATCTCATCTGAAGGCTTTGAGCTGTCATCTTAAATTACTGCTATTTTTTTTAGGGGTGTTTGTTATTCAGCATAAACAGTGAGGGGTTTCTGTCTGTTCTTTAACATACAGAGGTATGAAAAAGAGTTTGCCCTCTTCCTGATTCCTCATTCTCATTCACCACCTCCCAATCGCGGGATGATCGTCGCGGGTCGGTGACGTCATGATCCAGGATCATAAAAGGATGCCGAAAACTGGAAGCGGCAGCTCAGAGATTGTCTGAAGCAAGCCCGGAAGCACAAGGAGCTGAAGCAAACGACGCAGCATCTTGTTCCCCCTTAGGAAACTAAGTTTGCATACGTAACATGAGACATTCCCTTTCATGGGAACTCGTGCTACATCTAAAAAGCTAGGGGAACAATATGCAAACGCCACCTCAGTGACGCCGGCCGCAGGTGTGTCACAGTTCACTCCGAGAGCACTCTCGTCCCTGGAAAGGAATAGAGGTCAAGCTGGTAGAACCTCTGGAATGTGTGCGGGGAGAACCAGCCTACCGCAGCACAAACATAAGTAAGGGAGACCCCTGGAAGAAAGCCGTAGAGGCAGCCACGGTCCTAGTGGAGTGGGCATGGACCCTCCAAGAGAAGAAAATTCGGCTGACTCCTAAGCTAGATGGATAGCCTCAGCTATCTATCTGCTAAAAGTAGATTAGATGCCGGGGTCCACTCGACGGTCCTGGCAGAAGAACAGCTGGTCGGTCCTACGCCACAGGGAGAACTAGTGGACATAAGGGTCCAGTACTCACACTAGAATGACCTTATTCTTGAGTCCTGGCCATGATCACCAAGGGGGAGAGGACAGACGCCTCAAGCCACAAAGGAAACAAGTACCAAGAACGAGTCACTCGAAGGTATGTGGTAAGCAAGGCAACCATAAAAACCTCTCGGGTGGGAGAAGAGAACCCTGTAGTGAAGCTGTCCCACAGGAAACAGCATAACATGGGGGTGTACAGTTTCCTCGTGGTGGGGGCTCTGGAGAGGAGAGTGGTCTCAGTAAACTTAGTTGAGAGACCAGAAACTATGTGCTAGGCCCCCTCGGAGGCCAAGCACAGAGATAAGCACTCTCTCCAGAACTCCCGGGAGCAGGGTGATCGGGGAAAGAAAGACGCCTACTCCCATGTAACAGGTGCCCACCGCTGTGTTGCCGGATTATGGACAACAAGTTGATGTCCCCTAGGTCTGCCTTGCAGAATGCATTGGAAGACCTCTGGTAGGCGTAGAAATGCGACCAAAGGCAAAACAGCCTCTCGAGGCTGTGTTATGAGGGAGTGACCCCTCAGGACCATCCATCCGAGGGCTGAGCCTGAGAGCATCGGCCAGACCCACCAAATTTAGGGAGGGTAGCAGGATGCGACAATCTAGGGTGGAGTGATCTCCAAAACAGTAAGGGATGCATCCGTCGATAGCATACACTTCGACAATGAGCATCAGTTACAGGTCCTAGAGACTAGAATAACTCCTCGGAACATTCTCCACTGTTCCATGTTTTTGCCATTTGTGGATAATGGCTCTCACTGTGGCCATTATCTTTTTATGGCTTATCATTATCTGGCTCACATTTTTTCACACAATTTTTCCATGTTTTCATGTTTTTCCAATAATTGTTAAAAATGTTTTCAATTTTCAATAATAAAAACTTTCATTTAAAAACTGCATTTTGTTTTTACTTCAGCTATCTTTGACTAATATTTAAATTACTTTGATCTGAAACATTTAAGTGTGACAAATAGGCACAAAAAAAAGCCTAACTCTTTTTCACACCACTGTTCCTGGGATGCATCAGAAAGCAGGCTGTGATCGCAATGATTCACCTCAGTGAACGTTTATGGATTCGCAGTTCAATCCAAATCTCTTTTTCTATCCTCATTAATAACATCACCCTTATCTGCACCCTGTCTCTCCGTTTCCCAAAGGAGATGCCCTGAATTCTGAGATATTGTGTTGTGTGCCTTTTTGACTGCTATGTTTTGTACTTTTCTATTTTTACCCTCTGGCTTTGCTCAGCAGCGTTCGAAAGGTCCAGATTACCTTTAAACAAGCCCAGAGTTTAGTTGAGCTCCCTGGAACCTTTCCCCTTTGGAAAGGGCAAGAATTGCAGTACAATCTCAGAGTCTCCCTGAAGCGATACTTGGCTTGATTTAAAACCACACAGATAAGAAGTACGCATATTTCCTACCAGCACAGAGGGTGGAGATCCATGCAAGTGCATCTGTCTGATGGAGTGTGTGGGTCTATGAGCTGAATCTGGGTCAGGCTGATGTGGATTTCTCTGCATTTCCTACCTTTTGGTCTGCTTTAAATTTGAATATTAAGGGAGGGAGGGGGGTGAGTTCACTAAGAATTAATTGTGCTCACTGATGACTTCATGAATTTGTACATGCCGTCTGCAATGTCGTACCTTCCACGGACATTAATAGCATGGTATTTGTGCTGAAATAATTGGCACATTTGTTTAGTGAATTTACTGCTTTGCTACATTTTATCTTACTGCTTTATCTACATTTTACTACATGCTACATTTTATCCTCCTTCTTACTTTTACCTCCTATGAAAGCTTCAGTAAACTTTACCAGCTGTTTGTAATATTTTTGTTACATGACAAAAGAATAGAGCAAATGCTGTGCATCATAATATATTTTTTAACATATTGTTCTTGTATGCAAAACATTACCAGTCATTTGCAATCATTTTTGCCATTTCACCACTACACATATATTGACTGACACAATATAATGAAAAGACTCCTGTGGTGGCAGTATTTATAAAAGCTGTAACGTGTGTGTATGTGACGGTGGATAATCTGCATCTTTAAGGTTTTTTTGCCTTTTCTCCTCGGTCTCAGTGTGTGAGACTATATGCACAGCTTCAATTATCTGTCACCGAGGATCTGACAAAAAAGAGGCGCATCATTTCGGAAGTCACTTAGCTTTCAAGCTCAACAGCTTGTAAGAGGCACCCAGTGAATTTCGGCTTAGCCTCGGAGTTGAAGACAAGCCAGCAACTTCATTCAGTCAGTGTGGAAGAAAGCCGATTCAAACACAAATCTAACTGCTGTGATGTGCCCTTGACATTCACAGCATTTGGTGAGTTTACAGGATGATGGGCATTATTTCTTAAGTGCTAAGTCTGAATTCCTCTGACTTTCAGAGATAGCACTTAATAATAGAGCACAGCAATGAAAAGGACTTGAAAAAGTGATTCATATTGTCAGTATGCATTTAAAAAAAAAACAGCTTATAAAAAGCATTCAATTATTCAAGAGTGACACAATGAATAACCTTAGAGGAATGGGCATTATTTGAATGGAGAAAGTTACATTTTGACGAGCATGCTGTACTTACGAAGAAGACCTCACTAAACACCACACATATTCACAATGATTCTGCCCCTTACCGTATTCTCTGTGAAATTGTAATCCATGGAGTACTGTAATTTGCCAAGTTTCTCTTCTTCCTTAGGCTCCACCTCTTTCTCTGTATCCGTCAGCCCTGTTTCCGCATCATCCTCATCCTTCAAGGCCTGAAGGAGACACCCACTAACAGTCAGTCCTGACGGCCCAACGCTGGCGCTGCCCGATTGCCCTTGCCAGAGCGCCGGGCCAGCCCTGGACCAGCCTGCTCTTCAACCGCACCTCTATTAGGGGGGGAGCAAGCACTAAAACACCACAGCAATTAAGACCATGACATGCTCAGTGATGCACTAGACTTGGGCTAAGAACTCCTTTCTCTCCTATGGTCTGCTATTGTGAAAAGAGTTGCAAGAAGATGAACTGAATGAGTGCAAGCAGTTCAGGTTGGTGGGAGGAGCAAGGCTAGGGCTGGGGGGTATGATAACATATCAGCTATGCATATGGTACTGTGTACTGCTAGTTTATAATCATGTTTATAATGTTTTAACTTTCAGACTCTTTGTGGAGCTCTGAATGGCATAAAGTGGTTTATTATTTCATTATTAATTATTATTATTAATAGTAATATTATCTACAATATTAGTATATTGTGATCCTTTTCACGGACATTGAAAAATGTCAATACTGAGTTTGTGTATATTATATTATTCTGTTATGGCACAGTTATGTTCACTTGATAGAATATGAAAGGTTGATACCAGACTAATAATTAATTTGCTATTAATAATCTTCTATATGTTTAATCTCATAATTAATTGACATTTTCTTAACTAATGCATTACACATTTATCAAAAAGAATAAATGAAATTACTGAAAAATATACATTGATGGTTATGTATAATTTACACCATTATAAGAAATATTATAATGTTGAAAATAAGAATGTTGCTGATAACGATAGTGTGATACAAAATTTTTCTGTCATACCGCCCAACCCTTAGCAAGATGAGCAGACAGATGTTCTTAAGAAATACATAGTACAATACAATTGTCCTTTATGTTATTTCAGGCAGAACAATCGCTGGCATCAACAAATCAGTGGGGAAATGTTGTGAATGGTGTGGCAGTAGCTTCCTAGCTAGCCTGAGTCTAAGACGGTGTATTAAGGGAATGTCGAGAAAGGTTTGTTGTCGCTGGAAAGCATGCGATCGTCGAGGCAAACTCAGCTCTCAGTTCATTCACTGTGAAATAGTTGCCTTCTTAAATGGCAGTCTAGCTCATTGGTAAAGCATGCAGAGCATTCACGTTCTCAAGAAGAGTGCTCGTGTAGTGACCCTCATTCTCTGTGACGTGATCTTCAACACATAGTGGCGTTGTCATGACCCTTAGTTATTGGTGATAACCACCACGCTCATGGAAGCTGTAAGCATCATGCCAGCAGAAGGTGTTGGTGGGAGGGATCTTAATGTATACAGGGCCTGTTTTATTAGTTGTTCAGTTACAAGTGTGAAAGCAAAAGGCTGAACAAAATTGATTTCTTTCCTGTGTTATCTTCTTCTGAGGACCAGACTAGTCTCGCAATCACTTGTGCACTTCAATTCAACAAGCTTTTTGAGGTGCTTGTTAAATTTAAAGACATAGTTCAATCCAGAAATCATTTATTCACCCTCATATTGTTGCTCCAAACCCGCATGACAGCAGAGCACAAAAGGAAATGTTTAGCAGGATGTGTGACCTGTTCTTTTCCATATAATGAAAGCAGATGGGGATTAAAGGCCAGTATGGCAAAAAGCAAAAAAAAACTATGTTTTGAAAATCTTGCTTGACATATTATGTGGTCACCATTCACTTTCATTGTATGGAAAACACTAGATAGGACATTCTGCTATGTATCAAATTTTCCGTTTCAGGCAAGAAAAGAAAGTCAGACAGCTTTTGAACAACATGAGATTTTTCCTCTTTGTCTGAAATTTACCCTTAAATGATTATTTCTGAAACCGTAAAATGAACACTAGTTGAAATTCTTGCAACTGTGATTGTCCTTTATTGATACCCTTTCCATCTGACTGGCATTGATGATATTTCAAAAACATGTCAGCCAATTAAAGATCAGTCTGGTCATCGTGTCTGAAAAGTGCTTCTTGAACAAATTTGTCCTGCTAATGAGGTGGGTGCTGTTCTCCTTCAGGACATTTTTCAATTTTAGGATCAAGTGGATCAGATGAGTACTGATAATTTGGCCAAGGGCAGTCAAACAAGCCGAACGTATCACTAGCAGTTTAGCAATCCGTACTTTGACAGTGTTCTCAGCCATTTGCCTTTGCTTTAATGAGTAAGTTCACTCAAGTAATTTCCATTTTCTTTTTTGGACCTCAGCATGTTTACTATAAGAAATCAATGTGGTTCAACCTTGCTAAAGCGTACCCAAGTGCATTTTCTCTCTTCATATATATGTGTATATAGACTTACACACATATATATTGTAGATATACATGTACTGTATGCATAGTTACATATATTTTACTCTAGTAGAGTAAACCATTTGTCAAGAGGCTAGTAAAAGTCATTGCAGCAGGCTATAGAAGATCCAACAGCAATTGGGAACCTACCGCCAGTGGCAATCCCGTAAAGTCATCAGACAAAACATAGATAAGGAGGACATGGAAGGAAGAGACACAAATTAAAACAACCACACACAAAGGCGACCACATGATTCTGGGCACACCAGGAGAAATGACGGATGAGAAGCTCAAAGCTGCTTCTCCTGACAATACAACAAAGGTGTATGCTGTGCAGGACATTGTACTCTGGGATACTGCACAGGATTAGTGTGTATCGTTCCAAAACCTGTGTTAATTGGTTAAATAAGAGTGAAGACCTTTCAGTGACCTTTAATAGTTAGCCAATTAGCACAGGTATTAGAAACTATATGTGGGCGTTTCCCTGTTAAAAACAGCAGGTTAAATTAGTTAAAGTTGGTTTGTTTGTCTTTACTGGCCAAGATAGTCTTCAGTTGGTCTTCCGGTGACCCAAACCCCTCCAAAACCTTCAAAGAGGTTAGCCTAACCATCTTTGCCAGGCTGGTAGACCAGCAAACCACCTTAGGGTGGTTTAAGTTGCTTTATTCATTAGGGTAGGTTTCAAAATATTGACTATTGTGTATGTATTTCGATGGCTGTAGCTACTTTTTTTCCCTGTGTAAACATCATATAGCAGCTATTATAGATCTTCTTTTCACCGAAAAGTGTTCGCATTTGGTTTGATGTTGATAAACTGTGACATTCTGGATTGGCATACTGGGGTTTTAAAGAGTGTTGTTAATTATCTCTGTCTGTTCCTCTTCACTATGCTTTGTGCTCGAAAATCAATGTCTCTAATTTGGGATCTGAGTGGTCTTGGCATGGTCTCAAAGCCAGTGTCCTTACACCGTGAATTAAGCTGACTTTGTCAATTATTCTGTTAGAAGTGTACTATTGCGAGCTTGTTAATGTAATTAGCATGCTAACTAGGGTTAAAGTGCCAGTGTTCCATACAATTTGTGTGTGTGTGGGAAAAAGCGAGCTGCATTAATATTCCTTCTCCTATTGTTTTCATTATCTACTGTCATTTCTCTGGGTTGATACCACTTCATAGAACAGTTAACCATATGCAGCACTACAAAGACTAGGAATTAAGCTAAATGCAATAAAAATCAGAAAAAAATAACTCAATACTTTTTAATGAACCGTTAACATGCCCAGGTTTGCAGTCCTGCAATTAAATTCAGCTGTGAAACAACATCATCAACAGATGACTCAATCTAGATTGAGTTGTCTTATGCATATTCTTAAATACAATATAATGCTTGACGAAATTATTATTTCATGCACTTCATTGCTGATGACTAAAGAACAAGGCTAATCCAGAAGTAGTAACAAAATGTTTTTACCTCGGTTTTGACACCGTCTTTGACGTCCTTCATGTTGATGGCATTCTTGCCCTTGTCTTTGCCCTTTTTCTTGTTCTTCTTCTTGAATATCCACTTTTTGCAGATGCAGAAGCAGCAGGAAACAACTAGTACAACAGCAACAAAAGCGATGGCGACGATGGCCCATGATGGCACTGTGCAGACAAAAACAGACATTTACATTTATGCGTTTGGCAGACGCTTTTAACCAACAAATTACATTGCACTCAAGGTATGCATTGACTTTCTAATCAGTTCTTGCTTTCCTTGGTAATCAAACTCATGACCTTGGGGTCGCAAGCACCACTCTCTACTGTTTGAGCAACAAGAAAGCCTGCAGAGAAACCTTAATGTACACATTCACTACCTTTCAAATCTCCTGAAGCCACATCAAAGAGTGCCAACCAACAGACTGTAATGTAATGTAACAGAATATCCTGGCTGCACTTTTTACATTCTGTTACAGACTTATCAGTCTACAAGTTTCTAATTTTCTGTTCCACAGAAGACAAAAAAGCCATTATGGGTTGTTGAGAGAATACATTTGAGATTAACAATTTCTTTATTAAACTTTCCCCATTTATGTAAATAAAAGCTGCATTCGCATGACTGAAAATATCTCTCTGCTGACTGCACTGGTCCAAATAGTTCCAAAATAGCCAATATACGGTTCAATATCGTCCCAGAGCAACAAAGAAATGGAACTGGCTTGAAGGGAAAAGTTTCAGTCAGTTGGTTGGCACTCTTTGATCAATTGCCAGAGACCTTCATGTCCGCCGGTCACACGGGATTAACGATCTTCGCTCAGACAGAGATGTTGCAACACTCCAGTGAGAGTAATCAGCCAATTTAGCTGAAAACAGGAGCTGTTGGCATTCTCAACTTGCCATTTGATGTCTTCTTGGAAGACATTTTGAACTTGACCCTCAGCACAGCATTTATTTGATTGTCAAGGACAGCGTGGAACAAAACAACTATGAAAAGTATGTAGTTTAATAGGATTTGGGTTTAATGAAAAACAATTTATGCACACTGACAAAATTGCTTAGACTCTAAAAACTAAAAATTGTGAGTATAATTACATCCACACAGCATTGTGAAGGACTTGTAACCTAAAATAGTATTTCCTCTTCTGGTCATGTCTTTATAAATACAGCTCCAAACTCAGCGAGTGCTGTCAGGGGAGGACAATCGAGCTCTTCCAGCTTTTCGACAAGATTAACAGCCTCCTGCCAAGAGGAAGAGCGACGCCTCTATACAGCAGGGCTAAAACTGCATGCGTCAACAGAGGACGAGCACCAGATACAAGAATGTCAGTTTCCAAGACTCAATAGAAGCTTTCTCCCTGCACCAACATTTGCTGGGAATAATTGGTAGACAGATGTGGTGGAAAAATCCTGCATTCGGAGACTCACACAATAATTATGGCTTTTGCGCACAAAACAACAAACACCTGGCAGTCGAATGGCAACTTTCAGGGAAGCAGATTTCTCCAGCAAAGAAGCCGATTTTTCCACTCCAGATCTGAATGTACTCAATTTGCTCTGAGACAACGCAGAGTCAAGAACTGTATAAATAATACCAGGCTTCAGCGAACGAAAGACATCTTGTATTCATCATTTTGGAAACGTGCAAGCACACAAATATGTTATAGTACATCTCATCAAGGTCATATTTCACCTCAAAATCAAAAGAAAAGAACGATTTTATTTTTGCTATGGCTTAATGAAAATTCTAATTAAAACTTAATTAGCCATTTATGGAAATTTAGGGATTGGATGTGCTTAAATGTCCTCAAAAATGTCACAATAAAATCAAAGTAGATATCTAAAACTGGCTTCATTTAATATCATTTCTTTATTTTTTAATGAGAGACATAATTTAATTTAATTTACATATTTAGTTTTTCTTTGAATATTGGTGAAAATGTGATCTGTTTTTCATGAAATTCATCCATTTTATATTTCAAATAAAATTCTAGCCAGAACAGTTGGCGTTTAGAACATGTCCAATATCCTGACAGCTTTTCCCCCTCTCAAAACATCCACAATTTGAAATATCTTTTGGTTCTTTTATCATGGTGCGAGGACTTTATATTTGATTTGGCAGTGGAGAATCATTCAAATGAATGCTGCATCTCTGTCTCCCAGGAGGGTTACTTGCTACCACAGGACACATTTCCCAAAGCCAGGTCCAAAGGGAGAGAGAACGGGGATGATAAAGAGTGCGAGAGAGAGAAAGAGAAAGAAAAAATCAATTGGCTGTTGACAAAATCGATAAGCACTCTCCTCTGAGGAAAAACTGTGAGTGATAGTCTAAAGTAACTTTGGGATCATCAGCCCACGGCCTCAACTTCACTGTGGTGGCTAATGGAGGTGACAATCCTCCACTTTTTTCCCCTTTGTTTTTTCCTTCCTAGCATAACACCCTTCAATAGTCTGCTTCAGTACATTCATTTACAAATTAAACAAAACGAAACAAAACAAACTGGTTTTAGCTTATGGACTGACATCTACATTCCCAGATGGTTCATTCAAAATTAAGAGCAATTAACTGGGATCCCTCATGTGTTTCTCTCAAATGCTTTAGTGCACTTACTTCAAATGCACCAAAACATTACTACTGTAGAACCATTGATATCTCAAACAGCAGAGGAAATTGTGTTTTGCTCCTTTAACATGGTGTGAAACTTGAAAAGGCAAAAAAGGACATACAAAAAAATCCAACAAACCACAACAAAAACTCTTACCAGGCTTTCAAAAACCTTTTTCCCAAAGCCCTGTCATTTCAAACCTTTTCAAACAGAGGGGAATCTGTCAGCCATCTTAAAGGCCACTCTTATTGGTCAGTTGCCCTATCTTCTTTGAAAGCCTGCGGTTTAGACAATAATGGCTCGTGTCTAGCATCAGACCCCTGCCTTTTCATGCATCAGACCCCTGATTCATACCTGTTAAAACCTGCTGTCCAGCTCACACTCTTTTCTCCACCACTAGCCTGAATATCAGCCCACTATAGGGGTGTATAGAGTGCCCCTTTCATTTCTATGCCTCAACTAGCACGACCTCTGCCACATGGGACTCAAGCTGCACAAAGCACTGAGCTGTCCTTGGTTTAGAGCAGTCAGTACTCATCAGTTTTTCTTGGAGTAATATCATTATTAAACATGTCTCTACAGTAGTGTCATGTAAGATTATATTGCTGCGTTTCACTCAAATGTCTTACTGAATGTCCTGTAAAATCGAAATCGAAGTTGCAGATTGTATCAAGTGTGCATGATGTAACACTCAATGTCGACATTCAAATGTGCACAATTCATTTTCAATCAAATAAATATGATGATGGAATCCGACTTTGAATGCAATTCAGCAAAATCCCCCTTGAACCCCCTTTTCCCACAAAGAGATTTGACTGACTGAAAGAATGCACACATTCAACAAGTTAAATATTGAAAGTTAGAAATTCTGACTTGGAGCCGAATGGAATCCAGCGTGTCTAATTAGAAGTTTGCCTTATCAAAAAGCATAATGAGCTGTTTTTGTACAGCTACAATAACTGGAAGCGGGCGACACTAGGTGACTGGAAGCGGATGACTAGCGGAAGCCTCGCACTCAAATTCACACACACAAACACACACACACACACACACACACATATATATATATATATACATATACACACACACACACACACACACACACACACACACACACACACACATATGTATATATATATATATATATATATATATATATACACATACAGGATGCAGTAAGAAACATTGTATACTCAAGCTATAATTCCTTCAATTAAACATAATTCATTTGTAACTGGTAATTTTTATTCTCTATGAGACTATCTAGACTAATAACAGGAGAGATTAAAAACCTTTTGGTTCTAAGTGGCATGGGATACTGCGAAGGGACCACAGGCAAGCTCATATTAAAGGTCTGTAAAGGTCAATGATGAGAACAATTTAGTGCTACAGACGACACTGAGCAAATCTGACACTTTTATAATGAAAGCTTATGAAAAAATATGTTTAATACAACAAGCACAGTTTGAATCTGAGTAAATTGACTGCTATGAGTATATTAGCTGTATTTTTAATCACACAGTCTGCTGTAAAGATTAGATTATTTTTATCACGGTAGAGAAGAACCCCCCCCCCCCCCCCCCCCCCCCCCCCCGAAAATAAAATACTTCTCATATCAATCTTAGTGAAATTACATTGGCTGAACACTAATAGATGCAAATAAGTCTAATGTTTCGCCATCCGATGCAATAAACCAGAGTGCTTATCTTCTTCATCTAGCAAATGTCCTATTCTGAAAGACACTTTTGTGTTTCTTAATTAAAAGAACACAAGACCCAGAAAGCAATAGAAACATTTTCTAATTAACTCAATTGTGTAAGTGTCTATTGTCCTTCGGGACTGCAGAGCAAGCATGCGCTCTTCAACTTCAAGCAGCTCTCTCTCGTTCCGCCATACAGATGCACGCGCTAACTCTCAAAACATGGTGCAAAATGAGGTTTTGTAGCTGGACTCTGTGACTGCACAGCCAATCCGAGAGGAACATTATTACAATTCATTATTCCAACTGAATGGTGCACAATTCAAAGCCCAACACAGCTTAGAACAATGACATGACTGCACATGGATGCCACATAATCCACGCTACTGCTTTCAAGGACATGAGAGTCCTTCTGGCCCGACCTCATCCAATCGGGTATGTGAATAAGATCTTGAGTACACTCATTCGCTCTCCACCTTTTCCGTAACAAAAGAATACAGCCTCAGACTTATCAGACTGGGCTCACACAAAAATCTCACCAAGCTGCTTTAGGAAGCCATGCCAGGCAGTCGAGACAATAATGACTGTGAGATTGGCATCTTAGATTTAAAAAAGAATCTTATCGCATGCTTGCAGTGCAGGACTGCAATGGATGGGCTACCGCATTTATAATTTGAAAAGAACACATGTACTTTATCGCATGTACATGACTGTACTTTATTCTCACTTTATTCAGTTTTAATCACATGCCAAAACTTTTAATTAAAAGAAATATGAAAGTGTTTTATGATTTTTTTTAAGTACCCAGATACTTGTTGAAGTATCTAGTCTGCAGCTAGGGATATTAAAATTTTTAAATATGCAAATAGATTTTCACAACACCTAAAAAAAAAAATTACTTATGCAAAGCAACAGGGAGAATCTCACGAAACCTGACAAGAACATTTCCATTTCATATTTGACCTGAAATAAAAAAAAACAAATGAAAAAAATAAAACCTATTTAATCATTTTTTATTTTATTTTTTCATGATTTTAAGACAATTAAGCACATTTCCATATTCAGCTATTCACCAATATTCACCTATTCACATTTCTCATTATAATACAAACATATTCATTATATTTATCTATAACTCATCTATATTATAGTATGTAAGTATTTATTTACCAGGTAATCAGATAGTAGTGAAAATGTTTAAGAGCTTGGTTTAAAAGTTATACATATATAACAATAATTCTAAAATTAAGATACATTTTCAAAACTTTTTAAGCATAATATAATTTGTATACATTTTTTTTGGTTTAAACATTTGTCTACAAGGTAAACGCAGGGTAACTTAAATATTATTTTATGACATTCATCCTTTTGGCAGTAAGAATATTATATTAAATAAACAGTGCACCAGTCATTTATAGATTACATTAATAAACGTATACTGGTCATCAGAAATAGTGGCACCATGCTGGGATTCTCTTTGGGCAGCCCAGGGCTCATTATCCTGCTGTTTGTCTAATCAGAATGTAATATGAGTGTCTCTGACCAGCGAGGTTGTGTTGCCTGCAAACACAAAGCTAACAGTAAGACGATCTATCCCCAGGCGGCATGCCGTGGGGTCGAGTTACCCACTCTCACACTTGTTAACATGCCAAATCGGAACGAGAAACTTGATGTCTTAACAGGCGTGATTTGATTGAGAGTGCGTCATGATTGTGAGCGCCAGTGAGCGCATGGGCCAAGCAGGGGGAAAACGATCCATCGGTGTAATACAGCACACACTGGCAACCCAAACTAATGTGTTTTGACAACACGCTGTTGGTCAATTAACCCTAAAACTAGAGCATGTTATAGGAGAGAATGAGAGAAAGACAACCCTGTTACACTTCCAAATATACTCTCTGCATTAAGGAAATTTACTTGAAAGTGATTTATCATACAATGTGGTTACGTTACAGTCCAGCAGATGGGCGGTAATTTCAATATCCATTTAGTAAAGTTTCATATGTGAAGGAACAATCTGAAAAGGGAGCCTTGCTCGTGAAATATTAATTAGGTAATGTAATATTCACCTAGTAGTCGTGGCTGATTTTCTGAAAAGCAGGTGAATGGCTGGTAGCCATATTAGGTTGTTGAGGTTGGCAGAGGCCAAAGGTTGAGACAAATGTTTGAGACAAATATTTTCTCATTTGAACTGAATATTGCATGAAAGAGAAACTCATTCTGGTTTTTGTACAATTGCTGAACAACCGAGATATATCGTATTATTATATGACCCACCCAAACAAACCACGAGACTCACATCAGAAAATGTTTGAAGGGAAAAAGAAAGACAAGTGTGATAACAGTTCATGTGATATTGCGAACAGATTAATATCCACCCTCTCATATCCTCTGTCAACAGCTTTCAGATCAGATGATATCTTTTGTTATTACAGACATTGCCGTTATTTGGTCTGTGATGTACAATGCGTTCAGATGGTGAAAGACACCAGTGATCAGACTCTGACTGAAAACGTCTCGGGTTACGAATGTAACCCTGGTTCCCTGAGGGGAACGAGACGCTGCGTCTAGCGCTAGGGGAAATAGCCTTGCGTGAGTCACGTGAAGATCTGTGCAACCAATGAGAAACGAACGCGTGTGAATGCGTCACTGCCGGCGGTAGCCGGTGACGTCATGAGCTAGAGCATAAGAGCGCGTCCGAAACCCGGGCGCCTCAGCATGAATGTCTGAAGCGGGCACGGAGGCTCAAGGAGCTGAGGCAAAGACGCAGCGTCTCGTTCCCCTCAGGGAACCAGGGTTACATTCGTAACCCGAGACGTTCCCTTTCAGGGAACTCGAGCTGCGTCTAGCGCTAGGGGAACGCAATACCAACGCCACCTCAGTGACGCCGGCCTCCGGGTGTGTCCCAGCTCACTGAGAGAGCACCCTAGTCCCAGGGGCGGCATCGAGGTCCAAATGGTAAAACCTCATAAAAGTGTGCGGCGAAGACCAGCCAGCCGCAGCACAAACATCAGATCAGGACACTCCGGAGAGGAGTGCCTTGGATGCCGCCATGCTCCTAGTGGAGTGGGCTCGGACCCTCAGAGGAGAAGCATGTCCGGCCGACTCGTAAGCTAAGCAGATAGCCTCGACTATCCACCTGCTTAAGGTTTGCTTAGAGGCAGGAGCCCCCTCAGGGGTCCCAAAGCAAACGAACAATTGGTCCGACTTACGCCAAGTGGCAGTCTTGAAAACGTAAGCGTCCAGTGCTCGCACTGGACAGACCTTGTTCTTGTGCTCCTGCTCATGATCATCAAATGGGGGAGGGCAGAAGGCCTGCAGCGTGATAGACCGAGCCACATCAGTGGGAACCTTGGGGATATAGCCTGGCCTCGGGTGGAGAAATGCCTTTCCCATCCCGGGCGCAAACTGAAGACATGAAGGGGCCACTAAGAGGGCCTGAAGATCCCCAACCCTCTTGAGCGAGGCGATTGCCAGCAAAAGAAGGGTCTAAAGAGAGAGGTACTTAATAGAGATTCCTCTAAAGGTTCAAGGGGTGGCTGGGACAGGCCTAGGAGTACCACGGACAAGTCCCAAGCCGGCACCCTGGTCTGTGCCGCAGGTCTCAGCCTTAGTGTACCACGGAGGAAACGAGTGACTAGGGGGTCCCTGCCCAAGGATACCCCACCCAGAGGTACGTGGCAAGCCGCTATGGCAGCCACGTAGACCTTCAAGGTGGAGGGGGACAGCCCTGCCGCAAATCTTTCTTGCAGGAACTCCGGTACTTTGCCGACTTGACAGGTTACTTGGTTCATCTGCTTTTCGCTACACCAAGACATGAAGATCAAGGTGTAGAGTTTCCTCGTGGAGGGAGCTCTGGACTGAAAGATGGTCTCTACAACCTCAGCTGAGAGACCGGATTCTATGAGCTGGACCCCCTAAGGGGCCAGACACATTAGCTCTGGGCGGGGTCAGCAACCCTCCGCCTGGGCCAGAACTCCCGGGAGCAGAGTGATGGGAGGAAAAAGCGTACAGGCGTAGCCTCGGCCACGCCTGTACCATAACAACCCGCCCCAGAGGCCATGGATGTTTAAACGAAAGCCACAGAGGGCAGAGAAATTCTTACGGAGGCAAACAGGAGACCTGTGCCTGCCGTATCTGTCCCAAATCTGCTCCAAATAAGAAGGGGACCAAGGGTTCCAGCCCTCGGGGAGAACCCCTGGTTTTCAGCCACCACTGCAGGGGTCTCGCACACAGTCGGCCCCATGGAATAATCGCTGGAGCCGCTGCATGGACCCTAACACCTCAGAGTGTCTCACGTGAGTGGCTGCCCCTCGATACTCTTGACGGCTGAACGAAGGCTTGAATGCGCTCGGGGAAGAGCCGAGCCAACATAGCCACTGAGTCCCAAAGACTCCCAAGAAAGTGGTTCTCTACGTGGGAGAAAGAACACTCTTCTTGGTGTTCAGCGTAAGAGTGTCACTCGTCGCTTAACAGCTCAACGAACGGCCTGGATGCTCTCGGGGAGGAACCGAGCAGACATGGCCACTGAGTCCCAAATGACTCCCAAGAAAGTGGTTCTCTGAGTGAGAGAAAGTACACTCTTCTTGGTGTTCCGCAGTAAGCATCGACGAGAACCAGGAGTTCTTCCGCATGCTCAGGGTGCGTGGGCATCGCCCCGTGACCTTGATCGCGAAGCGGGTTACCCCTCAGGGAGAACCCCTGGTCTTTAGCCACCACCATGAGTGGCTGGCCCAGCTTAATGCTCCTAACGGCTAGACGAACGGCCTTAATGCGCTCGGGGGAGAGCCGAGCAGACACGGCCACTGAGTCCCAAATGACCCCCAAGAAAGTGGTTCTCTGAGTAGGAGAAAGTACACTCTTCTTGGTGTTCAGCCGTAAGCATCGTGAGACGAGAACCAAGAGTTCTTCCGCATGCTCAGGGTGCGTGGGCATCGCCCCGTGACCTTGATTGCGAAGCGGGTACCCCTCAGGGAGAACCCCTGGTCTTAGTCTTAACCCCAGCTCCTCTGTGTGCGGGCACAACACCTCGATGTTGTGCTGCTAACTGCGGCGACTTGGCCAGGGTAAGCCAAGTTGTCGACATAGTTCAGGACACGATAGTACCTTGCAAGTACAGAGGAGCTTAGAGCAGCCGGACCAAACACGGAAGCACTGATACTGGTACGCCTTCCCCCCTGAAGACGAACCACAGGAACTTCCTATTGTGGAAGGATGGGAATGAGGGATTTATATGTCTCTTATGTCGATCGTGCCGGACCCGTTATAGGACCTAATCTGTACTACGATCCGCCTGAGCGTCGCATCTCTTCGCATCCATTTAAGAGACAAAAATCCAGAATGAGCCGCAACCTTCCATCCTCCCTTCGGAACTATGAAGTAACAGCTGAAAAGCCCGGACTTGCTGTTCACGAGGGGTCCATACCCGATGGCCCCTTTCGCCAGCAGAGTGTCCACTTCTTGCTCCATGACCAGAGCCTGCTGAGGGCCTACCACTGCCCGAGAACCGGGGTGGTGAAACCCCAAGATAATGGCGTACCCGAAGGTTACCGCGCGCAGGACCCACTGAGAGATACCGGGTAGTCGTAACCACGCAGCCCGTGAATTCTACTAAGGGAACCGGCCTCTGCGGGCCGGTCTCTGGTACTACGAACATATCCACCACTGAGCCGGGGCTGATACCGGAAACCCGGGTGGATTGCTCTAGGACCCTCCTTAGAGGGGGTGGTTTTCCCATGGCGGGCTGACTCTAGAGCTGCTCCTGGGAGACCCCACCTTGTTGCGGCTTGTAATCAGGGCCGCTTAGTCTAAGCCTACTTGGCGTTCAGGATAACCCTCAGATCACCCCCTCTACCAGCGGCATGAACTTGAACTTGTGGGCCCGACCCCCCCGGGGATTACCGGAGGAAGACGGGTGGCGACACTTTGTTTCTGAGCGGCCCTGTGCGAGGAGCTTTGAGACCGTGCTTGACTGGCGGTCTCACTTGGAGGCGGCGGGGAAGAAATTCGCTAAACGCCACCTGCTGTCGAGCAGCCTCCTGAACTCGTCGACGACGCTTTTCACGGCATCGCCGAACAAGCCCGAAGGGGACAGAGGAGCGTCCAGCAAAACAAATTTGTCCTATCTTTCATAGCTGACAAATTGAGCCAAAGGTGTCTCTCCGTAGCCACCAGAGCTGCCATGGAGCGGCCGACAGAGTAGGCCATCTCCCTAGTGGCCCGAAGAGACAGATCCACGGTCCGGCGCAGCTCTGCCACTGCCTCCGGACCGATACCGCCGCCCTCGTTGAGGTCCCCAAGCAACTCCGCCTGATATGCCTGCAGCAGTGTCGTGCCGTGCAGACACGCTGCGGCATGACTCGATGCTGAGTATGCTTTCCCCACCAAAGACGACGTGACGCGCATCGGCTTGGAGGGGAGCGCCAGAGCTTTAATGGAGGACGCAGACTGAGGGACGAGGTAACTCGCCCTCATCCACTTTCTTCAACCCTCCATATCAATGATCTTGAGCCCCTACTAGATTATTATACATCGTAATATTACGTGTATAAATTTTCTCAGAGGCTGGCCTTCCCCAAAATCTAGATACCTCGGCATGTAAATCAGGTATGAAAGGCATTGCTCGGCGCAGGGAAATGACGCGAGTCAGAAGATAACGCTCGTCTAACATACTTAGGACGAGCGCTTCTGGTCTCTGCTGGCCAATCAAGCCCCAGACGTGAGACCGCTCGCGCCACAACCTCAACAAGCTCCTCAAACGCCGGCGAGGAGAGTGGCGAATCCTCCTCGACCGGGTCAACACTAGCAAAATCGATCTCACTCTCTGAACTTGATAGAGCTAGTGTTGGAGTCACAGCACGGGCATCTCACTCAGAGTGCTCGTGACTGGGACCCGCTTGATCTCGTGAAGGCTGGGGTAAGGACGGACCCACCCCAGCAGCCTCAGCGAGATCCATTTGTGATCCCCAGGACCGAGAGCGCCACAAAGCCTCGGCTACTGCAGGTCCCGAATCGCGGGGAACACCAGCCTGGGCGGCCTCGTTACAGACTGCCAGGCGGGAGCGGAGATCATGCAATGAAAAAGTTCATTCCACCGGGGCTCCGAACCCCGGTCTCCTGCATGATAGGTAAACACACTATCCACTGTACCACAGTGAGCATGCAGAACCTCTCGCAGTCTTTACAACCGGCATTCTCAAGTGCCGACCGTGCTCCACTCCCAAACAGATTACACACATAACATGTGTATCCCTGCCCGTTATGAGACGTGGGCAAGGATAAACACACGGTGTGAACCTCTGTTCATTCGCCATGTTTTCACACTCATTCTGATGATTTTTAGCTATCTCAACTCAAAATCTCTCTCACACAGACACAGCACGCTGAAGGCATTCAGAGCTGAGGCGCCCGGGTTTCGGACGCGCTCTTATGCTCTAGCTCATGACGTCACCGGCTACCGCCGGCAGTGACGCATTCACACGCGTTCGTTTCTCATTGGTTGCACAGATCTTCACGTGACTCACGCAAGGCTATTTCCCCTAGCGCTAGACGCAGCTCGAGTTCCCTGAAAGGGAACTGATAATATCGTTGAGTATGGTCCTGAAAATATCAGGGACGACAGCTATGAGGGACAAACAAACAAAAACCCTCATTCTCCATCTCATTTATCCTTTTTCATCAGCTGACTGCTAATCGAATGTCTGTCATCCCATTTGTCAAGCAAGTGTGTTTAGTGAGACACAGGGGACTAACCAGCTGAAAGAATCAAACTTTACTACAGGTTTCAGTGTAGGAAGACAAGCTACTTTTTCTATTTTAATTCACTTTAAAATGTGATTATGTGATCCTTTCAACTGTAATATTATGAAATATCATTACAATTAGAAATGAATGTGTGTTTTATATATATATTGAAATATATTGAACGCCAGTTTTCAGTGTCACATGATTTCTTATTATTATCAGTGTTAAAAACAGTTGTACTGCTTAATGTTTTTGGGGTTATTTGATTAATGGAGGGTTCAAAGTAAAATAATTTATATAAAACAGAAATCTTTTGTAACATTTTAAATGCATTTAATGTCTCGTGGCTTCTCCTACACTGTCTTATCTCATGTATGTTTACTACTGTAATGCAGTTTTAACTTGCTTTAAATGAGATTATCTCTTCCTCCAAAGGGCTTTATAATGTGAAGCAGGCAGACGGAGAGTCTGGGGATTTATTTTTGTTTGTTTACATAATTCAATTTCAAGGAGCAGGGTTGACAAGCCTGGTAACCTTCAGATGTCCTCTGGGGCGGTCTTGGGGGCAGCAGGGAGAGGGGAAGAAAGGAAGATAGGATTAGGTCAAAGGTCAGCAGAATGGGACTGCTAACTGCTCCATCTGTCAGGCTGTTGGCTGATGATGTGTTTGGCACCCTGCTCTAGTTCGCCTCCTGTTGCTGACTATGACTGAGGCTTTCTACACACTGGCAAACAACACAATCCAACTAAACAACTGATACACATCACACTGCAAAAACATACACTGAAGTCTCACTACTGGTCTTGTCTTAGCATTTCTGTAGCTTGAGTAGTAGAACATGACAGTAGAGCTGCCAAGGCCATGAGTTCCTAAGAAATGCATACATACTGATAACGTATATGTTAAACATTTACTGTAAGTAGGTTTGTATAAAAGCGTTTGCAAAATGAATACATGTGATGCAATGCATATGCAATCTATACACACATGTAAACAACAACAACTCACTAAGATCTTCCTTTAAAATAGTTGCCTATGTTGACGATAGACACCTACGCAGCACATTAGGGTTTGAATCAGAGCCAATCAGTGTACAATGTGACAATTCACAAGATAGAGAAAGCTTTTCATGGTTGTGATCAAATTAAAATGCAAAATTATGTAAATGTCTTATAATAACGGCAGCTTATAAAATTTGACCCTATTCATTTGTAGTTCGTGTTCAAAGCACGTGTTCCCAGTTAAGTTTGCATATTAACAAGTAAGAAAAGAAAATTGATTGTGGGTTTTGAGACATCTCAAAAATTTGCCAAGATTAAGGGGCATTGTGTTGGGCATCAGGGTGCAAGAGGGTATCAGAGGCTGGACGGAATGTGTTCATTATTTATAATAATTGTGGCAGAACTGAATAATGTCTCAAACTGTCTCTGTGCAGTGAGGTTAATTATCATCGAAAACAGACGCCTTGAGCTTGACTAGTAGAGTGCTGGGAGAATAACCAGAGCTGTTGTGTTACAGTCATTTCCTTTTGTTTCTCAAGTCAACAAAGCTGTGTGACTGCAGGAGTGCAGAGATGGCCTTTCCGAGCCAAGATGGCCAGGTTCAAACTACTGAACCTGTCAACCTGCCTCTAGGCTTGAATTTTTTCGAAAGAGCCGTGACAAAATGAGTGTGGCGTACTGAGAGCTACCTGTCGGAGTGATTCTACACGCAGGACCGTCTGTGATGGGTGCCGTAGAACGGATGTGATGTTGTGTGACCGTGAGGGTTGAGGGAACGCAAGATATCACAGGTTATGAATAAACCTTTTTGAATATGTGTCACCATCTGAAACTTTGAACAAATTGGTACCAAAGAAACAAATTGGCAGTTCATTTACATTTACCCTCAGTCTGAAATATCAGGGAGTAATTGTGTTTCTTCAATTTCTTCAAAGAGCTTTTAGACTTATGGTGGATTTTTGCTAAAACTTTTTCTTTTTGTTACATCCAATCATTAAATATTTTTGCAGCATTCCAAATGCCTTTATGCATTTTTTTAATACCCTTGTAGCAGATCCAGAATTTCAATCTTAAAATGTTAAAATCCATTGCAAAAAAAAGTAAGAATTATTTTTATTACATTATGTAATATTTTCAGTCTTAAAATGAAATAAATGTAAAAACATAAAATAAAATGGATGTCCAACAAACGTGGAGTCATTTTCAGGACATTAAACATTTTTATTTTATTTTTATAGTTTACCTAAAAGAAAATGCCCAGTTTAGAGCATAAAATGTGAAATAAAAATAAATGTAAATATTATTTATGAAAACAATATATGTATTGTGTGTCACTGTCCAGAAAGTTTATGCAAACTTATCCAAAAATGTCAGGAGTTATAATAAAAGTCAAGAGTTATAATGAGGAGTCAGACATTTTATTCCTAAAAATATCAAAACTCATTATAATTTTAGTGAAAAATATTTTCAAGTCCCTGGTCTCAGTTTCAGACCTCAAGCCCATGGTCTGTTGGCTGAACATCTGATGCATAAGGGACATAAAATAGTACTACAGTTTGGGAATTTTGAAATTGACAAAGGATTAGTTGAATTCTACAGGATTTCCAGGACATATGTGTGTATTGTTGGTTACACACATGGTACACACATGGAATATGGTACACACATGGAAACAAAGTCATTGTGAAGCGGCACCACTGTTGCAGTAAACTTGCACAACGGTGAACTAATCATTTATTAGATGCATGGTTATCTGTTATCGCAGGAACATCAACTTTACATTTTCACACCCCTAAATATGAGGTGGAACAAAATGAACTGTGATTGGTTGCTTTACATATCAGTTAGACGGCCTGTTGTGTGGTCCTTGGCCAATTAAAGCTGTGATGGAGTTCAGATCGTCAGCCGTCAGTTTTAAGGTGTGGCTACGTGAGACTATTAAGCCTCCCAGCTTCATGCTTCATACTACTACTGTAACTTCTCCACTTCAACTGGCTTTTCTGTTGTGCCTGTGATGTGAAGTGGCCTCTTAACTTGTTCGGCTTCATACTGTCAGAAGCTAATATTCTGAGACACACACCACTCTGTGGCCTCTCTTCATTACCCACTGTTGTACTGGTGAATCAGAGATATTCCTTGTAATTTTTTCTTCTCTTGAGGCTGTCTACGGAATGTGTCAAAGCGAATGCTGCAAATCCATTTGTCCTTTGTGTCACAAGTTGCACATCAGAAATAAAACTGGGCATCGGTTTACTGTCTTGGTGTGGTGCCACATCCATTTAATACAGCATCAATGATTATAATGGCTTATATGTGCTTTTGTTGCACCTCATTGTGCCTCTTGTGTCTGGTTTAGAGATGTCACTTTTGTAGCTGTGAAGTCTGAAGTAGATTCATTGTCTGCTTTATGTTTGTTAGAGAACAGTGTGTTTTAAGGAAGCTGACTTTTAAAAGAGCCAAATATCCTTGAGAAGCACTCAGTTGTGGCATGGAAATAGATCTTAAACAGTGTTTGTCTTCATTTATCTGAATGTTTTGTCTATATAGCGCTATGACAAAAAGGTAGAAGGGTTAGAGTGAAGTATATCGTCACTACGGAACATCTGTCTGTGTTCCTCTGTTTTTTCCATGCTAGATGGCAGATTGTGACAGGTCCATGCATCTTACTTTTACAGGCAGCATCTGTGCATATTCAATCCTGTGGATTATATTGGCGAAGAACAGCTCAAGTATTCTGCATTTGGACTTGCCCATTCATCACTAACGGAGGACCGTCAGGGTTCCTGGACACCCCAGTCTATACAGCACCCTTCTCCCCAGGCATTCATCAACCCAGGCACCGGTTGGCACGGAGACGTGTGATAGAGGGAGTCGGCTAAAACAGTAATTTAAGACACTGTAATGGAGTATCTTTTTCTGGCTGGCTCTCAGAAGGGGCATATCTGTCTGAGTCAAATGTGGCAACCCTTTATTTTACAGTTGTCTGCAGGAAGGCAACGTGATAATTAATGTGGTGAATGTGTCTTCAAGTGCAAAAGCAAGGGTGGAAGTAAAAGTGTACGTGTGTGAGAGTGTGAGTGAAAGTCAGAGCGAAAAGTTACATGTGTGAAATCGAGTATGAGAGATTGGCAAAATGACCAGACACCTATAGTAAGGTACTGCAGGTGTAGGAGATGACTCAAATATTTCTCATATCTGGGCACTGGTGTCATGTTCGACATTGCATAATTTACTTAGCTCTAAATTCCTTCACCTTGGATATATATTTAGAGTTACTTTAACACTAATACAGAGGTGGGCCGGTTGTTAATTGTAAATTATGGAAAAACTTATAAAATATACAAAGTGTATATTATATGTATATATAAAGTTCAAACTTCCAAACACCTGTTTTAATTTGTATTAGTTAACAAACAAAGTGTTTAAATTAGATTTTATTAGTTATAATAACCTTGTTTGAAAGTATTTTAATCAAATGTGTGTTTATAGTTCGGCTATTTGTGATTCCAGTCCAAGACAGTTATAATGTTACCAAGATATCCAGTGTCTAATAGGAAAAAAATATCTGAGACATTAAGCACCTAGCTAAAGAAACACCCACAAACAAACAGCAGCATATTTACTTGAAAATATGAATGAGCATACAGTGAATTGGTTAATGGTTAGATAAGATGCATGATTTCAGCTGCATGATTCACAGTGAGAGCTGTAGTGTGTTGTGGACTGAGGCACAGGGCACTTAGACAAACAAATGCATGCAAACAACAAAACTCGTTTACTTGCTTATTTACAAATAACCTGTTTCTCAAGCTCATTATTTTTCCATACTGGCTGAACAGGAGGTTAAAAAATGTACACAAAGTAATAAAAATGGATACCAACGCTTGATATTTACTACCAATGCTGGGTCAAGATGATAAATACCGGATTTTTCACTGCATAAGACGCCCTTTTTCTTCCCCAAAGAAAAAGGGCGTCCTATCCAACCGAATATACAGAATCCGTGGAGCGTGGCCACGGCCGTAGCCATGGTGATGACGAGTGGGGGGCAATGGTGGACTTTACAGTGATGACTGTGGCGAGGGGGGCGTGGTTCAGCGAGGTCTGCAGCGGGAGAGAGTCAGGAGACGAGCTTCGATCTGAGCAGAGAACGCGAGGCTCACGAGTGCAACTGAGAGAAGTGAAACGAAACTAAGAGTGAAACGAAACCGTGAGAGAAATGAAACCGAGAGAAAGAGGCATGACTAACAGAGAGTGAAGCGTGAGCGTCGAGGAGGCAGGGTCAGTGTGCTGAGAATCACGGGCTCTTTTATTTCCTCAGACTTGAACAAAAACAAAACAACAACCAAAACATGCGCGTTCGGCACTCACGCTTCACTCTCTGTGAGTCATGCCTCTTTCTCTTGGTTTAGTTTCACTTCTCTCAGTGGCACTTGTGAGCCTTGCTTTCTCTGCTTCCGTGGTGACTAGCGTCTCGCCCAGGTCTCTCTTCCCATCTATCACTTCCCGGCTGTTTATATCCGGTCTCTTCCCGCCAGTTACTGCAATGAGACACAGGTGTTTGTCAATTTGCACTTGATCTACTTATGTTGGGTGCGTAAGTAGATCAAGTGCAAATTGACAAACACCTGTGGCTCGTCTCCCGACTCTCTCTCCCGCTGCAGACCTCGCTGAACCACGCCCCCCTCGCCACAGTCACCTATTCCCCACTTCCCGGTTTACACACAAAGTGAATAACCAAAGAGAAAAGGAACAGTGAATAATAATACACTTAGCAACCATAAGACATAAGCAACAAACTATTAGACACACCATACACAGAGTTTAAACAAAATTAAATAAACACAACAACTTTTAGTAATGCCTTGGATGGAACAGAAGACAACGTCTTATTTGACACCAGTGAGGAAGAAAGGGATGACAGTGACTGCGTGGATCTGTCCTTCCTCATTTCTGATAGCAGCGAAGAAGAGGAATTATTGGGGTTCGAATAAAAACATTACAGCCTTATTTTTGTTACTTTCACTGTTTACTGACTGTTAATGAGAGTAAAGATAGTTCTTAATATGTTACATGGTTGGCATAAAATTATTCTTAAACTGCTGTTAACTTTATACAATTGATATAAAATATTTTACTGCAGTATTTGGTTCAGAATCTTTTTTTTCTAGATTTCCCTCCTTTAAAATGGGGTGTGTCTTATGTTCCGGAGCATCTTATATGGCGAAAAATACGGTAATGAATACAGCACACTGAAAGTGAAATATAACCAAGTACAGTGGAATCCGATTATGTCAACGGCCTCGGGGGTTGCAAAAAAGTGGCGAGATTACGATGATCGAGATAACCAACAGCCAATATGCCGATTTATTATATATTATATTATATTTATATTTATATTATATTTTTATGCTATAAAAATGTACAAACACTGTATATGTTTGCTAACAACAAAAGGCATATGTGCACCAACTAACAGCAGAGATTTACCAGTACAAAATAAAAACACCTTCGATTCTCGATACAAACCTTTAATTATATTCTCCAACATTGCAAACACAATTTCGCTCACACATAAACAGTCAAAACACACATAAAAATATTCGCTCGAATCTGGGAATTCCTGGACAGTGATGCTAACTCCTGTGCCTCCTCTTCCAAGATAGCATCTGCAATGCTTGATTTTTCCGCCACTTCCGCAAGTTCTTCTCCAGTGGGCAGCACTGGAGAGCAACCATATGGACCACGATGCACGTGCAACGCAAACTCAGCGCATGCAAATATGGACCACTAGGTACGATCATTAGTCACGAGATAACCATTTGTCCCTCTTTTGTGCTTGAGATAGTAAGGTTCGGCGACATAAAAGAATCGACATAACCGATAAGAAAATGCTAAGACAAATGGGGAGTTTGGCGGTTTCACTTAAAAAACGTAGACATAATAGGGTTGGCGAGTTAACCGAGGTTGAGATAAGTGAACTCCACTGTATAAGAATACAACCTTTGAGTGTTGTGGAAAAACAAACAAACAACAGCAATAAAATAATCACAATGGTTTACTCACGTGGGATTTTGTGCAGTTCATTCATGAACTTGTCTTTAACTTTGGAGAACGTCTCATCTTTGGTCTCGCGGGGACCGGGCCCTGCTGCCTCTGTGCTGTTGCCTAATACCTCAGGAGCTGCGCTGGGCGCAGGGTTCCCCACCAAAGCCTCCCTTCGGCTCATCGCTGGATGTGGAAGCCAGGCAGAAGCTAAACATTAAAAGATGAGAAAGGGTTAAACTAAGGAAATATCAGTTGCACAATTCTTCCAATAACTTTAGATATTGGATAATGTATACCACATGGATTTGTAGGTCCAAAAAATATGGCAAGATATATTTATGCAAGACAATAGTGGGAATTTTGATATATTCCACTGATTTTAATCTTTTGATTCTGTTAAACAAAGGCTCATTCAGAACATTTCTGTAGGTTAAATTGGACAAATAAGTTGCCCTAAGGAGTATTATAAGTGAGTCATTGAATCACTCACTCAAATGTTAGCTCTTGTTCACAAAGAGGACATCTTTACCTTCCATTGTTTGTCTTTTCACTGTTTTTCTATGTAAACATACACTAGATGGATGTGTTTGAACATTGTGCATTTTTTAAAAAGTCTCATTTATAGAAAGCATTCTGAAAAACAGTCAGTCACATTTTAGCCTTCACCCTACGATTTTGCATTCTGTGTGAATAGGCCCAAAGAATGTCAAGAAAAGCGTACTTTTTGCTAGCCTGATCGTGTACTTATGCCTTCTACGAGTAGAGACTTACTGTTGAAGATACAATAGTTTTTAACATTGTTAAAACTCTCTCCAAACTCTCACACCAGGAACTGAGTGAACAACATGTCCCTTTTTGTTTAGTCATTAATTAGTCCAGTACATTCTGTTCGCTCATGAATAATATTCAAATCTCATTCACTCAAAACACTGACTTGTTGAGTAGAGGAGCATTTTGGTTTTGAAGTCTTTTGAAGCCACCAAAGCAGTCACACAATTTACAATGGAAAATCGGTGCATCAAAGTGAACTCTAAAGTTGTTCACTTAAAAGATTTGCTCAAAACACTGGGTTGTTCACAATTCCACTAACTGGGGATATAAATAAAAAGCGGATAACAGGTCAGGATGTGAGAGATGGAGTGAGAATGAGAAAGATGAAAACTCCAGTGTGTGAGTGTCTAATTTACTGTGCGAGGAAGGTGGAGAATGAGGTGTGACTACAGGAAGCCTTCGACTGCAGCATGCTCTGAACAAATGTGCTTGTGGGGTGTGATTAGTTGTTTAAACATCCTCCCATCCATCCCTCCTAATCTCTCGCTTGCGTTTACTCAGTCCTTTGTTCATTTACTGACTCACTTGCCTACAGACTCTCCCCGCCTCACCAGTTCATGTGCAGTCAGTGTCACATCTCTCTTGCCAATATGACCCCAGGAGGTCCCGAAGGCACACGGTAGGTCGTGGTTCGTGCTGATGAACTGTGAGCAGACTATGAGCTGCCTTCTATTCTAGCCACAGGGCACGCAAGATCCGCCCACTCCTGCACAGCCGGTGTCGCTGCCATTCTACCTGCCCTGTAATTACTGCCATTGTCAATCATTCAGATGGAATAATAATAGATTGAATGAATGTGGCAGGTAGGAGACCTCAAAGTTTAGAGGAGTTAGAGTGAACTTGCTGCAAGTTTAATTAGACTTTCTACTGGGTAGGACGTCTCTCCTCCTTTCTCTACAAGTGATTGCCTGGAATGACTAGGAAACTGTTGGAGCTGTTGCATTGGACAGGTTGTCATTGCTGTGTTCTATTGTGACAGCAGGATTGATGGCTTACAGGTTACAGGAAAAGGAAATTCTTTTAGCCTGAGAGAGCATTCAAGTGCAAAACAGATACAGATGTAAGTGCAAATATTCTGCTGGTTTAAATGTACTCTAAATGCTTATCCTCCTTCTGGAATTGCGTTTTGAATGGGCTTTGTGCAATTTTCTGTACTAGTGACAATGAGCTAACACTAGCAAAGAAGGAATCAAAAAGTATCAAACATAATACTAATAATACCAAGGTATCCGTAATTGAAAGTATATTGGACTACCATGTAAATACCATTACAAATGAATGGCGCATAATGAAATTCCATATTTTTTTCTAAATACATTAAGTGAATACAACTATCACAAAGTTATAATGTACAGGATGAAATATGGACATTCACTTCCAGATTCACTACAGATTACTTTTACCAGTGGTAAATTACTTTTACAGCTGTGGCCAAATGTTTTAAGAATGAAACAAATATAAATGTTCCCAAAGTCTGCTGCTTCAGTGTTTTTACATATTTTTGTTAGATGTGACTATGATCTACTGAAGTATGATTACAAGCATTGCATAAGTGTCAAATGCTTTTATTGACAATTACAAAGAGTCAATATTCTGATCAACTTATAGGCCACATCCTGACTGATGGCCGCTCATTCTTGGAATTTTCTGAATTTGTGGGGGTTTATTTGTCCACAAGTTTGATTGACCACAAGTTCTCAAAGGAATTAAGGTCTGGGGAGTTTCCTGGCCATGGACACAAAATTTCAATAATTTTGTACATTTTCCTTATGGCAAAATGCTCTATCATGTTGGAAAATGCATTGATTGTCACTAAACTGCTCTTGGATGGTTGGGATAAGATACTCTTTTGCATTCTTTTTTCATGGCTATGTTCTTAGGTAAAATTTATATCCTTGCCTGTGAATCCCTTTTTGTACAAAGCAATGATGACTGCATGTGTGTCCTTGCAGGTAACCGTGATTAACAGAGGAAGAACAATGATTTCAAGCACCACCCTTCTTTTAAAGTTTCTAGCATGTTATAATAACTCAATCAGCATCTCCAGCCTTGTCCTCTTCAACTCTATCACCTGTGTTAATGAGAGAAGCACTGTCATGATGTCAGCTGGTCTTTTTGTGGCAGGGCTCCAATGGAAACGGTAATGCAATGGAAATGTTTTTTGGGAACAACTGCAGAAGGACTTTGCAATTAATTGCAATTAATTTTATCATTCTTCATAACATTCTGGTGAATAGGAAATCTGCCAACATAAAAACAGAGACTTTGTGAAGCAGCAGAAAAAAATTATATTTATGTCATTCTCAAACTTATATATAAGGAAGCAAGGTGGGGCCACTATGGAATTTGGAGGCCAAAGCAACACCTTGAACTCTTGATCGTGTTCTTGACATCCAGAACAATGTGTGCAGTGTGTCAGGGAGCATTATCCTTTGGAAAGAGGTCACTTCAACCAGTGAACACCATTGACATGTGGAGGTGTACCTGGTCTGCAACAATGTCCACATGACTGGCCAGACCCAGGATTTCACAGCAGACACTGCCCAGAGCATCACACTCCCTCAACTGGTTTATCGTCATTCACAGTGCACCCTAGTGCCATCACTCCCCCAGGTAAATGGTGCACATTTAAATTCCCATGATGTAAGAGAAAACGTGACTCATTGGACCAGTCAAACTTCTTCCACTGCTCCAATGTCCAGTTTCGATAGCTTTCAATGCCCTTGTGCATCGCTGAGTCTTGGGCACCCCACAACCTGTTCCTAGTTTGTCCCAACTTGGACCACTTTTGGTAAATTCTCACCACTGCGGCCGGGAGCAACCCACAGGTACTCTGACGCAGTCACCTTGTCCTTGTCAAAGTCACTCCAATCTTTATTCCTTTCCATTTCTCCTGCATCCAACATGAGAACTGATTGTTTGCTTACCATCTGCTCTACCAAGACCTTAATATTTAATATGCTAATATGTCTAATATTCACTTCACCTATGACTGGTCATATTTTGGCTCAGTGGATATATATATATATATATATTTACACAGTCCATTGCACTGCTATGACCCCTCCAAAATGACCTGCACAATAGTAAAACATTAATACTCTACAACAGGGGTCTTCAATGTTTTTCAGGACAAGGACCTAGGTGACAGAGACATGGAGCAGGGCCCCCCGATACAAACTGCGTCAAACAGAGACACATATTAAGCATATAGCATTCAATATTAATAGTGTAACGGACCGGCTGCCTAGATTCCCGAATCGAGTGGGTGTGAAAGAGGTAACGATGAGAATTGTTGGCATGTGATAAAGCTTCACTTTGTGCTTTAATCACCTGTTAAAGGATGAGTGCGCCTTTCCTCAGGGGGCAGATCTTTCCTTGTGCATTCCCGCGCCACGATGATGTAGAGTCGCCTGACCCATTTGCCTGTGCAAGGATGCTTCAGACTGTTCTGCCCCCCAGCTCTGTGGCCTTGGGAATTGGAGCCGCTATAGAAGAGGAGAATGCGTGTGGCCGGCAGGACCCTGCCCCCTTTACCTGGACCAACTCGTCTGAGCACTCCTTTTCCTCTAAGATTCCCCAGCACAACGAGGACACCAGATCCCTTGTTTATTTTGACATTTAATTTGACATTTTTGTTTTTAGACATATTTAACCTTAATTTTTGTTAAACAAACGCCTCTCTGGAGCTTGGCACCACTCTCACTGTGTCTGTTGTTAGCTCCACCCGCCACAATAGAAACTAACTATATTATGATTAAGATTATCTTATATTATGTTAAGACAGATATCAAAACTGTATATTACTTTTCATTGTTACATTTGAAATTAGTTAGTTTGCAATTGTTGTCCATTATTTTAATGGATTTGCAGTCATACATTTATTTTATTAATCAGATGGACAATAAAACATTTATCTGAAGTGTTACATTTTAATTGAACTGTGAGATGGATTGTGAAATGTTTTCTAGTAAAGTGCAATGTAATGTGAAATTCTAGGACTATGGATGCTGCTTGCAAAAAACAAGAAAGCAAAAAGCAAAAACAACATATTTTAGAAATACTGTCATTTATATACAAAGTACCATGGTATTAATGGTAGACAACATCATTGTAATGTGTTACAGCCACAGTAGTCTTTGTGGTAAGGCATAGAGATGTCGACCAACAGCTGGTCAAGCCTGTATGCTGCTGAGTGCAAACTAACGCTAATGACTTCAACACACCCTAACTGAGCTGTAGACTCTATGGGGAAGTGTTTACATATGTACACAGCAGCAGCTGTGCGGTCTACTGACACAATGGGGTGTGAAGAGCACAGGGTCCGACAGCTGTGGCACTCACAAGCTGGATTTCTTTAGTTACACATCTCAATTATTCAAAATTAGTTTCATTAGGATTTTTGTAGTTGGATATCTAGTTGCTATGAGTATAATATGGAAGACTGATCAGGCACAGGTTTAAATACTTTAAATAGCTACATGTTAAGACTTGGCTAAGGTATGCTACATTGACAAGCAACTAGTTTCTCAAACTTTCACACCACAAATTTGTTCATGTAGCATATTAGTGAAAAAAAGTTTTGGATTGGCTCCTTGCAGAGGAAGGTTTCTGGATCACGAAGCTTGACAGGAGCTTCTGTTGACAGCCGAAAGGCGTTATGTGTTTTTTGGAGCGCCATGTCACTCTCGTGATATGATGTGGGCGGCAGTTGAGCTGGCAGCCAAGCTGAACTTTGGGAAGGTGGAGGAGGATGGGGGAAAAAAAGATGGATTTTGTGTGCCTTTGTGTGTGTGTGTATGCCACACGTATGAATAACACTTATGCACACCTGCGAAGCTAGACTGCTTCACACAGTGAGTCAGAGCACTCCATTATAGACCTACACAAAAAGCCATAATTACTCACAAACGGATAGAGGCTGTGCAAGAATGTCCATTAGGCCATTACTATTTGTATCACACAGACAATAGAAAGTTGCACATTTTAAGAGCTAAAACAGCAGGATGCAAGAGACATGCCCGTAGGAGGCAACTTTGTGTAAATCAAGTGAAAGTGCCCAATGGACCTCGCAAAGATTACAGCCAATAGCAATCCAAAAACAAGATCCGACCAGATCTAAATAGACAAAAAAGCCATTTTAAAGAAAGGCTCACAGGAAACTTAGCAAATGCAGTGATGCTAATCATCCAGACTTTAAAAATACAATCTCCATAAAACAGTAATGATGTCTCTACAGGTCTCTATTAAATTTCAGAGCTTTAATAGTATGAGCAGTTCTTGAGTTTGAAGATGTTGTGTACTGTGCCTTTGAGACGACTGATTCATTGAAATCATACCATTTTTGCTGATAGGCACGCACAGAGCGACTTGGAAATGACTTAACAATGACCAAAACATGTTAGCTGTCCGATGCTGCTTCTCAGAGATTAAATCAGACCTTGGGAGTAATGGACTTACCATAGTCTCATATTGCCAGACTTTTGCATAAAACATGATGAAAAAAACTTTTCATCTTATTCTAGACAAGCACAGACGTCTGATGCTAACAATGCCCAAATATGATCCATTTGCTGAAATATAACTCAGCAGCAATTTTTGAATGTGTTTGCTCTTACGTGCCATTTTGGGTTGTGCTTATTTGAAATAGTTTGTACCACTGTGGGAAAAAAAAAATCCACAGTTGTACAGTAAAATGGAGAATAAAGAGTGTGTATGCTTCTTCAGAATCATGTTGCACGTTCTCATTTAGAGGTTTTCATTTAGAAATTACATGCTGTTGGGTACACCTGGCCATTTCTGTTTTCTAAATGATTCTATTGTAGCTACCCAAATGCTAAAGTTAATTTTTTTTTTATTATAATTATTTACCTATAGTCTAGAGAATTGTCCTGGTTTTGTTGAGGCTGAGCAAAAAATCTAGGACTAGTTTGTGAGGGTCTAGGACTTGGTTTTTCAAATCTCCAATATTTAGCAAACTATTTGAATGAAAGCAATGGTCCTATATGCAAAGTTGTTCAGAATGAGAAGTCAAATCATATGGTATGAAAAGAACTGAAGCCACTAACCTGCCAGATCTTAAAAACCCATAACAAAAATTTATCAGGCTGGATCCATCAATCAGTCAATTTGAGTGATTAGACAGAGGCACTTAATAGAAAGTAAAGTATATAAACAACGCTGACTGCATAATATGTCTCCAGGATGCACCATAATTTCTTTAGCCAACCCAGTGTGGGTCGTGGCACTGAGCAGGTGAAAAATCCTTACCCAATTACCACTCTGCCAGATGGCACAGCATGGCTTTCATTGCACTCGCTCCGGTGCTCTGCACATCAAACCATGCTTCTCCCCCTCCTATTCTTGCTTCCTGCCTCATCCTTCCATTTTTCCCAACTGAGTAGAGCTCCTCCACTGCTGCTAGAGCAAAACTATGGCTCCACATCCTCCCTATCTATTCCATGCAGTAGACATTTGGTGCTTGAGTTGCTTCTGCTTAGGATGGACTGTTCCGTTTCAAATTACTGAGGGCCGCAGAATGTTGTATTTTCTGAACTGTGGTGTAGAGGCACTTCAGACTACGTCAAAGTGATGGTTCAGCCCATAACCATCCTGGCTATGCTAGCTAGCAACTGAGAGCAGGTGAGGACCTGTGGACCTGTGACATTATACTTTCTTACATGGTGCATAAATTGCACGTCTTGAATCACCATGAATGACCATCTTTTGCTTTGCACTTTGATCCTGGTAGTATTCATGTCCTGGATTAAAGTCGAGGCTTAATCAAGCATGTAATTATCAATTACTTCCACTTAACTGGAGTTGACTTTCATTTGTTATCAGTGATGTAGCCCTACGACATGTTTATTGCATATTAAAAAAACAAATGCATGCATAATGTAATCAAGGAATGTTAGTGTGGAGTTGCAGCCGAGAGAATATTTCATATTCACTGATGCACTGAATCTCAATGACGAATCAACATGTGCGTAATGTGTCTTCACAAGTTTGATTATGTGTTTGAGTCATTTCTGAGAAATGCTTGCAGATGCACCAGTCTCTCAGCACTGGGTGTGAAATGGTGTGGATGACAGTGATTTCGTTTCAAGAAGTTGTCATGTGAAGATCTACAAATTCATTTAGGTGCTTATTTATGTATGTATGAACCTCTACCGTAATAAAGTATTCATCCAGTTGACTTCCAATTAAAGTTGAATAGCCTTTTAAATAGACAGTTATTACTCAAATTCCATGATCTACATTCAAAGTTGTTGATATGTGCACACCTGTGACAGCACATCAATATATTGATATATGTTGCTTGGCAACTGTAAAGAGGTTAAACTGCAAACTGCTGTAGGCTAATGAACTATCACTTGCTGAAAATAATATAAACTTGAAACTAATATAAAAGTATTAATTATAAAAGGAATATCTTATTTACCATTATATATTAGCAACATTGCTTCCCTAAATCCGAGGAACACCCCTTACCAGTATTAAAATCACTGTAGTAATACTGCCAAGTGATTAAAAAAAGTATTTTTATATTTAATGTTTAACACACTGGACTTTGAGACAAAGTAAGCAAGAAGCAAGGTGGAAGAAGTACCTAAAACTTTGTAGAGTGTCACTCTAATTTGGCAGAACAAATTGGAAAAGAGGTAAAATGAAATCTAAATGAGGGTGCTGAGAAAAGTAAATTGTATTTGTGAAGGAATGAATGTTCTTGAACATATTGTTTTATTTATAGATGTGTTCAATTTATTGAGCTCTTGAAGGGAGAGAAAAAGTGATACATTTGAAGGTGTAAAATGCAAGTAAAAATCAAAAGGGGTGGCTGAATGCGTTTTGTTCTGAATGTGTAAATCAGTTTTCTATATAGGAGGGAGCAAGTGAGGTGGCATAAGCCTGATCTCTATTTCTCTATCTGATGGTTTTGCTGTGATTATTTCTCTGTGATGTGGCTGTATGACCCTATTTTTGAACACAGTACCATAGTATCATAGGATGCTGTATTGAAAAAATAAGTATTGTATATTGCATTAAACTGAGATAATAGCAGAGGAGAAAATAGAAGGGAATGTTTGCCATCATCACAAGGCATGTTTCCTTAAAAAATACCATAGTATCACCATGATGTCTAAAACCACATCAACAACAAATAAACGGACAAGTTGATCTCTCAAATTTATGAATATGCTAAAATCTGTAACTTAACATGCACAACCATGTATCTTTCTAATGTTGTGTTTGCATGAATAATGTATGCGGTTGTGGTTGACTGTTCAAAGTGAGTTGACAAAGGAAAAGTTCAGACCAAATCATTATTTGAGCCAGCAGTGAGGTGCACTCTGGAAAAAGCTGGAGTGGGAAGAGGCTAATGGTGTGCAATTGTTATGTCAAACAACGGGTCAGAAGCAGAGGAAGACGAAAATAAAAAGGATACATTTGGTTGAGTCTTAAAAACATTAAAAGAGAAAAATTATGTCTGGATGAATGCTATGGTTCAGATCAATTTGAGATATGATCAATATTCAGATCAATAGGAGAGATGAAAAAACACTAACATATAAACTGACAAAGATGGGATGTGAACACGGATGAGCAGCTTCGATCTCTCAGTGGCAACAACAATCATGGTTTCTATAGTTATTGGTGACTGGTGTTTGACAATGAATCGCTGTAAATACATATTGTCAATAAGCTTTGTTGATTGTCCAGTTAATTCTTATATCTACAAAACACTTCCTAGTGAAAAAAACCCCAAGTCCCTCTAGTTTTAAAGCTAAAGTGTGTAACTTCAGCAGCACTATCATCACTTAGCAAATTTGAAAATGTAATTACATAATAATATATAATGATTAATGATAATGTGATAAGTGTGAAAGACATTTTTATTTATTTGTTATGTTTTCATTTTTAATATATGATTATGTTTCGATCCTTGATTATTGTGTGACATTAATTGTTTGGACAAAGATCCATAAAAATATAATGACCATCATGAGAGGGGAAATAATACATATAGAGATGGTATTGTGTTTCTGATAAGAAGAGGCAAATTACAAGGAGTCTTTGTAGGAGTCTTGAGGGTTAGAAAGATCTAAATGATGGAGCAGCCGTCCCTTTCTTTGTCACACTCTGCAGGGCAACTTTGGATGTCTTTCTGACTGCTGACCTTTTCTGATAAGAAAATACAACTTGGCAAGGACAATTAGCATATTTGTCTCTTATTCAGAATGGATAAAAGATTTTGTCACCACAATTTGGCAGTGCAAGCAGGGTTCCTTGGTTGTGTTTTCTGGACCGGACAGTGACTGGCCATCCTGCAATGAGCGCAAAGTTTTAGAGAGAGGGGCTGATCGCAAGGGCCCAGAAGAGACACCACTGGAACCAGGAAAATAACTGAAGTGGCAACAAAGTTCTTCTAGAGACAAAGAAATGTATTTTTATCATCAAAAAACAACAAAAGGTGGCAGCAGGTGGGAAAAACTAAAGTTACACAAAAGTTTGTGACAGAAGAATCAAACAATAGGTATGGACCATTTGGACCATGGTATGTTTTAATCTAGTTTTGATGCTGAAATTCTTAATTTTGTCTCATTTAAAGATATTGTTCACGAAGATGTTTAATTTCCTCTCTTGTGTGTATAAAGCAATAATCACAGCACGAGCTTTTGATACAAAGGGAGAACTAACAATGCAGTTATATTAAAATGAAATAAAAAGAGAACTTAACACTAAAGCTGTATGAAAGCAAATAAATATTTCACTGATGTTGCGTCAAACAATTAAGAGCACTTTATTGAATTGCATGACGCTTATCAGACAAATACTAATTAAAGCCTCTAAAGTAAATGCCATTTCATTTTATGATCAAAACAAGTGCTATCTATAAAGGAACAGTACAGGAAATGCAAAATCCTTACTTGCATTTGCATACTAACGGTTTTTAGTACAAGTTGCAAGGTGGAATGTAGATAATCTTCATTTGAATATTTCTGTACTTTTCTACTATCGGTACTTGGCGATTTTCTAATTTTTACTGCATGATACGAGTGAAGGAATACCACAAAGGAATTGTTTCCATTCTAAAGTGTATGTATGTTTTCATGAACTAGTGGAATAATTAGGCCATAAGGAACAAACTAGAATGTCAAGGGCAAACTGTACAATGTGAATGTTTAATTCACTTATTTTACAGCAAAACTGGCCAATGGGGGAATTGTAGTAATTAACCTTCAGAGACATTAATTCTGCTGAGGGACATGGTGACATTATAGCAAAAGAGTCAACCAACACTAAAGCTGATACAAAGATGAGGCAACGTGGAAAAGAAAAGAATTAAAACCACACTGCTATTATCTATCTGTCTGTGTGTCTATCTATCTATGTATAATCACTCCACCAGACCAAACCAAGAACGAATCCAGGCAGGCCTTTGAGTAGGTGCTGTGTGTGTTGGCATTATATGTGAACAGGTGATTGAAAGAGAAAGAACTGAAAGAAGTAGAGTTCTCCGGTGTCCATGGACTATGCTTAAGTCCCCTGCAGTCCATCTCTAGGGTAATGAAAGTGGAAAAGTTATTAACCTCGCTTTGCTGCAGGGCCACTGCCTCTCTATTTAGCCCATGCACAAAATCCCCCCCCTTTTCAATTACCTCTCGCTTCTGCGAAGGATGATGAAAAACTCCTAAATTCCTCTTTGTTGCTTATAAACTACCCTGGATAAAGGACTTGAGACTGCGAATGCAGAATCGCATCAGCTTGGGCAAAAAAAAAAAAAAAAAACGATGCTAGGAACCCTCAGGGCATTGCTCGCTCATCGGCTCACAGCTGCTCTCATTTAAACCCAGAACAAGTGTAAATAATGGACGTTTGGCTCAGGCAGGGCAGATGAGCTGGGGAAAAAGGGTCCATTTGGGAAGCAGGAAGAGATGGAAGAGAGATGAATTTTTTTGTCATATGAGCACATTCTTAAGAGCAAGAAGCAAGCTGTTTTCTAATCATACCACTTTCATTACTATAGAGCCTCAAGTTCAAGTCATCTGTGTGTTTTTTTTTACCACTCCCAAATTGTTTGTAACCAAAAAGCCCCAATCATTTATTCATTAACATGACACCAGTCAAACATTCCGTCATTAAGTGCTATTAATCATCCAGTGTAGGCAATGGCCTCACGCCAGGATGTTTATTCCATCATGTATTTTTGTTGTTTTAGAGTAATTGGAGCCCCAAGCCCCTCCCATGTACACAAACACATTAAGTGGTATAAAGGGAAAGAGAGTGACGTCTCTTAAGGAGATCCATCGGGAGCTTGGTGTCATTGCCACTGGTTGGAAATTTCCAGGAGAAACAATCGAGATATTGACGAGATTTCTTTTGTGATTTTTACTGTTGGCAAACAGTAATGGCAGAAAACCCCCACAAATGACCACATAAAAATGACCAAAAAGCAAGAGAAAATTATATAAATGTCTATTTAGATCTGTATCTTGTCTGTCCATCATGCTAAACTCACAGCTCTCCATTTTGTAATAATGTCTGCTGCCATTTTACAACACTGAGGTGAACAGATGCAGACATTGAGGGATAAAAAAAGATATCTTTCAAATAACAGGAAAGAAGACAGAGAAACAGACAGTGACGAAAAAACGACAACAGACAGTGATGGGGGGAAAGGGACAGGAGAGGGCAGGACCCTTGGGGCTGGAGAAAAAAAGCTCGCTCACAAAGATCAGAAGTGACAAGGTGAAGCAGAGCATGATGGGATACCACTCTGCCTGTGTGGTATTTTTGAGAAGAGGCTTATATAAGTGTTATGAATATAGCAAAAGATACAATTAAATCCATAAATTTATAGATGCAACAACGTAAAGAGTACTTTATTTCTAAAAAACAAAGACACAATCGTGGAGTTTGATTTTACTTAAGTAAAGAAAAAGGAACATTTTTATGTTTTATGTTTTATATTATGTTGTAATGTTAACTTCCAGAATACATGTAGTTCATCAATGAAAATAAGGGTGTTACTTCACATAATTTATTACAGAAATTGCAAGGCTGTTTCGTACTGATATTCAGTCTATTTTTATTCTACGACTTCTCCTTTATTCTATATCCTACTTTTATTCTACTTAATCATTTCCAGTGATTAATTCAGCATGAATCGCTAAACATCGATAGATAATTTCAGCCTTAGGATATTTATTTCCCCATAAAGTTTATACTTTAAGTTTAGGAAATTGTAATTTGAGTTGTTATCTGAACTGTAATGACTACAATTTAAATTTGAACTGGAGCAAGACGAATAAATTGCAGAATTCAAATTCAGGATTCTTTGTTTTGCAACACAAGTTTCCCAAACAAACTATTTTGACTAATTATGACTTTTAATGCAAAATAACCCTAATTGTGATTTGTTCAGTTCAACTGCACAAACACTGCTTTACTTTCGAGTTTTTGCTCAAAAAGTCTCTGGCTATGTGTGAACAATGTCTTAATTTTTTTGTGGACAAGATAAGGGATATTGGGTTAAATATATCCTCTTCTAGAGATTCTTCTGTCCCTCCATTTTGTACTTGCATTCTGAGTCAATTTGAACAAGATACTGTAGGTCAGTTCGCCTCATGACATTCTTCCCCCATGGCTTTTTAAAAAGGTTTTTGAGGTGATTGGACCTGCTGTTCAAAAGATTATGAACAGCTGTCTTGAAACGGCAATGGTACCAGATGACATCAAGCATGCCATTATCCATCCACTTCTAAACCAAATCTAGATCCAACAGTTTTGTCAAATTTTAGGCCAGTCCCAAATCACTCTTTTATGTCAAAATTTATGTTTTATGTTAGAGAAAACATAGAGTTAGAGTTTTTAACCAATTACAGATTTTCCTGAATGAAAACAAGATTTTTGAAGTTTTCCAATCAGGTTTTAGGAAATACCAGTCCACGGAAACAGCACTGGTAAAAGTTTTGGTAAAAGTTACTCTTCCGAAGATGGAAGAGTTTACAACTAATCTCAAAACTTTTAATTGTAACTGATATGTGTTTGATATGTGCTTGCTGTGTCTGTTCTGGTCTGTTCTGTGGGGTAAATCTCTGTTCTATTTAATGTTAAATGTTGAATGTACTTAATGCAATGTATAGCACGTTGGTCAACGGCGGTGTTTTTAATAGTGCTATATAAACAAAGTTGAGTTGAGGTATAAAATGGAAGTTAAATTATTAAAGAAAAGTAAGCAAAAGTAAAGTATATTTTACATACATATATATCAGTTAAATTCTTCTTCACAAGTTTGACAAGTATGAACTGTATAAAAGCCTTAATGTGGGTTTGACCAAGCATTGAACAGCTTATAATGAGACATGTTGTGTTTCTGGGTATGGGTGTGTGTGTGTGTGTGTGTGTGTGTGTGTGTGTGTGTGTGTGTGTGTGTGTGTGTGTGTGGTCGTGGTAAGCGACACGTTATGGGGACAGGAATTCAGCTTCTAAAAACGTTATACACCATAATGTTGCCTAGGGGATTGTACGGGTTGTACAATATAAAAATCAGTATGTCTATGGAATGTCTATGCAATGTGAAACATTGAATCCCAATGTGTGTGTGTGTGTGTGTGTGTGTGTGTGTGCGTGCCTCCCTGGTAAAAACCCAACGTTGAGGGGACCAAATCCCCACAAAGACAATAATACCAGTCATTTTAAGGACACCTTGAGGACATTGTTTTGGTCCCCATGAGGAAAACAGCTTATAAATCATACAGAAAGCTGTTTTTTGAAAATATAAAAGAAAGAATGAAAGAAAGAAAAAAGAGAAGAATTGATTGGTATACCCTATTACTTCTCTTGTTATTCTTTATAGGTGGGTGTCAGATGTGATGCAGTGCATGCTAGCAGATTGCTTTTGGATCAAGGGCTCGGCCTCTCTCTTTCACTCCCTCTCTCTGCCCTTCTCACCTGTGATTTACAGTGCCTGTAAGAGCTCTGTACAACTCTCTAATTGAAAAGGAAAGAATGAGACCAGCTAAACTCTCAGTGCACAGGACACCTGACCCTCCAACGGACCCGTCTGTCTACACTGTTGAAACGGGACACCGGCTCTAAAAAGAAACCACTTTATACTGCCGAATTTGACCATAATATAACTGTCTAAAAACTCTGCGGGCTGATAAAAACAGTCATAAATGACATCACTGCTTATGAGCAGCGTCCCGTCTTATGCGTCCCCCGAGATTTGTGGTACTCCATCTATCCATCAATTTGCACTGTGCTTCTTCCACAGATGTAGCTCTTAACAACTCATTCTGCTCTCTCCATGACACCCACGTTGGCGAGTCTTTCATTTTATTTGTAGATAAAGAGGGTATTTTGCAGCTGGCACTTCACACACACACTCACACAAGCAGTCAGTACGTACACTTGCAAGGACTGTTTGTCCTGAGAGTGTGAATTTGAATGTTTTTCAGCGTTATGTAACACTCTAAATTTTAGGATTTTATCCTGTAGATTGGCTCTATAAAAAAGATGAAGCCACCACTGCTGGCAACACTGTGAATGCACAAAGTTTACAAACTTTCACAGAGTCTCTCCTAATCTCAGAAGGCTTTAGCATATGCCAAAACTCCTCAGGTTTTCCCTTTGATTAATTTAGAAGAATAGTAGAATGGTTCATTCTAGACTGCTTCTCTGTACCTTTTCATTCCGTATTAAATTTACAGCCCAGAGGTGTTTAGGATTAAGACTTTGGTTTTTTTTATTTGATTTAGTTTTTTTTCTTCCTCAAGTTAATTCACTTGGTGCCAATAGGCAGTCATTTTTAGACATCCACATCTCTTATCTACGTTTACATTTATTACAGACACTTTTATCCAGAGCAACTTACAATTTGAGCAATACAGAAAGTGATTCATCCTGAAGATGCAAAAGTACACAAGAGTGCTAACAATACAAGTTTCAAACATTACACATACAAGTAGTACAAGCCTGTGGAATAGAGGATTTAAAAAAAATTTAAATAAATGTTGTTGAGGTGGTATATGCGTATGTTTTTATCAGTCTTTTGAATATTCCGGATGAAGGCAGGGAGATTTTTCCACCAGCAAGGAATGTTCTTGAGAGTGATTTTTTTTTTGCCTCTCTGTGAAGGTACCACGAGTTGTCGCTCGTTGATCGATCGAAGGTTTCTGGTAGGTGTGTAGTTTTGAAGTAGCATGTGGAAGTATGAGGGTGCTGAGCCTGTATTAGTTCTAAATATCTATATATTCTAAATATAGTTAGTTATCTAAATAGATTTTTGGGAGAAATAGGCTCCAAAACTATGTGCCATGATTTGATTTCAGTAACATATTTCATATTAATTAAAATAAAATCTGAACTACAACTACTGACCATACATGTCAATTTTCATACAAAAATGAAACTCCCAAACATTAATTGAAACTATTTACTTTCTTCATACATATTTCTTTATACATATTTATGACCTTATTGTGATTTTGATCTTTCATCAAAATACAATAACTTGCCCCACAACTTTTACTTTCCTTTTATTACTTAGCAATTAATGAAATAATACAAAAACACAATGACTAGCTAGATAAAGGTTAGGACCAATTTTAAACCAAAAAAAATAATTAAAAAATTTGGTTAATAAATTGTGTAAGACTCTTGATTTAATAACTGAGAAGCATAAATCTTTGTTTTTGTTTGTGTGTGTGTGTGTGTGTGAGAAAGAGAGAGAGAGAGAGACAGTGAGTGAGTGAGTGAATGAGTGAGTGATGGGCAATGCACACAGTACTTACATCTACTGTGTTTACATGAATACTCAACATCTTGGCATTTTTACACATTTCTGTCTCTATTTGGTGTTGAGATACGCAACCAAACACAAAGGCTACTGTGCACACGCTCTGCTCAGTGCTCGCACAGGAAGCATCCTGTCAGTAGTGGATTTAGTTCCCTTTCAATTAAAATTTCTTTGTAATACCAAGCACATAGTGTACTCTTTTCTGTCTCTGCGACAAAAGCTAAAGTACCTGGTGAAATGTTTCGAAGCGTCTCTTGGCACAGAAAAGCTCCAGTTTCAATAAAAGGATGTGTTTTAGTCCAGGAAAAATTGTATTACATTTTGACATTTCCGCTGCTGTTCTAATAATAGTTTTCACCATTACCACAAACAAGCAATGTAGTGGTTTGCAGTTGATTGCTCTCGCGATACTGGCGAACAGCACTTCATTATCATAAACTTTTAGTTATGTTTTCTAGGCTGTACAACAAAGGAATTGAAATTGGTTGCTTTTTCTGTGGACCTCTGTTGATGCATCTAATTTTTGGATCGATCATTTGTTGGTAAAGGCTAAGAGACCTGGTGAGCCACATGATTTTTGTCACAGATAGATCAACACCAAACCAGCCTTGTAGTTGGTCTATACCCATATAGGCTTTCTATTTGGGAATAAAGTCAATTCTGCTATGTTTTTTCACATGCTCGCAGAATGAGGAAGTGATAGACGAAGATAGAGAGAGGTGAGGATGAAAGAAGAGGAAGTGAGATGGAAAGTGGTTCTGGTGATGGTGTGTATGTGTGTGAGATGGTTGAATTGTGACAGGTAATCTACAGTGCAGTGGTTTTAGTGTTCAGCATTCGCCTCTTTGATGTGAACTGACAGTCACAGGACAGTCTGACTGATGTTTCCACTTCTCACTCCCCGCATGTCTCAACAAGCTGTAACATCTCTCTCTCTCTCTCTCTCTCTCTCTCTCTCTCTGTGAAGGACTAACTGTGCAAGAGGAGAGTGAAAAGAATACAATGGAATAAACAATACTGAAGCCAGTCTAGAGTTGTTTTTAGGTTTTCACACCTCAGAAAGTGTTAGATGTTTATCTTTTTTTGTACATTTTTTGTTTAAATTGTAAAAATAAACAAGCAAATAAATACATGGATACATGTATAAACATAGAGAATAAGAAAATAGAAAATAAGTAAATGGTAGGTTGCAATTATGATCTCTAGTTTACTCATGATGTATATCTAGCAGAATCTGAAGAGATATGTATTTATTTTATTTTAACAAGTATTTTTAATTAATAAAAAGAAGAATTATATAAAGTGGCTTCTGATTTCTGCTAATCCTGCTAATACAGATTCTGAAGGCAGCATGTAAACTTATGAGATAAGCAAAGTACATGAGCAGAAGTCAGATCCAGAGGACTTGAGGGTTGTGTGGTTCTTGAGGCAGAAGAATCTGTTCTGCATTGACGTTTTCTCATCAAAGCCAATTAGTATTACGATAATAAGTAGATTGAGAAAAGAGAGAGAGAGAGAAAGAGCAAGAGCTGTCAAGCTCATCAAGTGAAGACTGTTTTCATTGCTCAAGTCAAGAATCATTACAATCATTTACAACTGCGCAGGCAAAGCCACGGTTGACACTAACAAACCCATCAGAGGGTCTAAATATAAAATATCCTCCGTGTTCAATTTTTCCAAGGAACTGAAAACCATTTCAATCATTTTGATAAAGTATTATTATCAAATTATGCAAATAAACAGTTAAATTCACTAATGCAATTACATTACAGAATTTATTTAGATAAGTTTATAATAATATCATTGTTTTTGGCAGTGTTGTTATTTTTTATAATAACAACACTGTATTTTTTTATACAAATATATTATTTATAAAATAATAATAATTATAATGATATATATATATATATATATATATACACACACACACACACACACACACACATATATATATATATATATATATATATATATATATATATACAGTAATACCTCGAGATACGAGCCTAACTGTGTACTAATATTCCAAGATACGAGCAAGCCATCTGGAATATTTTTGCCTCTACAGGGAGTGCAGAATTATTAGGCAAGTTGTATTTTTGAGGATTAATTTTATTATTGAACAACAACCATGTTTTCACTGAACACAAAAAACTCATTAATATCAAAGCTGAATATTTTTGTATCAATATTTTAAGTAGTTTTTAGTTTTAGCTATTTTAGGGGGATATCTGTGTGTGCAGGTGACTATTACTGTGCATAATTATTAGGCAACTTAACAAAAAACAAATTTATACCCATTTCAATTATTTATTTTTACCAGTGAAACCAATATAACATCTCAACATTCACAAATATACATTTCTCACATTCAAAAACCAAACAAAAACAAATCAGTGACCAATATAGCCACCTTTCTTTGCAAGGACACTGAAAAGCCTGCCATCCATGGATTCTGTCAGTGTTTTGATCTGTTCACCATCAACATTGCGTGCAGCAGCAACCACAGCCTCCCAGACACTGTTCAGAGAGGTGTACTGTTTTCCCTCCTTGTAAATCGCACATTTGATGATGGACCACAGGTTCTCAATGGGGTTCAGATCAGGTGAACAAGGAGGCCATATCATTAGATTTTCTTCTTTTATACCTTTTCTTGCCAGCCACGCTGTGGAGTACTTGGACGCGTGTGATGGAGCATTGTCCTGCATGAAAATCATGTTTTTCTTGAAGGATGCAGACTTCTTCCTGTACCACTGCTTGAAGAAGGTGTCTTCCAGAAACTGGCAGTAGGACTGGGAGTTGAGCTTGACTCCATCCTCAACCCGAAAAGGCCCCACAAGCTCATCTTTGATGATACCAGCCCAAACCAGTACTCCACCTTGCTGGCATCTGAGTCGGACTGGAGCTCTCTGCCCTTTACCAATCCAGCCACGGGCCCATCCATCTGGCCCATCAAGACTCACTCTCATTTCATCAGTCCATAAAACCTTAGAAAAATCAGTCTTGAGATATTTCTTGGCCCAGTCTTGACGTTTCAGCTTGTGTGTCTTGTTCAGTGGTGGTCGACTTTCTGCCTTTCTTACCTTGGCCATGTCTCTGAGTATTGCACACCTTGTGCTTTTGGGCACTCCAGTGATGTTGCAGCTCTGAAATATGGCCAAACTGGTGGCAAGTGGCATCTTGGCAGCTGCACGCTTGACTTTTCTCAGTTCACGGGCAGTTATTTTGCGCCTTGGTTTTTCCGCACGCTTCTTGCGACCCTGTGACTATTTTGAATGAAATGCTTGATTGTTCGATGATCACGCTTCAGAAGCTTGGCTATTTTAAGACTGCTGCATCCCTCTGCAATATATCTCACTATTTTTGACTTTTCTGAGCCTGTCAAGTCCTTCTTTTGACCCATTTTGCCAAAGGAAAGGAAGTTGCCTAATAATTATGCACACCTGATATAGGGTGTTGATGTCATTAGACCACACCCCTTCTCATTACAGAGATGCACATCACCTAATATGCTTAATTGGTAGTAGGCTTTCCAGCCTATACAGCTTGGAGTAAGACAACATGCATAACGAGGATGATGTGGTCAAAATACTAATTTGCCTAATAATTCTGCACTCCCTGTAGATACGAGAAAATATTCTAGATACGAGCACTCGTATTGATGCTGATGCCGACGCTCGTTCACTTCAAGTGTACGCTGACTTCTGTACACATTGCCCGCGAGTAGCTGATTTTCTCTCTATTTTGTGTATTATTCTTCATAATAGCGATGAGTTATAAGAAAGTGAGTGGTAAGGATTGTAGTGAGAAGAAGAAACGCATGATGAGCATGGAAATGAAGCATGAAATTGTGGATAAATATGAGTGCGGTGCCCGCGTGATGATCGCAGTACATTCACAATATGTACCATCCTAAAGCAGAAGGATATTTTCAAGGGCATGACGATTATATCGAAGTTATGTTCGCATATAAATGATGAGATGGAGAGGCTTCTGTTGATGTGGATAAAGGAGAAGCAGATCTCCCTCGATAGATATTTCGTTAAAAGATCAGCGCCAAGTGAAAGTGAAAGTATGGGTAGTCAGGCGAAAAAACTTAAGAAAAATTATCAAAAGTAGAAAATAAAAAAAAATCTAAACAATAATATAAAATAGACAATAAAAAAGCTAAATTCAGTTATGCTTAGTTCCTGCTATTCAAGAAAATTACAGTTTTTACTAAACGAAAAAGTACGAAAAGTGATCAAAAGTAAAGAATACAAATCGAAAAAATCAAAACAATAATATAAAATGGAAAAGAAAAAAAAATACATAAGCTAAGCTATGTTAATTTAAATTGTAATGTTCATGATATGGAATCAAGTCTCTGCATACCAACCCCCTTCCTCCCTCCTCCGTACCTGCCAGTAAAAACTTATAAAAACCACATTTGATTTGATATCACATGAATGCTTATACTGTATACATGTACTATAATTGTGTGTGTGTGCATCCGTACCAATAAAAAAACTGTAATTTTCTATTATTCTACAAATGATAAAGCTTGGGTTGCTGAATATACGATCCCTTTCCTCAAAAGCACTTATTGTAAATGATATAATTACAGATCATAAACTAGATGTGCTGTGTTTGACAGAAACCTGGCTAAAACCAGACGATTACATTACTTTAAATGAGTCCACCCCTCAAGATTACTATTATAAACATGAGCCTTGTCTGAAAGGTAAAGGAGGAGGTGTTGCTGTAATTTATAGTAACACGATCAGTACTGCTCAAAGGTCTAATTTGAAATATAATTCTTTTGAAGTGATGGTCCTCAATGTAAAATTATCTAGTGCAAGTAATAATTCCTGTTTAACTTTTGTGCTGGCTATTCTATACAGGCCACCAGGGCACCATACAGACTTTATCAAAGAATTTGCTGATTTTCTCTCAGAACTAGTAATGTCTGCAGATAAAGTCATAATTGTCGGTGATTTTAATATCCATGTAGATAATGAAAAAGACGCATTGGGATTGGCATTTAGAGACATCTTAAACTCTATTGGAGTTACACAACATGTATCAGGACCCACTCATTCTCATAATCATACTTTAGATCTAATATTGTCGCATGGGATCAATGTTGATACTGTTCAAATTCTACAGCAGAGCGATGACATCTCAGATCATTACTTAGTTGCGTGTAGATTACCTTTAGCCAAAGTCGAAAAACTAACTCCCTGTTATAAATATAGTAGAACTATCACTCCTAACACAAAAGATAGCTTTATAAATAATCTTCCCGATCAGTTTCATCTACTTAACATCCCAGATAGCCTAGAAGAACTTGATGTTGCAACAGAAACTATTAACTCTCTCTTTTCCAGCACTTTAGACACTGTTGCTCCGTTGCGCTTAAAGAAGATTAAAGAAAATAGTCCAACACCGTGGTACAACGAGCACACCCGGGCCCTCAAGAGAGCAGCCAGAAAAATGGAGCGGAGCTGGATAAAAACTAAGCTAGAGGTTTTTCGCATTTCATGGAAAGACAGCTCTATTGCATTCAGAAAAGCCTTAAAATCAGCTAGATCTGCTTACTTTTCCACCCTCTTAGAAGAAAACAAATACAACCCTAGGTATTTATTTGAGACAGTGACTAAATTAACAAGAAATAAAGCCTCAACCCCAGATGCTTTAAAACAGCACAGCAGTAATGACTTCATGGACTTCTTTACTTGCAAAATTCATAATATTAGAGAGAAAATTATAACCATGCAACCGTCTACTACAATATCACAAAATACAGTAAATGTTAGTGTCCCCGAAGAAAAATTCCACTCCTTCATTGCTATTGGGGAGGAAGAATTGTCTAAACTCGTTAAATCATCAAAATCAACAACATGTATGCTAGACCCAATACCAACTAAGCTACTGAAAGAGTTGCTTCCAGAGATCATAGATCCTCTCCTTAATATTATTAATTCATCTTTGTCATTAGGATACGTACCAAAAACCTTTAAGCTGGCCGTAATTAAACCGCTTATTAAAAAACCACAACTTGATCCTACAGAATTAGTTAATTACAGGCCGATATCGAATCTACCTTTTTTGTCAAAGATTCTAGAAAAGGCAATATCTTCACAACTATGTTCCTTTCTAGAAAGAAACAGCATCTACGAGGATTTCCAGTCAGGATTTAGACCATATCATAGTACTGAGACTGCTCTTATTAGAGTTACTAACGATTTGCTCTTATCATCCGATCGTGGTTGTATCTCTCTGTTAGTGTTACTGGACCTTAGTGCTGCATTTGATACAATTGACCACAAAATCCTTCTGAATAGACTTGAAAATTATGTTGGCATTAGTGGAGTTGCATTAGCCTGGTTCAAATCATACTTATCTGACCGTTATCAGTTTGTAGCAGTAAATGAGGAGATGTCATATCGGTCACAAGTTCAGTATGGAGTTCCTCAAGGTTCAGTGTTAGGACCATTGCTTTTCACCCTGTACATGCTTCCTTTGGGTGCAGTTATTAGGAAGCATGGCATTAGCTTTCATTGTTACGCTGATGATACTCAGCTCTATATTTCTTCTCATCCGGATGAAACAAACAAATTCACTAAATTAACAGAATGCATAACCGATATAAAAAATTGGATGACTACTAACTTTCTACTGCTTAATTCTGAAAAAACAGAGATTCTAATTATTAGACCAAAAAGTTCAGCGCGTAATAATCTAGACTACTGCCTAACACTCAATGGCTGTTCTGTCAAGTCTTCGTCGTCAGTTAGAAACCTGGGTGTGCTCTTTGATACCAATCTTTCATTTGAAAGCCATGTTTCTAGCATCTGTAAAACGGCATTCTTCCATCTTAAAAATATATCTAAATTGCGACATATGCTCTCTAAGACGAATGCGGAAAAGTTAGTTCATGCGTTCATGAGTTCAAGGCTAGATTATTGTAATGCTCTACTAGGTGGTTGCCCTGCACGCTTAATAAACAAATTCCAGCTGGTCCAAAATGCAGCAGCTCGAGTTCTTACTAGAACCAGGAAGTATGAGCATATTAGCCCAGTTCTGTCAAACCTGCACTGGCTTCCTATTAATCACCGAATACATTTTAAAATCTTGCTAATTACTTACAAAGCATTAAATGGTTTAGCTCCCCAGTACTTGAGCGATCTCTTAACACATTATAGTCCTTCACGTCTATTGCGATCCCAAAATACTGACCAGCTTATAATACCTAGAATATCAAAGTCAACTGCTGGCGGTCGATCCTTTTCCTATTTAGCTCCTAAACTCTGGAACAGTCTTCCTAATACAGTTCGGGAAGCAGACACACTCTGTCAGTTTAAATCTAGACTAAAAACACATCTTTTCAACCTGGCATACACATAACACATTATACATACATTTTTAATCCAAATCATGTAAAATGATTGTTAGGCTGCATAATTTAGATAAGCCGGAACCGAGAACATTCCCATAACACCTGATGTACTCGATACATCAGAAGAAGAATGGCATCTACGCTGATATTGTTCTCTGTTTATTCCGAGGTTACCGTGGTCAGCCGGATCCGGGCCGTATCCAGATCAGATGAAGGACCTGGACACGAGCACAGCACTGCCCTGAAGTGTCTGCGGAGACCGTGACTCTACTGGACCCTCCCCTGTGACGATCATGAACCCATCTCCAACCGGACCAAATTGGACTTCATATTGGACTTGAATTGTTGTCAATATAATAATCATGTACTGTTTGGCTGTTGGCCAGAGGAGAACTGGTCCCCCGACTGAGCTTGGTTTCTCCCAAGGTTTTTTCTCCATTCTATTCTTCATTCGTTACGTCACCTGCCGGAGTTTTGGTTCCTTGCCGCTGTCGCCTATGGCTTGCTCAGTTGGGGAAACTTAACACTTAAAATTCATCAATTGTATTGATTCGCCTGCTCTTTTGGGGCTTCTGTTCAGCCAAACAAACTTTGTTTATATTGTTTTTCCTGTAAAGCTGCTTTGAAACAATCTACATTGTAAAAAGCGCTATATAAATAAAGGTGACTTGACTTGACTTGACTTATTTCTTATGGGAAACCATGATTCTAGATACGAGCAATTCGAGTTTCGAGCTCCGCCCTGTATATATATATATGGTTTTATTAATTAGAAATATTGTTCAGTAAAGGGAGACAAATATTCCACTGTTAGAACAAAAATGCACACCATAGAGTGTAATTATCTTGGTATATCAGATAAAAACATGTAATATCAATATGTAATATTTTGTTAGTAAAGAATACTAGGGAACAAAGTGCATATGCACACCTCAGCCTTACATGGCCATTAAAACAATCTATATAAAAACACCAGAACTACTGAGTCACATATAAATATTCAAAGATGTACTAACAGCATACCAAAAGCTGATATGCATTGAAAGAGCTTGTTTGTGTTGATATCTAGCTTCAGTTCAAAAGCTATTTTAGATGTATTTTGACTAATGCTGGGGGTGGAGATATTGATCTTCCTGAAGCGTTTTTGTAAATGATTTTTTCTTGTGTAAAAAAACATTAGCATCTCTCACTCTTCATCTCTCTTTTTATCTTACTAGGTTAGGTCAAAATAGATTTGTTGAAATGGTACTGGTAACACTATCAACTGTATTGTCAAAAGTGGATGTTGTCTTGATGGTTCAGTGTCTAAAACGTCCTATCAGTCGACTCTACCAAAATAACCTTGTCTGGCTCGTCTCCAATTACAATGCCAAAAATGGCAGTAGAAATGTAATTCCTATCGATCCCCTCCTCTCTTAACAGCTCAATGACTGTGACATAGGCCCAGTGACTGGGGAGGCACAGGTAAAGAACGAATGAGGAAGTGAGAGCGCCACCTGGAGTCAGATCTGAGAGATGACTCAAGTGAGCCTGACACTTGCCGCCATAGGATCATGTGGACAGACACAGTGTTACCTTTAAAAGTGCAAAATTAGTTAAATTCAGCACCATACTCAGGTGTGAAAACACCAAAAGGTTCCCCACAGTACTGTCGTCACCAAGCAAAACAAGTGTTAAGCGTTTCGGATGGCTGGTCCGTCAAATAAAGCCATCTGCTAATTCCCAACAAATGAATCGTAAGGCGGCAGGCTTAGCCGATCCTTTATAAGCACTGTAGGCACGGCCTCTCTTCCACACTGATTTCTCTAAATGTCTGCATATGCAGCAGACAGTGGGAAATTTAAATGAGTCTGTTAATTAATTAAGCATGGCTGAGTGGTATTTTGGAAATGGGAGTAACTGAATAAGACAGAGAGACAGTGAAAGACAGAACAGACTGAAGCAAGATGAGTATGTTCTGACCTCTTAGGGTCTATTTGCTGTGGAGGATAGTTATCGCTGTTACCGAATCCTAGAGTCTTTGTGCTGTGGAACAAAGAAAACATTTACTCAGTCACAGCCGTGGCTTGTCTGTATGGGCAGGTGAGCTCATACAGACGAGACAAAATATTTATCCAAATATAGAGCTCTATATACACTGAATTTATAATAGATTATACATGTGTTCAGCATTCGGCAACAAAGCCGTAAAGTGAGCCGGATATATTAAAATAAAGTGCATGAATTTGGCAGGTGTGTATCATGTACTAAGCGGGGCAGGCGGTCTCTGAGCCCACCTCAGCTCCACAGCGTCTCACAATTTCCCAATGTAAATCTGTGGTCAATAACGGAACTGCAGCACGCTGTAATTGAGAGCCATTGAAGCAGATTTCAGGCTTATTTCCTGCTTATGAAAACCTCACTCCAGACCAAGACACTATCAATCCTCTTCAGCTGTGTGTATATTTATCTGCATCAGGTCAGTAACTAGTTGGCATGTTTGTTCTTCCTATGTGGAGCAGCATATCAGATTAATGAAAGATTAATGAATAAACCCTTTAGTTTAAACGTGCTCGTACAATTGGACTTTTTATGTTTGTTCTGAGAATAGACATGACTTTGTTTTCCTCAACTTTCAATGTTCTAAAAAAAATTTTTTATTTGGATGTAATAAATACTACAATAAGGCAATTCTAAGATGACATTCTATGCATTTGTCGTGTATACTAAAGTCTGTCAATTGAATAATGCAAGGACAATAGAATTCTGCCAAACGTGTCTGCTGTGTTCAGCGATCAGTATTTAAAACTAAAAAATATATGATCATAAACTAGTGCTAAGACCCAGAATCAGCCCTACCTAAATTCACTGTCTGGATCCTCTACTGCTCAACCACCATGCATTATGTCCTACACACTCAACCTGACCTAATTTTACCTTTGGACACATCCATTAGAGTAAACACCAGCATTGTGTCCAAGTTTGGAATCAATCTAGCCATTGACAACGTTATTATACTTTCGCCTGGTTCAAAGTAAGCCATTTCCAAAAGTGGCTATTAGTGCCTTTTCCAGAACACAGATATGAGGTCTGCAACCTGTCTCAAGCCTGATGAAATTCAGCTTACTGGCAGGTTCAGATCAGTGTTGTTATAAGAAAATGACATATCAATGAATGTGCTGTGCTGGGGAATATTAGTGGACCTATTAAATTAATATACACTTCAATGAATGAGTCAATATTGTGAGTGTGAACGAGGCAAACTGAATTAACCTACGGTAATATACAGAAAGAGTCAATGAACAAATCAGAATTAATCTTTTCAGTGAACAGTCTCATGTACTAGAGATTTCATGAGATACAACATTTGTTTTATACAGTATATTACCATTGAAAAGTTTAGGGTCAATAATCTTTTTTTGTTAAAGAAATTTTTATTCAGGAAGGATGAATTGGAAAAAATAAATATAATGTGACAAAGGATTTGTTTCTATCTTTTAAACAATACAGAATAATAATAGTAACAATAATAATAATAATATTTTTCATCACAAATGTCTTGAGCAGCAAATCAGCATATTATCATGAAAAATGGGAGTAAAGGTGGCTAAATAAATTATATTTAAAAATATATTAAAAATATTATTTTAATATATATATTATTATTTAAATATATTAGTTTTATTAATTGGCAATAATAATAGTAATTCACAATAATACTGTCTTAACTGAGGGACTTCTTTAAAAAATAACATTACAATCTGAATTATAAATTGTACAAACATGTTTTATAAATGTTCTATTTTCACAAATGTATGTTTGAGTCACCGCAAAACTTCAGAGTCTACTTGCCTCAGGATAAGTTGTTGGCCTCATACAGTTGCAGGTCTCTGTTTTTTTTACTATTTTGACTCTACAGCATGAATGTATCTTTTAAGTTGCTGCAGAATTACTTTATTCTTTCTCTTTTACTCTTCTTTTTCTTTGTGTCAGCTATTCTAAACAGGCCATTAGCATCAGCAGCATCATGAAGCCAGCTCTTCCCATCAAGCCACCCGACTGTGCTCACCATGGGGCCTCCATCCTGCCCTGTCCAGGGATTGCATGGAGTGAGTATGAAAGGGAGGGAGGAGAGGGTGATGAAAACGAAAGAGAGGGTTTGCCAGAGGCATATCTGAAATTGCTCCATTAGGAAACTCTGTTAGAGCTGGGTGAATGAGACAGAGTGATGATAGATATATGGGCTTATGCCACAGCCTCTTTATCCCAAAAAACTTCTCTGATGGTTTTTTAGGACAGTATAACTGACACTGCACCTGTATCGTGACATCCTCCACTGTAGATACACAATTTTAAATCTCGTTTAGAAATACAGGACAAATTCGTGTGACAAATTTGATGACCAAGTCTGTAGCACTTTAATAACAAGATGGAGACATTTGGATGGTGACCTAATCAAAGATTCTTCATAATTGCTTTCAAAAGGGCTGAATTATGCAAGGCATCTCTTTTGTACAATTCCTGTATGAACAGACATGTTGCATTGGAAGTCATTATAAAAAGGAAGCCAAAAAGTCCAATGGATTTGTAAAGATAACTATTGAAATTTCAGTTTTCCTCTTCTGTAAGGGAAATTGAATTGAATTCTGTCAAAGGGAATTTAATTGTTGGCTCTTTTCAGACCCTCCATTTGAATTTCATGTTCAAATTATGAAACTTTGAATTAGATCAAGTCTAAAACGAGATGAATTTTAAAATCCTTATGCATGCCTCCGACAGAGGATGACTACAATTTCGTGGCAGACGATTATGACAGAATATATACATGGAGTTTAAACTAGCCAGATAAACAAATGGACTACTGCAGAAAGAACTGAGAAATTTAGCTAACAACTGTAAAGGCTGCACATCAGTCTTGCTTAGGCAGGGTGAATGAGTTTTCGATACTGTCTGAAAGAAATCCTGCGGGTAGGTCAAAATGAAACAAAGAAAAAAATGAAGATGGAGGAGGTGGAATGGAAGTCAGTCGAGGGGGTTGAAGGGGTGTACGTTTCAACCTTGTGTTGGGGAAATTGCTGCACGAAAAGGTTTGCAATTGACCTCATCAGATGCCTCCTCATTCCCGAGTGGCTTTCAATCAGAATGCATCGTGGTTGAAGTAGACCCTTGCTTCCGTATGATCATTAGCCAAATGGGACGAAATGAGATGCTTTTTCTTTTATAATGCATCTGCAACCAATGCATAACCATTCTACTATTGATGCATGGGCAACATAACTTGACTAAACCTATTGTTATCCAATGCTGGATAATCAGGAACTGATGTCACAATAAAAAATCCAATCTGAACACAATTTAGTGAACAAAACTCAGACAATGGTGGACTGCCCTCACCCCTTACTTTGTGGTGAAATGACAAAGTATGTTTTGTACTGAATTACATTAATTCATACATATTGAATACCATGATTAGCACTGACTAACTGGGTTCTGTGTCTTTTGTACAGAATCAGCAAATTCTCTCAGTAGAGCCAAAATGGCTTAATCAGCTGTGAGGCCATTGAGGTTTTGAGAATCGCAGCCTTTGACAGAATCAAGCCAATGTCCACCACAACTAGACAAGCTAATTTCTATGTTGATTGGTTGGGGTAAACACAGTTACTCACCGTAAATGTGTACAATGGGTGAAATGCAGACTATTAGTATGATAATGATAGCCGTATGATAAGCCATGTATGAGGAACAGACAAAAAGTTAAAAGTTGTATTGCATTTAAATTGTGACAATTGAGACTGACATCACATGTGGCATGAAATAGCATTTAAAAAGTGTGGTTTGCAACAAAAGGCCTTTGCTCAAGAAAATATCTTGAGTGGAAAAGCAGGTAATAGACTGAAAAATTGTAGAATCAGAGTTAATTCTTTAATGTTTTGATGTATTGATGTGTTTGGTCTGTGCACGCTCTTGATGTCATGTAGTATATAAGAGAAATATTGTGCATGATAATCAAGAAGATTGAAAAAGCAGACAGAGAATGGGTTGATAAAGGAGAAAGGTGGAAAGATGAATGAATAAAATAAATGAAAAGGGATGTATAGAGACCAGAGAGCGTCAAAACCATGTTTCAGCCAGGGTGCCTCGGTGAAACCGCCCCCGTATTTGATCATGTTTATTGTCTAAAACCATCTGCAGCTGATAACCCTTGACTGAACAAGCTGTTAGTCAGCCCGAGAGGGAGTTGAGAGAAAAATCAGCCATGCTATAAAATGGCTCCTTCAGTCAGTATATGCTTCCTCCACAGATCACACTAATTGCAAATGACTGCTTTCAAATAAAAAAAAATGCACAGCCTCATGGTATAACTTTAAATGTATTTGCTGTTCGTCTTCATGACCAATGAAACTGATAATAAACTCTTTAACTTGGTCATTCATTATGAGTTCATTTTGAATAAACCTGATAAAACTATCATTAGACCTTTTCTGGTTTTTTCTGTTGAGACTAGTTGACTAGCATGTTCTTTCTGGTGACACTGGTTGACTAAAAAAGGCTTGCTGGAGACATCAGTATCTAGAAATGCATCAGTTACCATCATCCAAGACATGTGATTGTGAAGAACACCTGAGGAATTTTTATGTTAATGAAAATAAAAAGGACCAAGAAGCCTTTCAGAGCATAATTGCCTTTCCGAATAAAAATGTCAAGCCTGGCATTTTTGTTACTCAAACCAGTCTTTAAATATGTTTAGAGAGTTTTTCTGCAGCGCAAGCAAACTGCACTCGCTTCGCTTCTGTTGCAATTTACTTTATGACAGTAAATATACTGTATGACAGAACAACTGCAAGCTCAAGCGATGTCTCGCAATCAATGCTAGACAAGAACAAAATGTGATTGCAAACCTTTGTCAGAGAGGGTGTAGCTCAGAGCAAGGTAGTTATTAGCGACGCGGCACTTTCGCACTCACTCCTGGTGATAGTCAAGATGGAAATTTTTATTATGGGGAGGGAAGCAGGATATAAGCTAAGCAAAATTGAAAAATCAACTCAATAGCTCCAGAAGTGTTATCAGGAGAGGCTGGCCTAAATCTGCATGCTAATAAGCAAGTATTGTCAGGAGGGTATCGCCTCTAGCCGCTCAGCATGGGAGCAGAAATCATGGGACTAGAGATGAGCATCTCTCCCAACACACTTGGTGCAGGACTTTTTTAAGCCCTGTACTGTCCAGGGTCCTTTGAAGAGTGCTGAGCGGAAGAAGTATTTACAGAATCGTTTCCGAGCAACGGGAGACGGAAGGCTAGAACGAAGCCGTCTGCTTTGAATGGACTTTGACTCCTCACTGTGCAGACAGCAGTTTTAGCAGCCTTGTTGAACGCTATGTAAATGTATTAGAAACTCTAAATGGGTGGGCCTATTCCATTTATTTTTGACATGAACTACAGATTTCTAAATCTGTGTATATTCTATATTCTTTAATGAAAGAGCCTGAGTTCAAAGCCTTGTATAATTCAATGAATTCCATAAGGTGTGAATGTATTCAGCTGCATTCGTCACCCTCAGAGTGGGCGTCGGCGTAGCCCCAAAAATAGACCTTTCGCAACAAGGAGCAATCTGCCATTTCAAGTCCCTGTGCGCCTGCAAGCTTGTCAGTCTCACTTCAATCAGCGTGCATCTGTGTCACACTGTGACACGTTGCATCTTTCGCTCATGCCACTGTAAAGTCCACCAGCCATGCCGATCAGCCTCGGCTATGTCGTCCGGAAATCCTCGCATTGTTCTGTCAGTCGTGCTGTACACTGTATGTCCTCATTGCTAATCTGCAGTATATGTGAATGGCAATCTTACTTCAAAAGCTAAGAACTTTGTCATGACCTTGTTGTAACCTTCTGGTCTGGCTGGCTGAGACTGACCGTTGCTGGGTTGTGTGGAGTGAGCGCCCGGAGCAGCCAGCTCAGCGGATCTCAGGTGCTGACAGGCTGCATAAACACACTGTGAAAAGCTGCCTGCCCTGAAGGCCACGGACAAGCTCAGCGAAAAAGAAAAAGGAAACAACGGCGCAGCTGAAATGAGCTGTATATTTCACAGCTGTTACCAAGGGCGGGCGACCTACGTGCCAGCATGCTGCAGCACCTGAGTGAGAGAAACACTTGGAGAGGTCGAAGTGGAAATCGTGTGAGTTTCTTAAAGTGACTGAAAATGGCAAACAGCTCACTAAATTAACATCAAAGAGAAAACAAAAATAATATTACAAAATGCCCCAAGTCTTAACATGGAAGTTTAAGGGATAGTTTTTCAAAGGACAAAACTCAAAATTTGACTCAAAAAGTCAAAATTTTTGTGGAACTGTTGAATGTCCGAGATACTTATGTCTATAAAAGCTTTCAACAACCTATTATGCATTCAAAATCTTATGATATCCATATGATCCATATCCATATCTTTGTATATGTGCATGTTTCATGTGATGGACAATATTTGAATGTGCACAAGTGACATGAAATTTTATTAGACAAAGCTATCCTTTATTTTCAGAAGGTTTGGAATATATAAAGAGGGTATAGAAGAATAAAGAGGGACTAGGATTCTCTTGAAAAATTGCTCCACAGAAAGTAAAAATTTAAGTGAATTCAGAACGATATATGTGAATTTTTTTGGGTGAACAATCCCTTTAAAACATTAGATTTTATGTGGTTATAGGTATGTGCCAAGCAGGGCGTAGCCGAGGGTTGTGAGAGATCAGCGCAAGGCTGGTGGGGTGTGAGCAGCCTCACGGAGGAGCTACGGAAGCATAAAAGGAGGAGTGACGACAATGAAGGATGAGAGAGGACATTGTGCTTTGTTTATGTGCGTGCAGCAGTCGTCCATGGGGCTGCCGCTTTTACTTTCATTTTGTGTCTGTTAAGTTATTAAAGATGTTAAATGTTCACCGGTTCCCACCAACATCTTCCCAGAACAACTTACTTTGTTACACTGACCTTCTACTCTTTTACCTTCTACCACTTGCCAACCTGAGGTATGACCCCTGCAAATTCTCTTTGGTTACATCCTCTGTTTGCTCTTGGGAGACAAACAGAGTGTTTACTGGTTAAATCGAATTTGAAATGGAGGCTGTTTGCAGATGGTCAGTGCGGGAGGGAATGTTTTCTAGTGCACACAATGCTGTTTGACTCTCATACACAAAATAGAAAGTAATCACTCCTCATCTAGTTAATCCCATAATTATGCACATGGACACTAATTTCCCAGCAGGGAGAACACTTTGTGCCTAGCTCATCTCTCTCTTTCCCTTTTTATTCTCTTAGTGTTTATTTACTAGACTAGAACAATAATACAGAATGTTAAATAAACAAACTATAATAATATAGCCTCAAGCTTGTTTTACATATGTACTAGCTGTGCTAGTTATGAGAGGATTTGAGGTAGTGTCACGGGACTTCTTTAAGCTATTATCCAGCAGGGAATACATGGAACTTTATGAACTTTATGGCTATGTTCCAATTTATGTAGTGAGCATTTTAAGGCATCATTGTCACTTGCATACTTTGCAAACAAAGATGATCTTGTAGCGAATCAGCTCAAGATAATTGTTTAAACGACGCCCGCTGATTCTCCACCATTATATGTAGCGAAATCAGCTCAAAGGCAGTCGGGGTTGCGGGATCTATGTACACAGTTTGATCATGTGTTATGACCAAATATGCACATAGATCCAGCTTAAAGGGAATTTTGTATATTGATAATTAATCATAACGGATTACAAATAATTATGAATACAAATAGCTTGATTCGGCTTATAGAATTGATTAATTCTAGCAATGAGTTCAAAGCAGCGGCCATATGTGCGCTCATACGAGCCGCGCGATCTTTATGAACTTTAACAAAGATCTTCTTCATCGTCATAAAGAAGAATCTTTCATTATCGTACCAAAGTACTTAGCATTGTAGCAAGATGCAAACGTAGAAGTGACTTACTCAAGAATATTACAGAATCAATCATGTGTGACTATATATACAGTGTTTTATTAAACAAACTACGAAAACAAACGTTAAACACAAAACATAGATAGACTTAATGGAGAGAGAGAGAGAAAGAGATGCTTGAGAGAGAGAGAGAGAGAGAGAGAGAGAGAGAGAGGCGACATTCCTGTAGACAATTAAACCTTTGAGAAAACCAGCATGGAAATTCACCTTTAAAAAGGGGCATATAGCTTTAAACGCATTTAGATTTCGTAAACGATGCTTGCATTGGGTTCTCGTGTGTGTGGATGTTACCCAGTCTTGCGTTGAGAGAGTTGCTTTGGTTGGATGCTGGTTTGTTCCTTGAGTCCTTTGTTTGAGACGCGGGAGATTCAAAGTGGCTTTGTCTTGAAGGTGTGGTCGCCGGAGGAAGGGCTTCCATGCAAGGCCGAAGGCCCTGCTCCCAGGGGAGCAAGATATGCAGGAAGTTCAGGAGAGGATCAAGAGAGCAAGAGAGCAGAGAGATGTTTGAATCTCAGGGGTCTTATAGAAACATTAGGACACTCCCACACCTTGGCTGTGGAGCCAGTCGCTGGCTTGGAGGTGGATGCTGGGAAGTTTCCTTTTGTCTCTGTTCAACCTAATCTTCATAGTTTATGATCCTGTGTGGAACTTACTCCGATTCGATCAAACAAGGGTAGAAAATATGTAATGCATTTCAGCATTAAACAAAATACAGATTGAGAAAGAGCAGGCTGAACGAATTCAAATGATACCAAGGAAGGTAGTAAGACATAGAGGGGTTTCGTTTAAACGATTATACACATTTAAACATCTAAATGAACTACCTAAAATAACTAAAAAGACTACACCTGGAGGGCATGCATACATACATACAAATACATCAGTGTTATACGAGTTTACATAGTGTATGTAGGCATTTTGTGTATTCCATGTGTGTGTGTGTGTGTGTGTGTGTGGTGTTTTCAGATGTGCCATCCTGTGGAATGTATGTAGGTATGTGGGGGGTGAAGGGAGGCCTGGAGGAGGACAAAGAGTTTTATTGCCCCCAGGGCTGTAAAACGACTGTCCCTGCAGCCAGAGCTGCATTCTGAGTTTCCAAGTCTCATTCTGTTGAATCAAAAGTCACAATCAGATGTTTGTTTTTGATCGATCAATTTGAGACACCGTCCAGACGCTACAATCTCAATGTAATTTATTCAATACAGAAAAGCGTTGATCACAATAGCTGTCTATTTAAAAATCTATTATTTTATTATTTACAACATGCTAATGGCAAACTCTACTGAATCGAGTTTCCTGTACATTTTACTGTACATAAGCTTATGTGTGTGTGACACTGCCTATGTAGAGTATTTTCAAATTAGTCACTTATGAGATTGTGTTTTATTTAGAATTCAGCCTCAGAAGGTTTTGGAACAGAGAGCAGATAATGACAATCCTTTATATTTCAACTCTATATTTTCAAATAAAATGTTAACATTGAAGGAAACCCAACAGTGAGGTGCAGTAGTTTAGAATTTACCAAGATTCACCCAGCAGAATGTGACAATTTCTCAGAGGTGAGTGGAATATATTACAGGTATATTTGACCTCTTGTATATTTTTGAGCAGGCATTTGCTATGCTTGACATGATCCAATTTTAAAAGACCATTTGTCTTGTGCTGGAGTTGGGGATCGTTAATTATCATATAGCCTTGAAGATGAATGTGGCAGATACAGGTTACACTTTGCTGGAAATGTCCTGCCAGGTGTAACAGAGCCTTTTCCCCTGTCTGCTCAAAATAAGCACGTATTTCCAGCCAAAAGAGCTTCTAAAAAACAAATAACATCATCATTTCAGGAGAAAATGTTATGATTGTAGCCAGAAGGGTGCAGCTCCACCCTAGTCATCTTATTTCTATGGAGAAGAGACGGGATGTTGCTGAAAAAAATAATGTTTCATCGCTCGTAATATGGCAAGGACACAGCTCCCCTGCTGCGTAATGGCACATGGCAAGCCAAACACTTCCAATGAAGTTGTATTTTAGAGGGCATGTTTGTTGCCATCAAATCATTCTGTGGAGGAAACGGCAGCAACAATAGATTAGATTACGTAGCTCATGCGTTTCCTCAAACAAGACTTGATCTAATTCATTCTGAGAGTACATCCTTCTTCCTTCAAGACGTGGGTCCTGGAATTGAGCTTGTCTTTGAAATAATCTTTTTAACAATCTAGATGGAGAATTGGAAGAAGAATCCGACTATGGATTTTTTACATCAGTGCAGTCACATCTATCTGAATGACACCAATCCCCCCACCCACCATACGTCTATAAATAAACTTGAAGCAGCTCTGCCTTTATAGGTCAGCTGAACTACAAAGTGCATCTTTTCCTCTCATGTGTCCAGAGTGAAATTCAAAAGTGAATAAATATATAATTCTAAGAATCAACTAGTAACTGGTTACCACAACCATGTACAAGGGATTGATGTTGCCATGGCAACAACAGATCTTGGTGTACAGACCATAGGAATAATGTATGCACAAGTATAATTCTGTTTGTGACGTGCTCAGTAAACACATTTCTTATGGAGTCCCCAGGCATGGCACAGATAAAAGCAGATAACAGAGTGACACTACTAAAGAGAAGCTCAAAGTTGTGCTTCTAAAGTGTCGAAACGTTCGCACAGAAAAACAAGATTTGCAAACATTGTGAGAGTAGATAAGCCAGCGGCAGAGCTGTCTGACAGTCCTCCCCACCCCAAACAGAGAGGAGAAGATCGGCTATGGAAGTGTGCTTGACATACTGAGCATTTAAAGTATTTCATTTATTTTGCCCGTAGATTTATCTACCTACTTGCCTACCTACCTACCACATAATTGTAACTGAAAATCTAGGATGAGTGCTGTAGTGAAGCTACAAAGGTGCTGGAGAAGTCCATGTAATATTACATGATGATATAATCTAACATTAATTGTTTTACCTACAATTCAGGGCAATTGCTGTTGAATTCCTATTAGATAGAGGCTACGAGACACATTCCAAAAAAGTAAGCTCTGCAACCTGGGTTGACATTTGAACATAAATAGTTTTTGTTGAAGACATCTATATCCTAAGACAGCCATAACCAAATAAATAAATACTTTAATCTGTTGTTCTATCACAATATAACCTCGGGTTTGTTCGGTTTGGACTGCCGGAGCGCACACAAAGCCCTGGTGGTGACTCATATTTATTAATTCCTCTCGGCTGATTGGACATTCCAACACTCCCAGTCCACCCTGTGTTACGTGCAGTGAAACGTGACATGGGGTCACATCCCCCTTCCATCCACGGCTGCCAACTCAACTGTGCTGCCTGCAGCCTCATGTCTCCCAGCATGCTTCAGTGGACATAAACACACACATGTGACCAAACAGTGATGACTGTGCTACAGAGGTAAATGCGAGCTCACAGGGATTTTATTTTCAGTGCTTTTGTTTAGTGGTTTTGCAGTACAGAAGTGCTATCGGGGGACTTATAAACATAATGCTTTACAATAAACATTATTAACATTGATAACTGTAGGTATCATGAACTAAATGGGTAACAGGTTTGTATATACTAAAGTATATAATGAACTTCAAGGTATTATGAGCAATACTTTCATAGCAATTTCTGCATTCCAACATATAAAATAATAAAAATTAACATTAGATAATCTATTATAAATTAACAAATTAACAATCAATCAGTCATTAAAATATAGTTGCGGCGAGCAGGGCAGGGTCGAGGGACCGTGGGAGCGTCACCTGTGAGCCACCGGTCTCGGATCTCACGGAGGAGCGATGACAGTGTAGGACGAGAGAGGACCAGGCCTGGAGTTTGTTCCCGCCTCCTTCCTCCCCGAACAAAGAACTGCGCTACAATAGTTTTTTCATGAATTAACATTAACAATACGTAATTTAATTTAATGTTATGTAATGCGTTTACTAATATTAGCAAACTGAACCATCTTGTAAACTGTTGCCATTATTAACCGGATAGTTCTGATTTCTAGATACTCATTAGATAAGCATTTAATGAGTGGCCAATATACTGTCAGGGTTCTCTCACATTCATTCTAGTTCTGTCGTGGTTTTGTGACAGAGCTCTGACACCGCCCTATTATTGTGTCTTCCTGTGAGGGCACGGCTTTGGTTGTCTTTTGTGTGGGCGTGGTTTTCGGATTCCAGCACTTCATTCTTGTTCAGTTTCAGTTTTGTGTTGGGATTCGGACAGTCATGCTCCGTGTGTTTGTCTTTTTTGTCATGTTATGTAAGTGCGTGCGATTTCAAGTTCACTTGGGCTGTGCATACTCTTGTGTATCCATGTGTCTTGTCGTGTAGCATGCGGTTCATGTTTACCTCGGCTATGTTGCTTTCATGTTATTTCATGTCTTGTGCCCTTTACAGTTCGGGAAGCAGACACACTCTGTCAGTTTAAATGTAGACTAAAAACACATCTCTTCAACCTGGCTTTGGAGGTTTTTTCTCCATTCTATTCTTCATTCGTTACGTCACTTGCCGGAGTTTTGGTTCTTTGCCGCTGTCGCCTATGGCTTGCTCAGTTGGGGAAACTTAACACTTAAAATTCATCAATTGTATTGATTCGCCTGCTCTTTTGGGGCTTCTGTTCAGCCAAACAAACTTTGTTTATATTGTTTTTCCTGTAAAGCTGCTTTGAAACAATCTACATTGTAAAAAGCGCTATATAAATAAAGGTGACTTGACTTGACTTGTGCTGTGTAGCATGCGGCTTGTGTTTTCACTGGCTACGCACTTTCATGTGATCTTGTTTTGTGAGGACACTCAAAAGTGTTAAAGTGTTCTCATTGGCTGCATTCATGTCATGTTTTGTTCTCTCGTGTCTATTGTGAAACCCCGCCGGTCTTGTTTCCTTGTTATTGGTTTGATTTGCCACACCTGTCCTCTCTCATTACATGCTCTGTTTGTTCTCTATTTATTCTCCCTGTGTGTGCTGTCCTTGTGCTGTTTCGTTGTCGTTAATGGTGCCAAGTCAAGTCGTGTCACGTCGTGTCTAGCCAAGTCAAGTCTAGTTCTATTATGTTTTCCCCCTTGGGGGAGGTTTTGCTTGGATTTTTGTTTCCTTTTTATTAAATAAACACTTATATTGAGTCCTCTATTCTACCTTCACCCACCCACATGATATATACACAAACCTGTCTCTTGACACTATATTTATAAAGTTGCAGTTAGGCTAATAAACTATATAACTTGGTGAAAATTGTTTATTTTATAAATATTTATTTATACTAGTGTTTAAATTCCCTTTCTCTTTCAAAAAATTGTCCATGCGAGACTGAACTTTTGATAATTCATGAAGACTACTGCTTTCCAACCCACAAAAATATTCCTGCCAGGAATTTGCTAAAAGCTCCCTCACACAATGTAAGCCTGGGTGACCATTGTCCTCAACCTCCAGATTAGCTTTGATTTGTTGCTTCGTGCAGTATTCTGGCATGTCACTGCAGCCATTGGCGATGGTGGAATGACAGCAGAGATGGCCATGTGGCACAGGCTACGTCTCACCCTGTTTGTCCCCTCAGTCTGGTCATTCTCTCACTAAGTCCAACAGTAATGTCTTCCACATCCTTAGACTCTGTGTGATGGTGTGTGATAAACGGATTTGCCCTCAAAGCAGCGGATATACATTTTAAAATAAATGGGCAAGATGACATGGTGTAGTTGCTGTAATTTAGAAACATAATTTGTTAATATTTTATTCCCATTTTATAGCATGTTTTGCTGTTTGGAAATGGAAAATGCTGAGATCGACCCCATCAATAATATCATCTGCAGTGTGCTTGACTAAATGGCTGAAATCTGGAACTGCTATGAGTGCAGCCATGCGTGTGTTTGTGTGTGTGTGTGTGTTTGTGCATGTCCCCAATAGACTGCATTATGCATAGTACACAGAATGGGTCGCCTGGAGCACTAATGCAGATTTTTGTCAAGGGCTCCATTAAAAGGTAAGGCTGGGCCCTCATCTGTGCCGCTTCAGCTCAAGGTTTTTCATGGCATTTATGTGGCATACACACCCCTCGCATTTCCATTATTATTGACCGCACTGCTGCCAGTGACTGGTTCTTTTTGCACTGGCCGAATCCAGAGATAGTGGAATGGGTATGTGGGTAACATTAGCCACTATCTCATCTGTCTATGCCTGGCACACCCAGTGCATCCTGGGTAATTCATTTCTCCCAGGGCTTTATCATCTCAGTGGGCTAGTGAATGATTTACACTGACAGCCAGGCCATGCCAAGACCCAGTGCTATGAGCTGTGGGGAGCACAGGCTCTAGTTTAAACAAAACTGTTCTGAGTACAGAATGAATTGGTGAAGTATGAACTGTTAGATTAACAAGGGTCAAAGTTAATGAAATGTAATCTACAGTAACTGATTTAAGTGGGCGTACAGTACATAACGAATTGTCAAAACACTAGAAAGAAATAAAGCTGGACAGTGTGGGACTATGCTTTGTGTCTGACCAATAATTTGGCGAAAAAATCAAGTCAAATTACCTTTATTTACATAGTGTTGTATGCAACACAGATTGTTTCAAAGCAGCTTTACAGTGATAAAGACGAAAATAACGATTCAATGATGCAAGCAAAATTTAATTGTGCTGTAAACCAGCTCTAAAAAACACAATTGTAAATCGTCATTATTCAGTGTCATCGAAGAAATTACACACATCAACATCAACTCTAGTGTTACATACATAGCATCAAGCTATTTTTCTGGTCTACTGATGCCAGACCTATTTGTTATGAACAATGATAGCTTTTATTTTACACCCATCAGTTTCAAAATAAAAAAATATATAAAATTAATAAAATTAGGTACTTTTTAATTGCAAAACTTTTAACATGACAATTCAAAATTAAGCTTAAAACATTGTTATTTAATATATTATCCAATGCATAGATTTACCAACAAAGAAATTACTATATACTGATAAATATACCATTAAGAGGATATAAAATTACCTATGAATGTTAACATGGGTAAAATTCAAATAGTAAATATAGCATTCTGTGTCGAAGCTGATTAAGGCATGCTTTTGATTTTGATATTTTTTGGTTATCTCTCCAGATGGAAAAGAGCTCGCAGGCAGATCCACAAGCTTTAGGAGTGACTCGGCCTGCCAGTAAGAGCTAAATGAGTGAGAACACTGGCCCTAAGGGAAGAGATTTTATCAAACTGTCATTGTGGCTAAAGTTTTTTAGGAACAAAGCGGCACCTGAAAATCAGCCTCCACTCTGCAGGTGAAGATGGCAGAGTGGATGAATAATGCATGAAATTTATCTTCTGCCGTTAATCATGATGAGATGGAAAGGAAAGAGAGAGAGAGAAAGAGAGAGAGAGATGTAATGTGGCCTCAGGATGTGTTTTTTTCTCATTTACTCATTTCTCTGCTCAGATTGAGACACTAAATCCAGAGTCAAGGTCTTTAGAGGGCTAAAAAGATGAAATTTATATAATTTACTCACCCCATCATTTGGAGCATTTTATTTTTGTTTGAACTATTTATTTACTTCCAGCTCTTACAAGGTTATAACCTATACATAAATCAAAGCACACGTCACTTCACATGATTTAAACAGCTAAACACACCTAAACAGCTCTCTATTTGTTCAAGCAGAAAACAAAGACATCCAGATATATATTACGTAACAATAATGACATTTCTGTTGATAATAACGGAAATTAAACAAGGGGGATATGGAAGAAAATGTTCAGCCAACAAAAGATAAGATGGAGTAACATGTCATGGAAAAATGCATTTAGAACATGCCTCGGCCTTTGTGTTTTAATGTGATGCACACCGCGATCATTTGACTGATAAGGCCTCACAAATGGCTGGCTTAGAGCTGTAATTACTATCCACTCCCGCATAATCTTTGTCCCCAGCGAACATGTCAATGCCGGCAAGCAGGAGCGTGCTCGCAAACGGAGGAAGAAAAAGGGGAACGTTTAGAGATAAGAAGGGCTACTTTCCTCTCATCGATACAGTCATGACTCTTAAGATATCAATCCATCACTGGGCTCTTAAGAAAGCACTCCCTTGCCTTTAATTAAGGCACAGTGACTAGAGGATCTTGACATGCAGCTACTGAGCCATTGTACATGCACAGCTATAAAAGCTACTGGAGGGTGTCAGAGATTAGAGATCTTACCATCGGAAGGTCATTAGTGCTATTTGGAGGTCAGGAAGTATGTGTTGACTGTGGTTTAACTCACTGACCCATAAGGAAGTCAACATGTAACTCAGATGACAAACATGCACAGTGTGTGACCTCTGTTAAACTAAAGATGTAATCTTTCTTCTATATGTATTGAATATGAATTACTAATGTATAATTAGTAATATATAAATGACAACATGCTTTGAATGCATAAGCCACCAACATGTGCAGGTGTTAAAAAAGAACAAATACAGCAGTAGAAAACTACTAAAGAGACATATGGGAACATGGCTTGCATAAACTACATTATTTATAATTAAACTATTGACATGGAACATAGGTTATGTTTCAATTAGCATGCAAACAGGCGAGTCATACTACTCCCAAAGTAACAAATGCTTTTTAAAAGTAGTTAATAGTGAGAATTGGACAATAAAGAAAAGTATTACCTGATATTTATTGTGGAGTAATGCCTAATGTTTCACTTGACTTATTTTTTAAATAAAGCAGTATACATGTATAATAGTAAAGTAGCACCCTATTATGAAAGTCAGTTCATTGGCAGTAAACAGGAAGCAAAAAGAGCAACCACTTCTTGTTTTGCTTACAGAATCCGTCAGTGCCCTGTTTACATGCTCCATTGCAAAAAACAACAGCTGGAGGAAAAGAAAAAAAATCTGCTTCCAACATTTCCTGTTCTTTACTTTCGGTCTCATCTGCTAGATGCATTGGTTGTGCCACCTGTGCAACAAACCCAGTGAACACGCACCTGGACCTTTGGAGAGACATTCTCAAGTGCCAAATAAGCCGATTGTTTCAGATATAATCCAGTGCCTTTTTTGCCTTGCCTTTGTCTTCACTGTCGACAACACTGGTCAAGTCCTGCAGAGATTGAGTACGTGAGCTCAAAATGATCCGGTAGACAGTAGACACCATATGTAGCATTAGACACCTTCGGGGAGGGGAAAAAACGGCCTCAACTCTCTGGCAAAGGATTGAACGGAAGGAGAAAAGGAAGGAAAAGACTGAGAGGAAACGGTTGGTTACGTTCTCTTCATGGTAAGGACAAAAAAACAGAAACAAATCTATCTAGCGGTGCGGGGGCCATGTTATTAACAGTCTGCTGAACGCACTTAACTCATGCCTATTTAATTATGCTAATGTACACATGCAAATGACCACGATCCGCAACGCCATGCTGTCTCAATTAGGTGACAGGCTTACAAGGGTTGGTTTTAGAGAGCGACCAGTTTATTGCCCTGCTATCCATCTACAAGCATAACAGCTTTTGACCTGTGATTATCATCACAAGACATCAGCAGGGTGGGTTGACTCGCAGACTGAGAAGCGACATTCTGTTTGCAACTGCATGTGTTGGCTGCACGTGTGGGAGACTGTGGACGTGCATCTTCGCATGTTATATTTATTGGTTCAGTTCAACGCTGCTGCTTTTAGAAGAAGTTCCCTCAAGAATAAACCAGCTTTTGTGGGGTCAGACATATTCAAGGTCAGCTTATGTCATCTGCTTCTGTTTGTCACATTGAAGCTCTTTATATATATGGTGTAGATCAAATCGAACAATTATGTGAAATGTGAGTCAAGCTCCACAACATTATATTATCAGATGATTGAAGCCCAACATCCATTAAATGAATGTACAAGTAATTTGTGAATCGGTGGAAACTTTTAACTGCACAATAAATCTGAATCACTGATCTATGTTATAGTTCAGCTTTCATGTCTTGAACGTATTCACAATCTACCAAAAAAAAGGTATTAAAATCAATAGGGTGACTTGTAAAAAGATTGGTGAGTAATACATCATATTCAGTATTGCCTAGGCTGGAATAATTACTTCGATTCAGACCATGAAATACACCATGTTGGCTCAAAAGAAGAAAGAAGCTCTCTGTGCAACCATTTTGACTTACACAAGGGCATTTCATTATTTAGCATGTACCACAAATATGCGTGACCAACAAGATATAGCTAACATGCTGAACACATACACTACAGTGACTTTCAGCCTGCTCCAGTGCAAGAAAGCAGCTGAGTCTATAGAATGGCTGCATGAGTCAACAACAAGGACTTTACAATAGCATACTAATGAGAATGAAACGTACATTATATTGCTCACACATCTGATAATGTGAAATGTGAAAAAATGATCATGTTAAAATAAAATATGAATTTCAGGGGAATAATCATAATTTTAAATTAGAACTTGCATCATCTTTTGATGATCTTTATTCAGTTTATTAACAAATTCTCATTCTGAATCATTAGACTGATTATTTGTTAGTTCTATTTTTTTTTAATTGAACAAATATCAATATTTTATATTTTATATAATTTTCATCATAGCTCAGAAACTACAAAAGGAAATATTACAGAGAGTCACATCTGCACCCAATTTTGGACGGCATTTTTCTAAACCTATTAATTTCTAAACCTGATGAGGAAAAAGCAAAAGGTAAATGCAGAGGAACTTGTATCGTGACAGAACACCCACTAACATTGTCCTTAAAGTAGTGATTCTGAAAGCAGTCCCCTCATGTAAAACATAGAAGTTTGTTGCTGTCCAGTGCTGAATGTGTTGAGGCAGGTGGCGCTGTCCAAAAGCAAGAGGTGCTGAAAGCTGTGTGTTGTGTTGCGGAGTATGGAAAAGCGCACTCTCTGTGGATGGCTATGAAGCTCAGAGCTGTCAACAGTCTCCTCAGCACCTAGAAGGGCGTATGGTGCAGATTTTTAAGTATACAACAAAAAAAAACGATTTACATGATGTTTTTTGATTCTTAGGTTTCTATTCACTAGCTGTTCGGTCTTACTGCTTTGAATGTAAGAGCATTGGTTTTTGGTTGAATAGAGCAATAAAAAAATTACTCTGTAAGTATCATTCATTTCTTAGCTTCCATAGCTGTGGTTAAGCACAAATGGTTAAGACTACACACAGTGCAGTGCTCCAATATGGCCATCTGCAGATATGTTTTTTTTTCTCTTTTTGTTTATTTATTTTTATTAGGATTTATAGCTTGAACCAGCTGCTTGGTAAACGTGTACACTAAGCAGACAATCATACAGCTAATTTTTGACAGCAGGATGAATCCGTTAGATAATCCAAATCTGCAGCAAGAGAGAGATAGTGAAAGAGAGAGAGAGAAAGAGAGAGAGAGAGAGTCTATAAGGGAGATTAAATAGAGAAGATTGTGAGTGCAGAATCCCTCATCGCTGATCATGTGACCTTAATTCCACTCTGTCATTTCCTCCTGTGGAGTGTGAGAGAGACGACCAATCACAAGCCACATGAGATCGTGAGGAGTGGGAGAGAAAAAAAAACATCCCGCTAGCGGCACGTGAAGCATTGACGGCCCCAAATAACTCCCAAAAATATAGACTCACACTTGTCGGCACAATGCATATGTACACTAACAAACAACCTCTCACGTGCCATTTACACCTAATTTACTTTCAGCTTGGTCTTTCTTCCACACTAAATCATGTGGGTTTTCTCTCTGCATGACTTCGTAACAGCATATTTTACAAGGGACTGACACATACAGGTTGATCTGCAATCTCTCCATGTCTATGGTGGTTTTACAGCATGTTTTATTTCACCTTCTGTCAAATATAAAGCTCATATAAATTATATAGCCGTTAGGAAAACAAAAACAGACATATCAATAGAGCTCTTGCCAGCTTCACTCATTAACTATTGATGCTGTGTGAGATGTGGCGCCACAGCTGGATACACACACACACACACAAACGCATGCGTGCACACACACACGCGTGCACACACACACACACACGGAATTGTTTATTTCTGCACTTATTGACAATGGACTCAATTCAAACCAGTCTCCATGGTACTGAACCAAACAAGAGGGCTGGCAGTTAAAACTCAAGTCAAGATGGTCAAGAGTACTGTGGTGCCAAATATCATACAGAAATTTATGTCTATAAGTATATATATATAAAATTCAAAAGGAAGGAATGTGAAATAAGCTGATGTAAAACAGCCTTCTGGGGGAACAGAGAAGGAACCAGAGTGCGCTTTGACTCAACTAAGAAAATATCCATTTAAAAAAATAAGAGGTGGATGGCATGCAGTGGCTTTTGAGGATTGTGCCAGGCAGGAGAATTATACCAAATGGAGAGAAGTTGTTTGAAGCTCTGCAATAAGCCATTGTTCACTCTTTCATGTTTCGAAATGAGAGAACAACTGTGCATGTTAACCGCAATCCAGCAGCCCCTTTGTTCCTTTCTTAGATCAGGAGCTAATGGAGGAATGGGGCTTTAACTTGAAAAGAGGGGCTGAAAATGGTAAAACCGGAAGAGATCTGTCAATTAGGTGTGGTTTGACATCACTGAGAGTGAAAGGCGGGGAAAAATGATTGTGCGGGAGATGATAGTGCCTTGAGGTTTGATCACTCCATACATCAGGGGCTGCTAACTCTACTGGGAAAAATGGGATATTGGAGGAGAGCTACGCGTGGGCATGTGGGGGAAGGGTGTGTACGATACAATCACAAAGCCCATAAACACAATTTCATCACTGTAATGACAGACAATTCCTGTTGCTCTGCCTTCCCATGTCTGCTCTTTTAAACAAAGCAATCAGTCCTCTCAAAGGCACTTTGTAAACAACAGTTGTATCTAGAAAGAATCTCTTGTTGCCGGACAGTTTTCATTGGCCAGGCAGAGAAAGTGTGTGAGTGAGAGAGAGAGGGATGTTTGGAGATGACCTCTTTGTCACCAGTGTCAGAATTAGTAAGAGCGGCAGTAAACAGCAGGCAGCTACGAAAGTTATTCCTCCTGGAATCAGCCATCACGAGGCACTGGAGGTAGGAAGCAGTGTGTCTCACGCTCTAGTGGGTGCTATTATGGACTGTATTCACTCGATAATCAAATACAAAAGCTTTCACATGGCTGAGCATAAAACCACATATGCATGCACATAGGCACGTAGTGTAGTTTTATCATCATATAAACGGAGTCAGATCTTGTTATCTAATCCATTCAAAGACAGCCCAAAGCAGCATCTCTTGTGAAATAAAATCTCCTAAAACAGTTCAGTACACTTGGCTAGAGAGGTTATACTTAACTAACACACACACACACACACAGAGAAACACTGCTCTCAGTACAGTCAAGTGACCCTACCTGGCAGTCTGTAGTCACTCCTGGCTTTTTGTTCAGAGCTGCAAGGCAGGAAGAACAGGAGGTAGAAGTTGAAATAGAATTGAGTGAAAACACCTCCGTTTGTCCTGCAGAAATACGAATGCCCTGTACACACGCGCTCCCTCTCTCTCTCTTACACACGGCTCTGACACGCAGCACTGAATCTCTCTCTCTCTCGCAGCCTTCCTACTCGTCTTCCCGCCCACCTACCCCAACACCCTCCCTTTTCCTATCTCTTTCTTTTACACACACTGTCATTCTCTCTCATCACACATGCGCACTCTCTCTCTCTCAGTCTCTCTCTAGGCACTCACTCATTCACTGTGACACGAGCTCTCTCTTGTACATACATTGTTTCTTTACTCAACAAACACGCTCTTCCTCTGCTTTCGTCTTCCACAAATGGGGATGACAGTATCTTTGATGTGACTAAGGTTATACTTGGAAAGGAACACCAGCTAGTTATTAACTATATACTGTGCTGTATCTAATGCATGCCTCAAGCACTGGGGCCAGTGAGAAATGCATCACAGGTCTGTTTTGATGGGGTCACTGACAGCCACATGATGTAAATGGAAACACACACACACACACACTCACATTATGTTACATTATTGACCTCATTACATCACACGTGAGTGAGGTCTAGTTGTCACAATGGCTATAAAGGCTATTTTAATTGATATTATTAAGAATTAAGAATTGTGATTAAAAGAGTAACTTCCAGTCAATTTAAGTAAAACAAAACAAGTAATTTCATTCTTGAACACATGCTTTTAATTGATGGTCAATGTAAATATAAGCTATATGAAAATCCTTTTTTGAGCATCATTAGATACTGTTTATAAATGTTTATCTGAATTCAATTCTAGAACTCCAATTCCTTCTTGCTCTCTTGCACTCTCTCTCTCTCTCTGTCTGGAGTGTAGATGCAGCCCACATCCCCTTGAGGAGTTAGTCAAGGGCATTCCCAAAGAAACTGTATGCAAATGAACAGTGAGCTCGGAGCAGCTGCCTGGCCCCTCCCCAGGTCCAGATGCTCAGCCTAGGAGAGGAGTGGGGGTGGAGCGGTGGCCTAAAGGGGCTCAAAAAGCCACTGTAATAAACACAGCTTGAGCTCAGCTTGCTGATGAATCAATTTAGGCAACATTCATGATAATGAGTTTTTAAACATAGACATTTTCTAAATCGGCTGATTTATACATTTGTTGTGTTGATTTGTAGGTGCTGTTTTGTGCATTGTGATTTTTGGCATTGGCAAACGGAGAGGTTGGAACAGACTGGTCTGAAATGTCATCAAGGTCATGCCCTTCTGTGAGGAACATTCATCTCTGGCTCAGTAGACTTACTGTAGGTTGAATGCATTTCTGCTTCGCTCACACTACACACTTCAGAGCACACAGGCCCGATGCATGGAATACCGGGATCACTCCCTTTGTGCCATATCAATCTCAGCCTCTCTCTCTCTCTTGGTTTCTCTTTCCCGCTTGACCTCATTCTCTTCCCTTCTCTTTTTCACACTCCATCTAATACTGCTCTCATGCTGTGATGGTTCATTTTTCCTTTGTACGTGTGTGCTTCAAGCAGCAGTATGTTCTATCTGACAGTTTATATTAGCAAAAACCTCTCAGCAACAGAATAAGCTGCCGGCCATTAATGACATCCACTCAGTTTCTGAACACACACAGATCTGGTCAGAATTTTTGTTTCATGCACACTCTCACCACCCTAAATATTATGCTATAACCTGTTCCACAACCCTTTGATTTTTTTCTATGGTAAACTCAATGAGGATTTTCATTTATTTTAAAACTATAACATATTTGAAGGAAATAGGATATCCAAAAAGAATATATGTGGATCGGAACAAGTTTTTATCCATTAGGAATGGTTTGGATTGTGATAAGTGGCCGTAACATATGGTTTGCTAAAACCAATTGGCAATAGCTAGCAGCATAAATTATGTCAATGGAAAAATAAACTTTTTTTCTGGGGAAGAGCAAGCATTTGCATTTTTACTAAAAATGTATATATATATATATATATATATATATATATATATATATATATATATATATATAATTTGCATTGCTCTTATTACATTGAGTTGGTTATGATGTAAATTAGCTTTTTTATGTTCCACTCCTATCTGCGCTTTTATGGGATTGTGGTCTGTTAAGTAAATCTGGCCATCTGATCAATAAGGAAACAAAGATAATCCAAGACTGAGTAGTTTGGTTTGAATGATTTTGTTTCTTTCAAAAATACCTTTTAACATAATACAATAAGATGTTAATGGAGCATCCTTTAGAAATGCTGTGATGTCTCCCTAAATGTGTATGATGTAGTGTGTGGGATGATATTGATGAAACAGGAAGTTCTTGTGCTTACACAGCTAGCCAGCCAGGAAATCAAACCAGCGCAAACAGACTCAAAGCTTAATGATTACCCTTGTTAAGCCGTCTGCTCCAAACAGCAAACCTTTAGAGGAGGACGTGTCTCTCGCTGTCGTTTTTTATTTAAACAGATGTGTGTTGGATCTCACAGTGCACTGCAGGTAGATGGTTTATATTCAGCTCCTTGACAGAGAAAATTGAGAGTCAGCCAACTGGTGCTAGAGGAGAGGTGAGAATGACAGCGACCTGTGCGTATGCTTGCCACATAAATGTAAGCTTATTGATCCAAGGTGGGGGAGTATGTTTTTTTTCCTTCCTTCACATTTTCACCTCTGTGTTTCACCAAAGCCATTATTATCTCTTGCTACATTGGGTATATCTGCCATATCTCTCCAGCTCACAGAATACTACATGCATGTGCGACTCTGTGTCGCTTGAATGTGGACGGTAAGCGCACACACCCCTCTCACAGCAATCCCAGAGACCTGGCACAGAAAATGATGGATTGTTCAAATAGCAAAACAATAGAGGAACATTATCAAATCGCACTTATTAGTTGCTGGTAAGAATGAGGATGAATACTGTTGCATAGTGAATAAGTGAAGGCTGATCCCTATGCAGTTTACATAGAGCATAATACTGCCCTCTTGGGGACAATGGCTCAAAATTAACACAATGGATAATAACCTTTGAACAAGAATTAAACAATAAGTTGATGCCTACCTCACAAAACATTCTGAATCTGTGATTTCAGGTTAGAAGGTTCTTCGGTGGCTAATTGACTGAGCATCTCTTCTCTTTAAAAAAGCATAGTTCCATGGGTGAATCTGATACTATAGCCTGCATATACAGTGGGTGTGGAAAGTATTCAGACCCCTCCCCAAAATTTTTCAGTCTTTGTTATATTGCAGCCATTTTCTAAAATCATTTAAGTTCTTTTTTCTTCATTAATGTACACACAGCCGCCCATATTAACAGAAAACACAGAATTGCTGACATTTTTGTAAAATTTATTAAAAAAGAAAAGCTGAAATGTCTCATGGTCCTGAGTATTCAGACCCTTTGCTCAGTATTTAGTAGAAGCACCCCTTTGCTTTAATACAGGCATGAGTCTTTTTGGGAAATATGCAACAAGTTTTTCACACCTGGATTTGGGGATCCTCTGACATTCCTGCTTGCAGATCCTCACCAGTTCTGTCAGGTTAGATGGTAAATGTTGGTGGAAAGCCATTTTTAGGTCTCTCCAGATATGCTCAATTGGGTTTAAGTCAGGGCTCTGGCTGGGCAGTCATGGAGTTGTTGTGAAGCCACTCTTTCATTACTTTAGCTGTGTGCTTAAGGTCATTGTCTTGTTGGAAGGTAAACCTTCGGCCCAGTCTGAGGTCCTGAGCACTTTGGAGAAGGTCTTCGTCCAGGATATTCTTGTACTTGGGCGCATTCATCTTTCCCTCGATTGTAACCAGTCGTTCTGTCCCTGCAGCTGAAAAACACTCCCACAGCATGATGTTGCCACCACCATGGTTCACTGTTGGGACTGTATTGGACAGGTGATGAGCAGCAGTGCCTGGTTTTCTCCACACATACTGCTTAGAATTAAGGCCAAAAAGTTCTACCTAGGTCTCATTAGACCAAAGAATCTTATTTCTCACCATCTTGGAGTCCTTAAGGTGTTTATATTTTTTTATTTTTTAGAAAACTCCATGCAGGCTTGTATGTGTCTTGCACTGAGGAGAGGCTGGTGAAGGGCTGCAGTGATGGGTTGACTTTCTACAACTTTCTCCCATCTCCCGACTGCATCTTTGGGTCCTTCCTTTCTTTATTTTCTTTCTCACCAAGGCTCTTCTCCCCCGATAACTCAGTTTGGCCGGATGATTCTCATTTGCTCTGACATGCACTGTGAGCTGTTAGGTTTTATATAGACAGGTGTGTGGATTTCCTAATCAAGTCCAATCAGTATAGTCAAATACAGCTGGACTCGAATGAAGGTGTAGAACTATCTCAAGGATGATCAGAAGAAATGGACAGCACCTGAGTTAAATATAGTGTCACAGCATAGGGTCTGAATACTTAGGACTTTGTGATATTTCAGTTTTTCTTTTTTAATAAATCTGCAAAAATGTCAACAATTGTGTGTTTTTCTGTAAATATGGGGTACATTAAGTTTATTGTACTAGTGAGAGACCAATAGATTCAAGTTTTTGTTGTTGTTTTTAAGTTCAATACTTTATTAATACAGCTAAAATCAAATACTTATCAAATACTTTATTTGAGTAAATACTGTGTAATTTTTTTCAATAAATCATCACTATACTTTTGCTGAAAGTTGCTTGTCCAAAAATTGGATGTAAACGCACTTTTGTCCAGGATAATGGAGTGCTACTAGGGCATCAGCTCATTTCCAAAGTTGGTTGCCAGGACTTCACTAGGCCAACAGATTTGAAAAAATGGTCTAGAGAAGAGTACAATAAATCTCAGATGTGCTGGTGGCAGAGGAGGGTCTGCTTTAGCACAGAAAAATAAATTAAGAATGGAGCGCTCAGCTGCCACATTAATGAGGTAAACCAGGAACAAAGAGCTCACTTACACCTGCTAACCACAGTTGAGTGCCAACTCACTGACTCTCCTCATATTTGAAAGTGAAAAAAGTAAGAAAGAAAAGAATATGCAAGGGAAAACAAGCACTGCCCGTTTCAAACAAAACATTGAGTCTGCACGCTCATTGCAAACATGAACAAAAGGCTTTAGTCAATGTTCCATTCCGACAAATCGGCTTTTTGACCAAAGTTTCTATTGGTAAAGTTCTTCATAATCCAAGCCTGTCTATTTTTATTTTTATGACTTTTATACATCCAAGAGTACAAAAGCAATAATCAGAAAATGTGGGCAAGGTATATTATAAACATTATCCTCTTTAACGGGTGGTGGTTGCGTTAAGCGCACAACAAACAAGGATAACCAAAAGAACGTCTCAGGTTACGTACGTAACCATAGTTCCCTAAGAGGGAACGAGACACTGCGTCGAGACGCGATTGGGAACCTTTCAGTTTATATGTCTCTTGAAGCACAATCAAACTCAGGTGCGGGAGTGTACGTCGCCGTGATGACGTCATCACGTCATGACCCGGGAATATAAAGGCACGTCACGACCCGGAAGCGGGTTAGCTTGAACAGTGTCTGAACAGGCCGGCATGCCTAGGAGCTGAGGCTGCAAGACGCAGTGTCTCGTTCCCTCTTAGGGAACTATGGTTACGTACGTAACCTGAGACGTTCCCTGTCAAGGGAACTCGCACTGCGTCGAGACGCGATTGGGAACGAGGAATACCCACGCCGCCTCAGCGTACGGGGTATGCCAAGCGAAACGTAGCTCACTACGATAACGCCAATGATCCCAAGGCGGGGTTTAGGTCTAACTGGTAGAACCTAATAAAGGTATGCGGTGAGGACCAGCCAGCCGCATCACAAATGTCCGCGAGGGAAGCCCCTGCGAAAAAGGTTTTCGAGGCAGCCATGCTCCGAGTAGAATGAGCTCGGACAGACAGTGGACACTGCTGTCCTGCCAGCTCATAAGCTAGAGAAATAGACTCTGAAATCCATCTGCTCATAGTAGGTTTAGAAGCAGGGGAGCCTCTGGGGGCCCCAAAACAGACAAAGATTTGGTCTGACCTACGCCACGTAGCAGTTCTGTGGACGTAGGCGTCCAGTGCTCGCACTGGACAAACCCTGTTCTTTAACTCCTGGTCATGATCAGTGAATGGAGGAGGACAGAGAGCCTGTAGCACTATATGGCGCATAGGACTAGACAGCACTTTAGGTACATAACCCGGCTTGGGATAGAGGAAAGCTTTAGCCAAGCCGGGCGCAAACTCTAAACATGAAGGGGCCACGGAGAGGGCCTGCATGTCACCAATCCTCTTGAGGGAAGAAATGGCGAGAAGAAAGAGAGTTTTAAGAGTAAGGTGCTTGTCTGAAATCTCATCCAGCGGTTCGAAGGGAGCCTGGGACAAGGCCTGGAGCACCAGGGACAGGTCCCAAGGAGGCACCCTTGAACGTACTACAGGCCTCAGCCTCTGAGTGCCACGTAGGAAACGAACTATGAGGGGGTCCCTGCCCAAAGCGGCACCACTCAAAGGTACGTGGTAAGCAGCTATGGCAGCCACGTAAACCTTTAGTGTGGAGGGGGACAGCCCTGCTGCGAACCTTTCTTGCAGGAACTCCAGCACGGTGCCAACCTGGCAGGTAACTGGGTTCAGCTGCTTTTCGCAACACCAAGAAGTGAAAATCTTCCACTTCTGAGCGTACAGTTTCCTCGTGGACGGGGCTCTGGAGTGGAGAATGGTCTCTACAACCTCGGCTGAGAGACCAGACTCTATGAGCTGGGCCCCCTCAGGGGCCAGACCCACAGTTTCCACAGTTCTGGGTGAGGATGGAAAATCCTCCCCTGAGCCTGGGACAGGAGGTCCCTCCTGACCGGAATCTCCCACGGAGTGCCGTCTAGGAGGGACACCAGGTCCGAAAACCACACCCTGCCCGGCCAGCGCGGGGCAACTAGAGTGAGACGGACCTTCTCCCGGCGAACCTTCTCCAGAACCCCTGGGAGCAGAGCTACGGGGGGAAAGGCATACAGGGGTAGATTTGGCCACCCTTGCCTCATGGCGTCCAGGCCGAGAGGCGCTGGAAGATAAAGGGAGAACCAGAGTGGGCAGTGAGTCGTCTCTCGAGACGCAAACAGATCCACTTGAGCCTGGCCGAATCTCTCCCAAATCTGCTCCACCACCTGAGAGTGGAGTCGCCATTCCCCGGGCCTCGGCCCCTGCCTCGACAGGAAGTCTGCCCCCAGGTTCTGGGCCCCCGGGATATATACCGCTCGAAGAGAGAGCAGTTCCCTCTGGGCCCAGAGGAGGATCCTGATCGCCAACTTGGAAAGTCGACGAGACCGGAGACCTCCCTGGTGATTTATGTAGGAGACCACCGACGTATTGTCGGTCCGTACTACTACATGACGGCCTCTGAGGTCGGGGAGAAACGCCCGTAGCGCCATCCGGACAGCCATCATCTCCAAGGCGTTGATATGCCAGGAGAGGTGGTGCCCGTCCCATAGACCCCTGGCCGAGCGGTCCCTCAGGACCGCCCCCCAGCCCGCGCGGGACGCATCTGTCGACAGCATGACGCGGTGACAGATAGCTCCCAGTGCGAGCTTCTGGGACAAAAACCAGTTCTGCTTCCACGGATGCAAGGCTCGAAGGCAGCGCCTTGACACCTTGATCAGACGGAAGGGGTTGCCCCTCGGGGAAAACCCTCTGGTCTTCAGCCACCACTGCAGGGGTCTCATGTGGAGCAGGCCGAGTGGGATAACACTGGACGCTGCCGCCATGAGCCCCAGCACTCTCTGGAAGTGCTTGACAGTGAGCAGCTGGCCTAGCTTGATATCCTGGACTAAGGACAGAACGGCGGCAATGCGCACGGGGGATAGCCGTGCAGACATTGACGCCGAGTCCCAAACAACGCCTAGGAAGGTTGTCCTCTGCACAGGAGAGAGGATACTCTTCTTGGCATTGAGTCTCAGCCCCAGCTCCTTCATATGCGCGAGTACGACATCTCGATGCCGGACCGCTAATTCTTGTGTCTGAGCCAAAATCAACCAATCGTCGATGTAGTTCAGTACACGGATACCAGTGGACCGCAGCGGGGCGAGCGCTGCGTCCATGCATTTGGTGAAGGTGCGAGGGGATAGCGCTAGGCCGAATGGAAGTACTCGGTATTGGTAAGCCTTGCCCCCAAAGGCGAACCTGAGAAACTTCCGATGTTGAGGAAGGATGGAGATATGGAAATATGCGTCTTTGAGATCTATCGTCACAAACCAATCCTCGGACTTGATTTGGGATACGATCTGTTTCAAAGTCAACATTCTGAACTTCAGGCGCCTGACAGTCTTGTTCAACAGGCGAAGGTCTAGAATAGGACGCATACCTCCATCCTTCTTCGGAACTATGAAGTAGCGGCTGTAAAAGCCCGAATCTGTGGCTGAGAGAGGTACATACTCTATGGCCTCTTTCCTCAGCAATGATTCGACTTCTTGTTCCAAAACCCGAGCCTGCCCAGGGTCTACCTCTGTCCGAAGAACCCCCGCGAACTTGGGAGGGTTCGACCGAAACTGGATAGTGTAACCCACATGAATAGTGCGCAGGACCCACTGAGAAATGCCTGGCAGACGTGTCCACGCCGCCAGGAACTCTACTAGGGGTACCAGTCTCTCGAGACCAGTCTCTGTTCGGGTTTCCACTCCAGGCCGCTGGACCTGGAGTGGATGCTCTAGGACCCTCCTTAGAGGGGGCAATCTGCCCAGTGCACCCTGCCGGGGTGACAACTGGGGTAGACCACCTGGTCCCTGATCGGACTGGCTCTCTCGAGAAACCAGATCCACAGGGGCCACCGCAGGGCGTTGGCAGGCTGGTGGACCAACGGGGGGCTCCCTGCGAGGCCTGACACCATGAATGTCAGGGCCTCTTACTTTTAGCCTTCTTGCCCTGCAGAACGACCCTCAGGTCGGTCTGCCGGCCAGAAGGCTGAGGCTGAGGTTGCTGACCCGAAGCCCTCCCCTTCTTTTTCGGGGGGGGCTGACGAGTCGCAACACTCAGCTTCTGCCCAGCGCGGTATGAGGAGGTACTGGGCTGAGGATGGAACGCTCTTGCTTGCGAACCTTGAGGGCGGCGTGGAAGGATCTTTTTGAACGCCGCCTCCTGCTTAGCAGCCTCCTGAAACCTCTCGACGGCTAGCTTAACCGCATCGCCGAAGAGGCCAGGAGGCGTCAGAGGGGCGTCCAGGAGGATGTTCTTATCCTTTTGGCTGAGGGTAGTCAGATTCAGCCACAAATGTCTCTCCGTAGCTACTAGGGCTGCCATAGATCGGCCAATAGAGGCGGCCGTCTCCCTAGCAGCCCGGAGAGAAAGATCCGTCGCCCTCCGCAGTTCTGCGACTGCTTCTGGCCCAATACCTCCCTCCTCGTCAAGATCTGCGAGGAGTTCCGCCTGGTAGGCCTGCAGCATGGAAGAGGTGTGGAGGCATGCTGCAGCCTGACCAGCCGATGAGTAAGCTCGCCCCACCAACGATGACGTAACCCTGAGAGGTTTGGTGGGGAGCACCGGTGCCTTTAGGGGCTGCGGTGAGTGAGGAGCCAAATGATTAGCCAAGGACTCCTCTACTCTAGGCATTGCCCCGTATCCGCGATCTTTAGCTCCCACTAGGGAGGCATAAACAGCGGTCTCGCTGTTATGCACCCTGTGGGAGGCGGGCCTATTCCAGGACCTCGACACCTCAGTGTGGAGGTCGGGGAAGAAAGGCAGACACCGGCGCTGAGGTGGTGCTCTGGACGGCAAAAAGCGCTCGTCCAGCCTGCTCTTTGGACGAGCATGCGTCCGCTCAGCCGGCCACTCGAGGCCCAGCCTAGCGGTGGCGCGAGTCACCACCTCCAGCAACTCATCTGACGCTGGTGAGGGGGCTGGCGGAACCTCCTCATCAGCGTCGATACTAACAACATCCAGTTCCTCGGAACTGGATAGCTGCAGTATCGCCTCGTCAGGGTCGGAAGAAACCGCCACAGGGCGTGCTTCCGGCTCCCTAACGGGGCTAGATCTGCCAGGTAAAGGCGGAGAAAAGGCAAAGCCCGTCTCCGACCCCTCTGATAGATCCATCTGCGACCCCCATGATCGCAGCCGCCGCTGGGCCTCAGCCGCAGCGGGACCGGAACCACGAGGGCCGCTAGCCCGGGCAGTTTCCTCGAAAACTGCCAGGCGGGATCGGAGTGTTCGCAAACTCATTTGCAAACAGTCTGCACAATCAGTGCCCTCGAGCGCTGATCGTGCATGCTCCTCTCCCATGCAAGCTACACATAAGGCGTGTGTATCCCTTCCCGAAAGAAACCGGGGACAAGGGGTAAAACAGCGCCGAAAAACTTGCTACGCCATTTTTTCTACAAACACTCCAACAGACACACGGTGAAATCCCTTTTCTTTTAAACTAGACTTGGGCTGAATCACACACAGGTCTGCAATACACACACACGTTGAGCTTAGAGCGCTGTGAAGACACTGAAAGCTAACCCGCTTCCGGGTCGTGACGTGCCTTTATACTCCCGGGTCATGACGTGATGACGCCATCACGGCGACGTACACTCCCGCACCTGAGTTTGATTGTGCTTCAAGAGACATATAAACTGAAAGGTTCCCAATCGCGTCTCGACGCAGTGCGAGTTCCCTTGACAGGGAACTATATTTAATCACAAATCTTCTGAGACACAAACACATGACCACGAACAGAAGAAAAACAAAGGGTTTAAATACAAAGGGAATATTGAGGCAAATAAATGAACAAAAGGTGAGTGTAATCAGTAACCAAGGGAATTAAGTGGCAAACAGAACTTGGGCAAACAGAATGAAAATGAAACACAAGCAAATATTTGAATATTAATTAGGGTAATCAAATTCAGCCAAGTAAGTGAACATGCAATGCTTTTATGTCTCGATATGTGGTTGTAGAAAGCAGGTGACAAAGGAGATGATTAGAAACACACAGATTAAAGATTGTGTTTCTAATCATCTCCTTTCTCATGTGATTTCTACAAATGTGATTTCTCGACGTATCGAGAATGCAAAGAGGACAGACAGCCACGCTCAGTACAAATGATAGCCAGCAAAGGACTGAACGGAAGATGGAGAATATATAAACATGGTTAATGAGGGAATTAAACAGGAACAGCTGGACAAAGATTAACTAATCAGTAACCATGGAAACTAACGAGTACACATATACAGAAGTAAAAAAAAACAGAAGATAAACATGATATTATGCCCCCCCCCCCTCTGCAAGGCACATCCTTTGCCATATAATGTCCATCTGAGGAGAGAGGGAGGGGGCTTTGGAGGTGGAATTAGAGCTGGTGGACAAGCATGACCAGGAGGAGTCGGAGACAAACTCCATGGTGGTGACAATGGTGGGAGGAACCAGAATGGAGCTCTGGTTGAAGGGGAGCCGCTTGATGGAGGTGGAACCAAGTTAAGTGGAGGAACCAGCGGAGCAGAGAGGCACACAGACCATGGCCACTTTGATACCCACTAAGCCTAAGTAACGACCACTGGAGGCCAACCTGTAGAGACGAGTGAGCCCAGCTGAGTACCAGGGCAGATGGCCACAAAGGTGATGGGGGAAGACAAAGCCAATGTAAGGTCGATGGGATAAAGGTTAGAGATGGAGAAGCTTTATGCTGAGGTGACGAAGACAGATTGAGGCGAAGCTGCCGTACTGCATGGCGCAAGCGGCAGGGGCAGAGCCGGGGAGTCAGATGACATCACTGGTCTTGACGGCGGACCAGAGGACTGGCTGTAACCAGTGGGGTAGATGGGGATGGTGAGTAAGGTGGGACATGAGGAGCAAGATGTCCTTAATGGGACCAGAGTATCCAAATATCCAGAGAGGACCGGTGAAGGTGGCGATGATTTGAGGCTTGGGATCTGGGTGGGAACTGGAACTGCGGACCACCTATCTATCAGGTTCAGGTCCATTCTTAGACTCCGGAGTCTTGATGGTATCTGGCTCTCGTACCTGGATGAGCTCAGTGGATGCCTCAGGCTGCCGTCCCGGAGCATCCAAACCAAATACCCCAGAAACCTGTGGTTCTCTTAGAGGAGGAAATGCAATGATTGTGAGTCCATGTTCTTTTATTAATCGTTTCAGAGGTTGGTTATTCTGTCACGGTACGTAGTTGTAGAAAGCGCACAACGAAGGACATGATTAGAAACCCACAGTCTTTAATCCAAATGAAAGCTCAGAAGAAGGAAAACCACAATCAACACAAACGATAACACAAAGGACTGAACAGAACAGGGAGGAAATATATTATTTATACAGTGGTGTGAGAAAGTTTTTACCTTAATAAAAACTCTGCTTATTATTACCTTAATAATAAGAACTTTTATTTAAAAACTGCATTTTGTGTTTACTTGTGTTATCTCTGACTAATATTTAAATTAGTTTGATGATCTGAAACATTTAAGTGTGACACACATGCAAAAAAATAAGAAATCTGGAAGGGCGCAAACAATTTTTCACACCACTGTAATTAAAATACATTAATTAAAAAAGTCCTTCACTAATCCTAATTGATTTGATAAATGTACAGCTTTTACACATTAAGTCCACAGAAAATGCAACAAGAAAAAAGCTTCTGATTGATCAGTGCTCCATTTTAGAGTACCATTAACATTGAAATGCCACTCATCTCTTCAACTCAAGCCCCTGAACACTACAATATCCTCTAGCCTCAGACAGAACCTTACTCCTCCTTGAATCACAAGATGGCCCTGCTAAAAAATAAAGCAACCCTGAAAGTATGTCTCCAACTCCAAGAAAGGCCAAGATGAATGAAGAATGCATAAAGAAATGGAGTGCAAATGCAGAAAAGGCCTTGATCAAAACATGTCTCCTGAGTAAGAGAGGACTCTCAGTCCAACAAAAGGTCAAGGGTACTTTAAGCTGTTAGAACTGGATTCACCCAATGAGCTTCATTAACGTGAGTGCTCGCCTGTTATCAACTTGCACACAGTATACACTCTCTGAGTTACACAATACACCCATTAGGCCACTGCTACTGAAAAGAGGCCTTTGAGAGATGCATTTTTGCATTTTGTTGCAAGTGCAGCTTTAATTCCGAGAATAAAATTGATTTTCACACAATCACTTCTTCACTCGTTTTCTAAAACATTTGAGTTTCGCATCAAATACATTTAGTCTTAACACTTATAGTTTGGTTCTCTTGGTTCTTTTCTGGTCTGGACAAAAAGAACCAAGAGAACCAAACTATAAGTGTAACTAAAATTGAGTGTGGGGTGTCTATTTGGGGTGTGTTTGGGGTGAGTTTTGTTTACTTGGTTCTGACAAACAAAGATCTGCAGCAAGGAAACGGGGTCCTGAAGACTGTACTGAAATGTAATGGGCAACATATGGTGAGAATAAAAAAACAAGTCTGCTTGAACGTTCTGTCCTTTTTAAGCAGACAGATACTCAACCTCTCAGTGGTACACCAGGGCTCGAATGGCAGTGTTCACACTTGTTGAAATTAACCACAGTACCCTATCATTCTCACCTGAGTTTATTTTGAACAAACCAAACATGCCAAGTGTGAACACATTTACAAGCATGTTCCATTATTATCAATTATCAATTGTTCCATTATCAAAACTGGCAATCTAACACAATTATAACGAGCTTGCAATGAACTGAATTGATAGTGTGTTTGCATGCGTATCTGGAGCAGATATATGCAGGAGATTTTAAAAGCATTTTAGGCAGAGAAACTTCTCTTAATTACTTCTGATATTTTAATTATGCTTCCCGTTTGCCAGAAGCATCAACCTGCCAGACTCAAGCGAAACAGCTTTATTTTCCTCACTGTCTCCTTCTCTTTCTCTGGATGCCTGAGCACCCTCCATGTTTTCTTTGGTAAACGCAGGTGTTTATTTCGGAGTTGTCACTGGCAAATGCTACCCAACTATATGCAAACACACAAACAGATGCACACCCCCTCTCTTCTCCTCCTGACACCTGTGGAGGCCATTGTTTCTGACAGTAGAGGAGGACATGCTGCAGATGTTGGGATGGTAATGAAGTGTGAGAGAGGGGATGTCCAGGATGTCTATTGTAATCATACTCCACACTTCCAATCCTTGGCTCCTTTACTTAATTAATGCAGATATAGTCAGACTGGGCAGGCTGGAGATGTGTAAATCCAGATGCTGCTATTTTGTTTTTGCCGATCCTGGTTCTGTGCCTGTTGAAAAGGCCAGTGTAAACCAGTTTTGAATTTGAGTATTTATTACAGTAAATAAAAAGTGTTATTACTGTTCAGCAATTATTCCAAAACAAAGCTAATACGTGAACATGAAAGCAGAGTTCTTCAAAGATCTAGATATAGTTGGATTGTAAACATCTGTGCTCTCCACATTAGTGAGGAAGACTGAGAAAGTTGGTCCCACTGGGATCAATTTAATGGAGACATCAGAGAGTTGGAGTGAGCTGTTGTGATTTAACATCTACAAGAGTCACCTCATTGGCCATTCCACTCAGGGTGAGTAATTAAGACCTTTTCATAGCCCCAGTTTGACCCGACGACCTTGTGCTGCAAACAAAAGCTCTTGTTTAAATACAGTGCACTCACAGCCTGCACCTCACTTTTATAAGTATTATGAATTTAAACTATATATAGGTCAATGAAAAAAATAAACATAAAAAATAAAAAGCTTTCTATTCATTTTGTTTTGAAAATATTTTACAGCATTTAAAAATAAAATCTAACATTTAATTAAGTCTTTAGGGAGTTGCTCCGCATGACATTTGACAACCTGAACTAACCTAGTCATAGGTGTGATAAATAAAATGTTAAAATATTAAGTAACGATTACACATCTTCGGTTTGCAAGGATTTTCTTCTTGTTTTGCTTTAGTTTGTTTGTTGCTTTTGTTTGTTAAATCATTCTAATACATTCTCTCAGATATCATTCTAATATGTTGATTTGGTGTACAACAAAAATGTCTTATTACTATCAATGTTGAAAACCTTTGAATAGTAGCATACTGTATATGATAGACTTTGACTATGTGTCAAAGGTTTACTGGAATTTAAAAATGAAGAATGTAATTTATGCAATTGCCTGCCATATATGATTTTACGTTTTTCTAATTGAATTTTTTTTTTTTTACGTCAACATTTAGCTAGCCATAGATGATTTTCATAAGTGTTGAAAGCATGTGGTTTTAACAAGCAATATTTATCCACTTTCACTATAAACTGTTTAAAAAGCACTGAATTAGGTATTGGAATCTTTCTTTTTGTCAGACAGCATTATTAAAATACATGTCATATCTTTAATTGCCTGTCAGTCAAAAATGATAAGAGGTGCCAGGTTAAAGTCCACTCCTATAGGCTTAAGTCATCATATATTTCTTTTTTTCTGTCTTAGAGGCCATTGCAAAAGAAAAGAGTGTACAAAATAGTGGCTGGAAGCACACTAGGTGATGCATGTGTGAGAGAACACAGTATTTCAGCACTCCCCAGGATCCAGTATTAAGTAAACTAATGACCCAACAACACAGCCAGGCCTTGGTAATATATCATGATGCCTAAATGAATTGCCCTGTCCCACCGCAATGGGACATCGATAGATTCCTTGTAAAACACAGCAGTCGTGTGCGGAAACCTTCATAATGGGAAAACGTGCTTAAACATGTAACTGGGCCATTGCTGAAGGATCAATAAAACTTGTTTAATGCTGAAGTCCAGATAAAATCAAACTGGACTCCAATTACTTTCTTAATATAAATAGCAGGTCAATATGATGGTTAGACACAAGAAGATAGTCTGAATTTCACATGGGTTCCTTTTGAAAGGAAACTTGAGCTTCATCCCCTGCTTCTCTATGGGGATTGCCTCCAGCATTACTGGTGTTTGAAGCATGAGTCTAAACTTGACAATGAACTTGACATTGGCTGTTGGCAGCTAATGACGTCATCCCCGGTGTGATCATAAATACAAAAGAGCACCTGTGCAATATGTCATAATCTTTAATGTCTTCAGGATACCTGTTTGTTTGAACTTGTGTTCTAAACAAGATGAATATATGGTAAGCACTGGCGCTAAGTCTTTCAGGTAGTGTGTGCATCAATGTCAGCATTTTCTGACACCAGATGACAAACACGATATGTGCGTCATTTGCATGGGTAAGAAGACTGCACACTCGGTTCTCGAGGGGGCAGTTTGCATGCACTGAGAAATGATTGAAATAAACTTCGCTCTCAAATGTCCCTTTTCTCGCGGGACCCGGGACAGCCATCTGTGCCTCACAGTTCAGGACATGCTGCAGCTTAGGCCAGTAGGAAACTGAGGTCGTGGGGCTAACAGATGGAGCTTGTGGATGAATTTGATTAAGGTATGAATATTTCTTATTTTCTGAAGCTAAAAAGAGCAAGCTGCGGATTGTGATGATGGGTTGTCTCTCATGTCATCTGATTCGGTACCAAGCACGCTCATCAATAGTTAGCTTCCTGTAAGCATCATTGGTAGCTATTCTGAGTACAGGACGGTGTTAGGCCTCCTCTTGCTTTAAGGCTCATCATATTGAGGCCTCCATCAGCAGAGCTCTACCTCCGGAGGTGCTGAGATATCAGGTTTCTTTAGCCTCCTTAGCTACTGCCTTAGGAAGTGCCCAGAGCTCTGCCCCTTACATTTCGAGTTGGAGGCTCCCTTTAAACTTCATTGGAGCTACTTTGGGCGTAGAACATAGTTAGGCCTCCTCTCATATTGGAGAGTCATCTTATTTACATCTCTGTTCTGGAAGTCAGATTTTGGCAGTAGCCTCCTCTGGTGCTTTTACTTTGGCCTGAGCAAGCGATATATTTTAGTGTTTGGTTGCTAGGCCTTCTGTAGGCCTCCCTGAAAAGCTTTGGATGTGGCTAGGCTTCCGTCCCCCAAGCTCAGACTGCGTTTGGATGTGGCCCCTTCTTTCAATGAAACTACTACAAGCATCGTTAGCCCCCCTCTCGCTAGTGAATAGGCATATTGCAGCCTCCACTCCTCATTAGCTCTGCTACGAGACCAACTGCAGGTAGTAAGCACTCTGAGAGCCTCCTTGTCAGATATTCTAGCATTGGGCTTCGATAGGTCGCCTCTCAATTCGAGAGTCATCATGCTGAGTCTTCAACTCCTAGCACTTGGCTAATATTTGCCAAGTTGTTAGTAGCCTCCTTGGCTACATCAATTACCATCAGGTCTCCACTTTCTAAAAAGAGTTGTCCTTATAGAGGCCTCCACTCCCCAGAGCTCCTCTAGGATAGCAATTGAGAGTAGCAGGCTCTGTATGAAGCCTTCTTACAAGATATCCTGAGTGTGGGGAACTGGTAGGTGTCCTCTCAATTTGAGAGTCATCATGCAGAGGCCCCCGCTTCTAAAGATAAGCTAATGTCTGCTAAGGTGTTAGGCTCTCTGTGAGCCTCATTGGATACTGAGAATGTTGATAGGCCTCCTCTTGCTATAGAGAGTTATCTTTATTGATACCTCTGCACCCTTGAGCTCAATTTGGATAGTGAATGCGAGTGGTAGGTTCACTGTGAGCTTCCTTGCAAAATATCCTGAGTGTGGGGCATTGTTAGGTCTTCTCTCAATTTAGAATCGTTATGCTGATGCCCCTGCTCCTAGATCTTGACCATGTTTACAAAGTTGGAAGGCACTAAAGGAGCCTCCCTAGAGCCCCTCTTTGATAGCAATTGTGAGTTGCAGGATCTCTGTGTGGCCCCCTTTCAAGATATCCTGAGTGAGGGGTGCTGTTAGGTTTCCTCTCGATTTATAGAGTTGTCATGCTGAGGCCTCCGCTCATAAAGCTTGGCTTATTGTTACTAAGTTGTTTCTGGAAAACTCCTTGGCTACTGCAGACGTCGCCAGGTCTCTTCTCAGTAGAAAGAGTTTTTCTTCATTGAGGTATCTGCTCCTTTGAGCCTCCTTGTAAGCGTCCTAAATTTTTAGGTCTCCACTTGATTTAGAGAATCAGCACACTGAGGTTTCCATTCCTAGAACTTTGCTAAGGTTCTGTTAAGTTGTTAGGCTCTCTGTAAGTCTTCTTGGCTACTGCGAGCATTGTCAGGCCTAAGAGGGTGAGCCTCCTTATAAGTTATTCTGAGTGTGAAACAGAGTTAGGTCTCCTCTCGTTTTAGAGAATCATCATTCTGAGGCTCCACTTCTTGGAGGAAAGGCGGTAGGGAATTATGCTAGGCTATTAGGCTCTCTGGGAGCCTCCCTGCCTGCTGACCTCAAGGGTGGAGTGTTGTTAGGCCTCCTCTCCTTTTGAGACTTGATGTGTCAAGTCCTCCAGTCTGTAACCACGGTTCACTGAGAGTAAGGAACTAGAAGCTGCGTCCCTTTGCCATGCTTCCGGCATTCCTGCATGCGTCTCCTTCAGGCAAGAAGCGGATGACATATTGCACAGGTGCCTTTTTATACTGATGTTCACATGATGACATCAGAGGCTGCTGCCTGCCAAGTCAAGTTCCTTGTCATGTTTAAAACATGCTTCAAACATCAGGCATTCCCCATAGTAAACCCTAGTGTTTGCTCGATCATGGTGGAACCACATCCTTAACCTGATACAATTTGTCAAACGGGACAAATAAAAAAGGCTAATTCACAGCAGATGTGTAGTAGTAGTTACAACTACAAGGCACAATGTGCTGCACAACTTCTCTAACACACTTGTCATGGAGAAGAAAGGTTGTTTAGATATATGCATTCGCAACAGTGTTTTACCAAACACCAAATACCAAACACAAACGTATAGATACAAGAGAGATGTAAATGTAACCTACTGCATATACAGAGCAATAATCTCTCATCTTAACTTAACTTTAGCAAGTTACAGATACAACTTAGCTGAACAAGTATCCAGAGGCCATATCAAAAACTGACTCAATTGAAAACTTTTCTTGGTTTCATTTAGTTCTTCAGGAGCAATGACAACACAAGACATCAGTGTGCACTAGGGGCAGTAGATTGTGCAGGTTTTGATAATATATTGTAAGAATATGCACATGTAGTGTACTTAAAAGCAAAAAAAAAAAAAAAACATTTAAAAAAACTGTACTTGAAGAAAATATATTAATAAAATAAACAGACACTTAAATATGCTTAAAATATACTTGCATGGCTCAGTTTCTAAACAATTAAGTAGCCTATATATTATAATTGTTTTGCTGTATTTTGCAATAATTAAAGTCTTTATATTAAAGTATTTTAATTGTTTTAAAGTAGTACACTTATTTTGATGTTTTGACTAGCATTCTAAAGCATACTATAAAAGAGGGTATTTTCACAGGGGTTACAAGGTTCACAACCTTGGCTTCTAGCTTAATGCTATACTACTACCAACACTAGTTTTGGTTGAGGATGCGAAAAGATAGTATGAAATGCGTGTTAGAACAACTGTGAGCTCTTCTTTTTAACCTCATTGGCTGTAATAGCCAGCAGTGAATTGTGTTGTCGTCACGGGTGTGCAGAAGACCCTGCAGGGACAAATGTGGTGGTGTGAGAGTTCCCTGCCTAGCTGAAGCATCCACAGTTCTCCTTCAAGCCCACGCTCTGCCACTTTGGATATGTCATGACCAATAAAGATGAAAAATTGGACTGTTTGCGCCAATCCTGCTCTGAGACCATGCTCCGAGTCCTTCCACACTTGCCTGAAGGTGCAGAGCCCCTTGCGCTCAAAACAAAATGGCATTTTAACAAGGTCTGAATCAAACACAATGCCTCTTCAAATACCTACTCAGCTTCCTTTACCAGGAAAAGTCCAAACAAAAGATGCTAAACCTGCAGGAGACTAGTTCTACTAATCACAACCAGATCCTTCACCCAGCTATTTTACAGATATATAACAGTGTTAAGAAATTCTTTGCACAATTCATAATAATCAATGTATGTGTCTGTTTGCAGCTCAATCAACCTTATTCTTTGAACATGGGCATAGTCTGAACTCACATACTATATACAATCTCATTGTCCTTCCAGAATGTGTGGGCTTTTCTACCTACTCAGTTCTAAACTTTGAAGGACAACACTTTGTTTAATAAAATGCAATGAAAAGAACAAAGAACCACATAAATGTTAACATTAAACTGCTGAAATCCTTTCCTTTATCCTTTATCAATGCAAACAGTTTGAAATTGTAACCTTTTTCTGCCACTGAAGGATAAAATCCAGCTTAAAGTTTACATACCCCTCCCTCTGAGGACTTAAAAAAATTCTCGACTGCTTGACTATCCATATTTCAATAAGGTGTGTTTGTGTCTTCTCCATTCATAGAGTAAAATCAATATTGCATTAGTCAAACTCTTTAACCCATGAAGGGGAAACAGATAGCTAAGTCACACAAATCTTTTCACTCCGGCACCTCCCACATGTGGCAAATAGACTGCTTAGAAATTGGGTTTCAGCCTTTGCATATGACATATTGAATGAGAATGACAAAGGTAGAGCACACCGTTTTCATATTATTTGGTTTATTTATTGATTTCCTCAGTGACTCAAAATGAGGTGTTTGAACCAGCTTGAGGTTCTGGTGTGTGCCCTGCTAAAATGACCAGTTAAGACTATGCATGTCCGGTTTCAATGACTTCCAAGATACGCCTAAAGATGGTATCCTTTTTTATTGTGTTACCTCTAAAACATAAGTGTAAGTTTGTTCAGTTTCAGCAACACTTTAAAAAGACATTTTATTACTTGCCACATTTCTGCATTATGCTTGGTTAGGACTCTGTGAAAATTTATTCTGGCCTAAGACGACATTTTCAGCAGGATGTGTTGGGAGAACACTTGCTGTGTGGGATTGTGCACAGAAGTTTTGTGTAGTATTTTGACTGGTGTGTGCCATGTGGCTGTGTGAATTAACAGTGCGTGAGGCATGTCTGGTGTGTATGGTTTGTTTAGATGCTGTGTATGTGTGTGTGTGTGCTGTGGTTGGCTGGGTGGCAGGTGATAAAGGCTGAGTGGACAGATAGGGGATGAAAGCCGTGCAGGTGTTTGGCTGTGAATGGACAGGGAACCTCTCCAGCCCCCTGGCATTTCTAATGAAACCAAACGGATGCATGCGTATCTGTGTGTGTGTATGTCTGGTCTTTGAAGCCACAGGACAAAGACTAACCTTTAACTCAAGGTAGCTTGCTGCTGAAGCTGGCCTCAGACTTTCTCTCTCACCGAAGTCACAGGGAGCAGCGTTCTTCTAATCTGCAAACGAAAGAGCAGGGGTCAACAAAATCTCATATATTGCATACTAATATTTCATCTAGACTATACATGAGTTTACAAAAAAACACTTTAAAGGAAGTCATTAATATTTCTTGGAAAGATCAAAATCTCAAAAACTACTTTCATTAATATTTAATGAATCTTGGTCAAATAATCAATGAAATAATAAAGTTTCTTCAACTATTACTTCTTGAGCTCTAATCAGGATAAATAAATAAATAAAGATTTTAAACTTCAGAGACAACATAGCTTGAGTCTTGCTTAAACAGTTAAAACATTATGTGCAAGGATGAAACGGGAAGATGTTCTTATGGCACAATCAATACACTCAAAACGAAGCATTTAGCAATAACCCATAAAGCCACTGTCATTTCCTCTTGTTGATTTTCCAATCAGCTGGATAATTTCACTCTCTCAGTGGGGAAGACAAGTTCGGTATTGACAGGTTGGTTTCAAGGCTGACGTCCTGCGTGTTCATTTGAGGGCTGCTTGAATTGTGTAATGTGTTGTGGAACTGGGATGAATAGTATGAGTCTGAGGTCTGAGTCTGAGTCTTTGACCACATCACATGGTCAAAGAATGTGTCCCAAAGAGAAGGTGTACAAGGAACGAGTAACAACATTTCACCCTCAAGTCTTTCAAAGCTTGAAAAAATAAAAAAAGATAAAAAGATAAACCCACTGTCAGCAAGGTGAGTGTTGTGCGATGCGGAGAATAATGAAGAGCAGGTTAGAACTGAACTCACTTCAAAAAAGTCTTTAAATACAAACAAAACGGCATACTTGTGCCAAAACGATCTGAATATATACAGAACTTGGATCACGGAGACATCAAAACACAGGGTAAGAAACATCAACAATCGATAAAACACAACAGAATATATGAGGGTTTATATATACTAGATAATGGGGAACAGCTGACAAGACTAACAAGGAAGTGATCGACATGACAGGTGCAGTTGACGACACGGAAAGTACAAGGAAGGGAACAGGAAGTGAATAGAGACGACACGACTGTGACACCTGCCACAACAGTAGTCTATATGAATTAAGCATTTAATTCCAAGTCTCCAGATGAGAACAGACTTAAATTTAAGTCATTCTCTGCATCGGAAATCACACACAGTCACTACATTTGGTGAAGAAGTTCACTAACATTAAAAAGTGTTTATTGTTTTATGTACTATGAATGTGAAATCACTATGAAATCACCATTTCTGGATGCAGTGATTGAAAGGTGTTCTCTACACTGTAGTTCTCTGATGTTATTTGTGCATCTACGTATTTCAACTAGCAAGTCACATTCTCTTATGGTACATGATAAAACATTGGCATTTTATTATTCATGGATGGTCTTTTCATTGAACCTGATGATCTGTTTCACAGATCTGATTAAATCTGTTCATGAATCAGACTGACACGGTTCACGAGTCAACCCACTGCTTCAATGATTCAGGAGCAGCAGATTTAGTTAACAGCTCATTGGAGGGGAAGATTATCAGTGAATAATGACTTTAGTAGTGAATAAATAATTAATTTGGTTTATTTCTTAAACAAAGCTATCATATGACCTCAGAAAACTCTTTTGCCTTTTTGGGGGTGTTTTTAACCATGATCACCATGAACTGATGTTGTATTGGAATTAGTATAGCAATTCATCAAATCATCCTTTTGTGCTGAAATGAAAAATACAGGATAACAAAGATATTAAAGACATTTACATTTATGGATCAACTATGACTTTAAGACACACGCATAATTATCCAGGATTCTTTTAAGAGTGTTTTTTTTAAGTACTAAAGCTATTAGAATGCTAGGATGCTATTCAACGGACAGCACATGGCTGCCAAGCAGAGCAGATTGCTGAGGTGACTATTTAAAGTAATCAAATGGGCAAGCTCACACAGACTAGATCATTTTCATCTTTCTTTAATGTGAGAATAAAAAAGTGATTTATCTTTGTCAGTGGTGAAGCCCGGTTATTGATAACATGGCGTGCACACAGCAGCGACAGCTATAAGAAAGAGAAAGCCATGGAAGGAGGGGGAGCAAACAGAGTTTCTCATCTCTTTATCCAGGCTTTGATGCACAGATTAAAAGCTATCACTTCAGACTGGCAGGTGCGGAAATGCAATGCACGGATAGACAATTACATATGGAAAAAGAAAACAAAAGCTTTGTAAATAATAACACTATACTGGCACAGAGACAAAAAAGTCCACTGCATTACTTGTATCAACATAAATGGGTGACTTCATGAAGGAAGGATACCCGCAGTTGCCATTTACTTGCACAGTGTATGTCTGGTTTAAGTGCCGAGTCACTAAAGAAATTATGCTAATCAAGTAACAGTGCAAATATTCTCACAAAATCCATTCTTTGAATTGGTTCTGAGTGCTAGGTTGTGACAGATAAAGCAGATCACCATGATTTGGCATATGTTATTACAATGTTATGAGATCATTTTGATGTTTTCTGACAAATATCACAATTATTCTGCGTTTAAACTTTCTGTTATTCAAGTGTTCCACAAGACTATGTACTGCCCCCACCTGCTTCCTGCAAATTGTTATATTTGACTTTACTCCTGCCTGAAACATTCATATTTTATGCCATTCCCAACAGTCTACCCTGATTTTCAGTCCTGGTTTTTCAGTTTTCTTGGTCCGATGTATATAGGCTATTTTTTCCAATTTCCACACACAAATGCTTCAGATCTCCTGTGACAGACTTCTGCATGCTGTATTATTACATAATTATATTTTGCAAGTCCACAAGTCATTTCTTTTTACCTCTTTCTGCACATATATCTGTATATATTGCCTCCCGCATCCACACTCAACAAATCAAAACTATAGCAGACCTCAAAGGAATCAGTACATTTACTCAAACATATATTTTAAATAAAGGTTTTTTAATAAACTACACTACCATTTAAAAGTCTGGGGTTGGTAAGATTTATAAAGTTTTAGAAAGAAGCCTCTTTTACTTAGCAAGGCTGGATTTATTTGATCAAAAATACAGTAAAAACAGTAATACTGTGAAATATTATTACAAATTCAACTAAATTCTCTATTTTTAACAGATTGTAATACATTTAAAAAGTAACTTTTTATTAAAGTTAATACATACTTGCCAAATGAAAGTAAATTCGTTCATTTAAAAAATACAATCCCGACACGGTCATGTAGACATGTTTTATTGGGGAAACGTTAATCGTTTAAGTAAAACTGCTGCAATTGTTTTGCCTTTCCATTTTGGAGATTTTCCGACAATGATGGATAAACGGTTCCCTTACATGGCATGGACTTTGTGATGTAAACTGCTGAAGATGTGATTATCAGCACATAATTAGAAGAAGAATGAATGTTTCTCAATGTTGCTGATGTTGACCCACACTTTGCGGCATGCTTTCGGTATCACTTGTCCCGGTTGGCTGGCTGTGGTCGTGTTCCAGCTTTGAGTCCATTAGAGTTGCTTTGAAAGTACTTATGTGAGGTCTGAACCGCTGCCAGAACGAACAGCTGCTTCGGTGTGTAAATCATCCTGTATAATGCAGAGGCTGTAAGCATGAGAATGCCCAGCTTCCCTGCCCACCAATCAATGACGCTCCAACAATCTGACAGCTCCTACCGACAAGCTCTCGAAACAAACGACACGAGTGGCACAATGACGGTCCCTGATGCCCATTTGTCTGCCGTCTACCTCACCAGTTAATTAGTTTCAACAGTTTTTTATGTTTGTGGCCATGAAAGAATGACTTGTCATTCAACACCCCTGTCTCTTACAGTTTCCTTTCATGACTGGCTTCTCAATTCATCCCTCTTAATCTTTCATTCCTTCAGCTCAGCTCTACTTCATTGTTTCTGTTTGGGAAGCTGTCGTGTCCTCGTTCACGTTCTTAGCAGCTCTTTCTGAAAATGGGGTCACATTAAAATGAGAATGAAATTCCAATGTTAAATTCGGCAACATATTGCCATGAGGTTTTAGTCAGCCTCCTATTTACTCTTACATTTAATCTTTTGAATATTGTCAAATGTAGTCTAGCTCAACTATTTCATTTAGTCAATGTGGAGTACTGTTGTTTGCAAAAATGACCCTATTTGTATATTTTTTTATTGTTCATTTCATTGTTTTCAGCTTTTTCATTACCAAATAATGTCATGCCCCACAATATGCAAAGTTGCATATTTTGCTAATTCAAAGTGTTAATCTCCTTATTATGCCGTACCTGGCTAATATTGCCTGTTCATTTTTATTTCTTAACAGTAACCTTTTCACATTTTGACTTTTTGGCTTGTTTATTGTCAGTTCTATTGCTCATACTTTAGATTCACAGTGTGGTCACATTAGCAAAATTTTGGCTAAATTTCACAACCAAAAAAAGTTAATTGTACATTGTCAATAGTTTAGCAATAAATGAAGCCCAGCTCACACTGAATTCACTTTCAAATTAAGCAGTTTTTTGCAGGTCAATCATTGTGAACAACTTGAGCCTATTGTTGTTTGGGAAAATCTTTCAATCTTTCATTGCATGGATTCCTATAGAAAGAGTTTACAAAACCTAACACATGGTTTCTTGTATAGACATACATAGCAGAATTAATTTTCTTTAATTGGCTCACATAGTGTGGCTTTAGTGATCTTGAAAAATACCAATTGAAAAAGGGATCTGAGCCATAATATCACAGAAACATAAGGGTTAGTTCTTTGGGAGGAATTTGCTGGTAAGTAACCATCCAGCAACCATCCAAAGACTGCTTAGCAAGTGCTTTTTTTTGTCATGTCGAAAGTAAAGTTTTTTCAATGATCTTTATTTCTCACTACATGCCTGTGCACAGCATCCTTTGAAAGGTCAATGATGCACCTTGTGTTGAGTTAATCTAGCCTGCAAGCAGCTAGAATGCGTTTAAACGCCATCATGGGGCCACCCAGAGCAACCGCTGCAGATGGCACTGTGACATATTTCATATCCATGTGATTCAGAACAGAGGAATGGGGATTAAACTCAATCCATGTCTTTTAATTGCTTTCACGTCCCAATATGTAACAACAAGCAAAGGCTTTTGATTAAAAGTTGCGTAGGAGTGTGTGTGACAGCAGAGATATTGCGATTGCAATGCAGTTTGAGCTTTGAACGGTACAGCCCACTGACCCATGTGACTTGGCACTGCCAATTATGACAGGTATCCGTTTGATGATTATCCATGAAGACACCCAAGACCCAGTTATGTCTGTTGGTGTGCAAGTAGGCCCATGCAGTACAATGATCCATCTTGAATAATTTCCCAAGAAAGAGACCTCAAAATGAAATATAATTAAGTTTTCATTTTTGAAGGTATTATGATGACACAGTCATAGGTGTCATTTAAAATGGTCCTGCCACTTTTGGCCATGGCCAATTTTGCCCTCAACATATGAAATTGGCTCACTGCAGAGGTGTGTCTAAAAATGAAGCAGCATGAACAACTGTCCAGCATGAGTTTTACTCCATGTTATAGTGAATTTATATTTAATGTTTTCTGTTGTCATCAGTGAGACAGCAGCAATGTTCTCTCCTCACATTCCATTGTATCGATTTTCCACAGCTCAATATCCATTCTAGTGAAACCACCAGAAAACATACAAACACATATGTTTCTACTGCTAAAATAGATTCACTGATATATAGCTGAAATTTGGTATTACAATAAGAAGTTATTTTAGGCCAGATTAGAAACACAAAAGGAATTCATCACCACCACCAGTGCTTAAAATTCCCCTATTGTGCCATTTTAAAGGTTCCTAATTTAGTTTTGAGGTTTACAAGCATCACAAGTCAAAAACATTTTCATTTTGCACATCACTTCGTATCTTAAAGAGTCTGAAAATGGTTCCTTCGCAGATTCAGTCTCTCTAAAGCACAGCTTTATACAGGCCTACTCTGCTCTGACTGGTCAGATAGCCTAGTCTAAGGGTGCCCAATACGTTGATAACAAATCTAATGTGGGTAGATCGCAAGGAATTAACAAAGTAGACGTCAGCTCACCATCCGTCTTCACTATGAAATATGTCACTTGACTGATGTACAGGGCAGCCAGTCTGACATCTGACCTTTTCTGACACATGGGTCACCGCGAGTGCGCACAATGGTGCCAAGTGTTGCCAAACTCTAGAAAGCTAGCGAGAAAGCCTCCAATTTCTTTCTTTTAAGTTTAAGAAAGGATATAAAAATGAGTGGGGAAGCTGGACAAAGTAAGAAATCAAAAACGTACCATTGCCATACAGAGTGGGAAGTGGAAATGCTAAAATGCTTTGTGAAATACTTAGGAGACACATACTATTTTTCAGTTCCCTTTCAGGGAACTCGAGCTGTGTCGAAGCACTAGGGGAAATAGCCTTGCGTGAGTCACGTGAAGATCTATGCAACCAATGAGAAGCGAACGCGTGTGAATGCGTCACTGCCGGCCGCAGCCGGTGACGTCATGAGGAAGAGCATAAAGCGCGTCTGAAACCGGGGCGCGTCAGCTCTGAATGCCTTCAGCGTGCTGTGTCTGTGCGAGAGTGGTTTTTGAGACTTGATAGCTTAAAAAATCAAAGAATGAGTGTGAAAAGTGTGGCGAGAGATGAACAGAGTTTCAGACCGTGTGTTTATCCCTGTCCTCGTTTTATAACGGGCAGGGATACACATGTAATGTGTGTTATCTGTTTAGGAGTGGAACATGCACGGTCGGCTCTTGAGGGCGCCGGCTGTAAAGACTGTGAGCAGTTTTCTCTGCATGTTCTCCGCTCCCGCCTGGCGGTCTGTAACGAGGCCGCCCAGGCTAGTGTTCCCCGGGGTTCGGGACCTGCAGCGGCCGAGGCGTTGCGGCGCTCTCAGTCCTGGGGTTCACAAATGGATCTCGCTGAGGCTGCTGGGGTGGGTCCGTCCTTACCTCAGCCCTCACGAGACCAAACGGGTTCCAGTCACGGGCACTCCTCGGGAGATGTTCGTGCTGTGACTCCAACATTAGCTTTGTCGAGTTCCGATAGTGAGATGGACTTAGCTAGTGTTGACCCGGCAGAGGAGGCTTCGCCACTCTCCTCGCCGGCGTTTGAAGAGCTAGTTGAGGTTGTGGCGCGAGCTGTCTCTCGTCTGGATATTGAATGGCCGGCGGAGACCAGAAGCGCCCGTCCTAAAAGAAGTATGTTGGACGAGCGTTATCTGCCGGCTCGCGTCACTCCCCCGCGCCGAGCTATGCCTTTCCTTCCCGATTTGCATGCCGAGGTATCCAGATCGTGGGAAAAGCCAGCCTCTGAGAGAGTTCATACACGGAACAGTTCGATGTATACGAATCTCGCAGGGGCTCAAAGCTATTGCTATGGGGGGATGCAGAAGGTGGATGAGGCGCTTGCGAGCTACCTTGTGCCCCAATCTGCGTCCTCCATTAAAGCTCCGGCGCTCCCCTCCAAGCCGATGCGCGTCACGTCGTCTTTGGTGGGGAGAGCGTACTCAGCCTCTAGTCAAGCCGCAGCGTGCCTGCACACCACGGCTCTGCTGCAGGCTTATCAGGCTGAGTTGCTGGGGGACCTCAACGAGGGCGGCGGTATCGGTCCGGAGACAGTGGCAGAGCTGCGCCGGACCGTGGATCTGTCTCTCCGGGCCACTAGGGAGACGGCCTACTCTGTCGGTCGCTCCATGGCAGCTCTGGTGGCTACGGAGAGACATCTTTGGCTCAATTTGTCTTCCATCAAAGATAGGGACAAATTTGTTTTGCTGGACGCTCCTCTGTCCCCTTCGGGCTTGTTCGGCGACGCCGTAAAAAGCGTTGTCGACAAGTTTCAGGAGGCTGCACGACAGCAGGTGGCGTTCAGTAAAGTTATTCCCCGCCGCCCTCCACGTGAGACCGCCAGTCAAAGGGGGTCTCAGAGCTCTTCACACAGGGCCGCTCAAAAACGAAGTGTCGCCACCCGTCTTCCTCCGGCTAATCCCGGGGGGTCGGGGCGACAGGCTCAAGCCTCTGGCAAGAGGGGCGATCTGAGGGCTGTCCTGAGCGCTAAGAAGGCTAAGAGCAAGCGGCCCTGACGCCAAGCCGCAACAAGGTGGTGTATCCCTGGAGCAGCTGACCAGTCAGCCCGCCATGGGAAAACCACCCCCTCTGAGGAGGGTCCTAGAGCACTCCACCCGGGAATCCGGAAATCCCGGCCCAGTGGTGGACATGCCATCAGCACCAGAGGCCAGCCCCGGGAGGCTGGTTCCCCTAGTAGAATTCCGGGATGCGTGGTCACGGCTACCCGGTATCTCTCAGTGGGTCCTGCGCACGGTCACCTTAGGGTACGCCATTCAGTTCGGGGTCTCACCACCCCAGTTCTCGGGGGTCCTACAGTCTGCTGTAGGCCCTCAGCAGGCTCTGGTCATGGAACAAGAAGTAGACACTTTGCTGGCGAAAGGGGCCATCGAGTATGTACCCCTCGCAGAGAGCAAGTCCGGGTTCTACAGCCGGTACTTCATAGTTCCAAAGAAGGATGGAGGGTTGCGGCCCATTCTGGATTTACGTCTCTTGAATCGTGCGGTCAAGCGTCTAAAGTTCAAAATGCTAACGCTCAAACAGATCGTAGTGCAGATCAGATCCGAGGATTGGTTTGTCACAGTCGACCTCAAGGACGCTTATTTCCATGTCTCCATCCTTCCGCAACACAGGAAGTTCCTGAGGTTCGCCTTTGGGGGAAAGGCGTACCAGTATCGGGTGCTTCCTTTCGGCCTAGCGCTCTCACCCCGCACGTTTACGAAAGTCGTGGACGCTGCTCTAGCTCCCCTGCGGTCACGGGGCATCCGTGTCTTAAACTATATAGACGACTGGCTTATTCTGGCCCAGTCGCCGCAGTTGGCGGAGCAACATCGAGATGTAGTGCTCGCACACATAAAGGAGCTGGGGTTGAGGCTGAACGCCAAGAAGAGTGTCCTTTCTCCTGCTCAGAGAACCACCTTCTTGGGAGTCGTCTGGGACTCAGTAGCGATGTCGGCCCGGCTTTCCCCCGGGCGCATCCAAGTTATCTGTTCAGCCGTCAAGAGCATCAAGTTAGGCCAGCCACTCACTGTCAGACACTTCCAGAGGGTGTTAGGGCTCATGGCAGCGGCTTCCTGCGTCATCCCGTTGGGCCTGCTGCACATGAGACCCCTGCAGTGGTGGCTAAAGACCAAGGGGTTTTCCCCGAAAGGGAACCCGCTTCGCATTATCAAGGTCACGGGGCGATGCCTACGCGCCTTGAGTATGTGGAAGAATCCTTGGTTTCTGTCTCAAGGCCCAGTGCTAGGGGCTCTGGCTCGGAGAGTCTCTCTCTCGACAGATGCCTCCCTCTCGGGCTGGGGGGCGGTCTTGAGAGACCGCTCCTCACAAGGTCTATGGAACAGTCGGCACCAAACCTGGCACATAAACATGTTAGAGTTACTGGCGATCCGCAAAGCACTCCGTGCGTTCCTACCGGACCTTCGCGACCACCATGTCACTGTTTTCACCGACAGCATGACTGCGGTTGCGTATATCAATCACCAGGGGGGTCTGCGTTCGCGACCACTTTACAAGATGGCGCGACAGATCCTCCTCTGGGCCCAGGGAAAGCTGCTCTCCATCCGGGCGGCTTACATCCCGGGGGTCCAGAATGTGGGAGCAGACGCCCTGTCGAGACAGGGGGCGAGACCAGGGGAATGGCGACTCCACCCCGAGGTGGTGGAGCAAATTTGGGAAAGGTTCGGAAAGGCACAGGTCGACCTGTTTGCCTCGGTAGAAAACTCCCATTGCCCTCTGTGGTTTTCACTCACACATCCAGCGCCTCTGGGGCGGGATGCCGTGACGCAGGCATGGCCGAGGTTACGCCTGTATGCTTTTCCCCCGATCGCTCTGCTCCCGGGAGTTCTGGCCAAGGTTCGCCGGGACAAGGTCCGTCTCACGCTAGTGGCCCCCCACTGGCCGTCCAGAATATGGTTCGCGGACCTTGTGTCCCTCCTCGACGGGGTCCCCTGGGAGATCCCGATCAGGAGGGACCTTCTGTCCCAGGCGGAAGGTTGCATTCTTCACCCGCAACCAGGGCCGTTGAAACTGTGGGTCTGGCCCCTGAGGGGGCCCAGCTCATAGAGGCCGGTCTCTCAGCCGAGGTTGTTGAGACCATCCTGCAGTCCAGAGCTCCCTCCACGAGGAAACTCTACGCCTTGAAGTGGAAGCTCTTCACTTCTTGGTGTAGTGAAAGGCAGCTGAACCCAGTAACCTGCCAAATTGGCAAAGTACTGGAGTTCCTGCAAGAAAGATTTGTGGCAGGGCTGTCCCCCTCCACCTTGAAGGTCTACGTGGCTGCTATAGCGGCTTGCCACGTACCTCTGGGTGGGGTGTCCTTGGGCAGGGACCCCCTAGTCACTCGTTTCCTCCGTGGTACATTAAGGCTGAGACCTGCGGCACAGACCAGGGTGCCTGCCTGGGACTTGTCCATGGTACTCCTAGGCTTGTCCCAGCCACCCTTTGAACCTCTAGAGGGTATCTCTATCAAGTACCTCTCGCTAAAAACCCTTCTTTTGCTGGCTATCACTTCGCTTAAGAGGGTCGGGGACCTTCAGGCCCTCTCAGTGGCCCCATCATGTCTTGAGTTTGCGCCCGGGATGGCGAAAGCTTTCCTCCACCCGAGGCCGGGCTACGTCCCCAAGGTTCCCACTAATGTGGCTCGGTCTGTCACGCTGCAGGCCTTCTGCCCTCCCCCATTTGACGATCATGAGCAGGAGCACAAGAACAAGGTCTGTCCAGTGCGAGCACTGGACGCTTACGTTCACAAGACTGCCACGTGGCGTAAGTCGGACCAACTGTTCGTTTGCTTTGGGGCCCCCGAGGGTGCCCCAGCTTCCAAGCAAACTCTGAGCAGGTGGATAGTCGAGGCTATCTGTCTAGCTTATGAGTCGGCCGGACATGCTTCTCCTTTGAGGGTCCGAGCCCACTCCACTAGGAGCATGGCGGCATCCAAGGCTCTCCTCTCCGGAGTCTCCTTGCCTGACGTTTGTGCTGCGGCTGGCTGGTCCTCGCCGCACACATTCATGAGGTTCTACCAGCTAGACCTCGATGCCGCCCCGGGAACCAGGGTGCTCTCTCAGTGAGCTGGGACACACCCGGATGCTGACCTCGCTGAGGTGGCGTTGGCATAGCGTTCCCCTAGTGCTTCGACACAGCTCGAGTTCCCTGAAAGGGAACGTCTCGGGTTACTTATGTAACCCTGGTTCCCTGAGGGGAACGAGACGCTGTGTCTTGGCCTCAGCTCCGGGCGCATCCGGGCCCGCTTCAGGCATTCATGGCTGACGCGCCCCGGTTTCAGACGCGCTTTATGCTCTTCCTCATGACGTCACCGGCTGCGGCCGGCAGTGACGCATTCACACGCGTTCGCTTCTCATTGGTTGCATAGATCTTCACGTGACTCACGCAAGGCTATTTCCCCTAGTGCTTCGACACAGCGTCTCGTTCCCCTCAGGGAACCAGGGTTACATAAGTAACCCGAGACGTTTCTCCTAAATCGGCAAGTTAGGAGCTACTTTTATCCTTAAGATGTTTTGACTATAGCCCCTGATCTCTTAGAGTGGAGTATTATTAAAATATCATTTCTGATATTGAAACCAACATGTCTGTGCAAATTACATATTTCTCCATTAATAATAATATTCAAAACTTACAAGGATAATCTGCCTCACAGCTTGCGCTCATTAGACAAAATCTAATAAAAAAAGCTGAAATACAGTTGGCTATATCTGCTAAAAGAAACAGATCATTATGTTTAGAAACGGCTTGGGCAGCTTTCACCCTAGAGTGAAACAGAGCAGGTTGTCAGAACGATGATGAGAGTGTGATTGTCAGTCGAGCAGTGTGCACTAGCTTTGGCACATCATGCTGCAATCACTGCAGAATAGCTGGCTAAAAGCCTCCGAAATGATTGGGAAGCATCCCTCCCCCTAGACCTCCAAAGCCTGTGACCTCCTTGGTTGGAGGGAGACTACAGCTGACCATCTGCCTTAGCTGCAGCTGACTCATTACCCTGAGGTAACTTCATCGGTGACGTCAGAAAATGTAAACATGCACCGATAGGCATGCGCCACTCTGGATAGCTTGGAGAGAGCACAGCATGACAGACGGCAATAAATGGATCGGTGACTTATCTGCTTTTCTTTTTTCTTGCCTTGTCTCCAACATTCATCTCCAGCTATTTGGTAGTCTGATATTGGAAGATGAAAGCAGCTCATTTGAGCGAATGTGTCACTCCGCCCTGCTGATTTCTATCAAGTCGCGCTCATTCTGCGATTTAAGTTACTCTTCAGGCACTGTCAGCCAACAACAACCCTTCCCATCTCTCCCCGCCGCCACTCCCTAGAGACAAGGTTTTCTGGCTTCAGAAGAATGCCATTCACAAGTCATACACTGTGCTCACTGTGGCCTTTCATTTCAAACGGAGTGTGTGTGTGTGAACTTCAGGGCCACAGTGCAATATAAATCGACTGAAGGGAACCTAGTGAGTGGTTTGATGGAGGAATGGATGACAAATAAGAACAGTGAGATGCCTTTTATTGTTGCCAATTGAGTCTATCCATTTCTCTTCTTTTTCTATGACTTTTTAAATCTGTTTTCTCCTCAAGGCCGCCCCCCACCCTTCCTTCTTTGACGTGCCGCTGTGCTAGAATCATAAGTCTGGCAGAAAGACATGCCGCACCCAGTTAAGAAGCGATTTCTGTGGTGTGCCTGGATTACTTATCCCGACGTGACACATTTGCCATCCTCTGCCTCTCTGCTGTAATAGCAGCTCCTGGAGTGAGTAATTATAAACTCAAATGTTTGTGTTAAATCGCGACCTCATGGCACAGCTCCGGAATCTATTCCACATTTACGACTAATAAGACGGGAGTGTCTTTGGTAATCAACTAAAAGATGCCCTGTTTTGGAAGAAGGCAGTACTCGCTTTCTCATTTATAAGTATGCTGCACATATTTGGAAAGTGTGTCTGTAGAGGAAGAATACATAACACATGTAGTATATACTGTAGTGCTCTAAAAACAAATTAGCATAGTTTTAAAACAAAATCTACAAAAACATAATTTACATTTTGTTCTAGTATATTGAATTTAAAAGTTAAATTTAGAACTAATATTTTAAAATTACATAAAAAAGATTTACTTGTTTAATAAATCTGTGCATAAATTCTGTTTAAAATAATAATTAAAGAATAAAACACAATTTGGAATAAGTTTTTCAATTTATTAAAGTACTTTAAGGAATATTTTGCAGTGCAGTTTTATGCATTTTTTTTAGCTATTAAGAGCTATTAATTTTATTGTTAAAACATCATGAAGAACCTTGATGTAAAAATGACTCATTCATCCTGTAGATATTATTCTCATCCATCCATCCAATAGCTTTGTCCTTGTGCATCACAACCTTACCCAGAAGCTGAAATATATAAATATTCTGCATCAGACTTTTCACAAGGACTCGTGCTCTGCGCTTCATCAGCTTTGAGATAGTGTACTTGAGGCCATCCATTCAAACCCTTTTTCCAAACAATACCTCAGGCATTGTAAGATCTCCAAGGCAGCCTTTTAATCTCGAGTAGGGCTCTGTCCTCTACTGGTGGTGCCAACTGAGTAAACAGGATTTACCTTGATGAAGACAAGATGCTTACTCCTCACTCAAGGTACTTTAGTGATGACTCATTTTCAACTGGATGCAAAGAAATTCATACATGGACAATTACAATGCATTCAGTATATTTCAACAGCAATTCAACCATTAGTCTGATCATGAAGATCACTGGTAATGAGTACTCTCACAAAATGAAGAGATTAAGAGGACAGGCTACTCATTTTTGTGGGAGAAAAGGTGCAAAATGTGCATAGAAAACGGAGCACTGGGTACATTTCTTCAAGGTTCACATGACCAGCTGAAACGTGTCACTGATTTAGTAATCAGCCAAATCCATTAGCGACAAATGAATGCGGAGGCTTGTAAATGGACTACATCCAAATGAATTATTGGTGTATAAAAAACTCAAGGGCATGACGGAGAGATATAACTAGATTTAAAGACAATTTGGTTATGATCTTTGTCATTAAACCTAGACAACTTCTAATGTTATTTACATACTAGGTTTCCATTTGATAATAGTATGTTAAGGAGTGGAAACGTGTGAAATTGAGAACGGATCCTTAAACTGAAGAAAATTTCAAAATACAATCAGTCCAGCTGAGCTTAAAATCTAGAACATGAATGCAATATAGCATTGCAAAAAAATAGCTTTGAATAAGTCTTTTTTTATTTGTTTTCCAATAAAACAGAGCCTAAAAAACAAGGTTTCTAGACTTGATTTTTCATTGTGTCTTGAAAATGTGGATTTCTTTCTTGTTGCAATGTCTTTTCTAAAACATGTTCACACTTAAAAGAAAAAAAAAAATCTGTCAGTGCAGAAAGGCAAAATTCATCCTTATTAAAGATACATTCTCTGAAAACATATCTCGATATCTTATGCAGGTTGCTTTTCACATAAATTTGTTTTGCTTCAAGCATGTTAACAGAAAAAAAATATAAATAAGGAAAAGGATTTTGTTAACAAAAGGATTTTTGTTGGAAACAAAACTAATGTAAGCCTTGAGACAATTTATCATGAAACAATTCAGAAAAGGTAACCAGTATTAAATGCATTAAAGAGACAGAAAAAAAAACAATGACGTGATTGAGAAATCCATTGTGAAATTGAAAAAGTGAAATTTAAAAGTGAAATTAATCAGAAAATCCAGATAGCAATTTCCAGATTTAATGGTGTTGTCCAGAGGGACAACAAAAATATGCTTGGAGCTAATTTTGTAAAACCCAATAAAAATGTGATTCTTTAACTTATTTAGAAACATACAGTAAGAAAGTATTTACATAAAGAGCGACAGAACCTACATCTATGAAAAAAAGAAAAAAGAGAAAAAAAGCTAGAAATTAAAAAAAATAAATAAATAACGAGAAACGTTCTCGAAATAATGACTTAACTTCCCGTGCTTCTCCACATGGTCAAAGCGTGTAAATGTGAGATCACAGCAAACATGACACATTCTGTAAAACAGTTGTTAAAGTCAGTGTGTTCATCAATCAATAATGTAATTAAGTTCAGCACAGTGATCCATGGATATTAAACTGAGAGATTGCTGTTGTATTATAGTATTGTATTGTATTATAGTGACTCTTTATGATGAACCTGCACATCAAGGAGCATCCGCAAAATTCTTGTTAATATTAACACATGTACGCACGCATTTTATGAAGATGTTACACAAACTTAACGAATAAATCCAGCGTTACTCCGATAATTTTGTTAATTGTTCGAGTTTTGCATTTTTCATGCAACAGTTCCCTGTCAAGGGAACTCAACACTGCGTCGGAACGCATATGGGAACGCATTAGTGTAATTGTCTCTTGAAGCGCAATTGAAACCAGGTGTGCGAGTGCACGTAGCCGAGTGTGACGTCATGAGCCAGGAGTATAACTGCACGCAGCAGACTAGCAGCCTCAGCTTAGTGTCTTCAACAGCGCTCGAAGCTAACGTGTGTTTGAGTTGCTCTGCTGGCTGTAAGTTGATATATATTTCACTTACCTAAAAGGATGGCGGATTCACAGTCTTTTAAGCGTTGTGTCACTCCTTGCCCGCGTTTTATCACGGGTAAGGATACACACGCTCTCTGTGTATTTTGTTTGGGCGAAGCTCATGCACGCTCAGCGCTTGAGGGCACTGAGTGTGCAGAGTGTTTGCAGCTGCCGCTGCGCACTCTTCGCTCACGCCTGGCAGTCTTCGAGGGGACTGCTCAGGCTCGCGTTCCTCGTGGGTCTGGTCCCGCTGCAGCTGAGGCTCAGCGACGGCTGCACTCATGGGGATCGCAGCTGGATTTAGCAGCGGGGTCGGAGACGGGCGAGCCCTTTTCTCCTCCCTTACCTGCTGAATCCGCGCTCACTCAGGATTCGGAAGCGCACCATGCGGTGATTACTTCCGACCTGGGTGATGACGCTCTGCTGAACCTCTCTAGTTCTGAGGAATTAGAGGTGGATGTAGTCAGCATTGACTCGGTCTCGAGTGGCCAGCTGAGCCCAGGGACGCTCGTCCTAAGAGTCGGTTAGACGAGCGTTACCTGCCTGCTCGAGTGCAACCTCAGCGTCGGGGTTTGCCGTTTTTCCCGGACCTCCACACCGAGGTGTCGAGGTCTTGGAAGCGACCCGCCTCCCATAGAGTGCATAGCAGCGTTTCTGCTAACTATGCTACCATTATGGGAGCCAAAGAGCGCGGCTATGGGGCGATGCCTAGAGTGGAGGAGGCGCTGGCTAACTACCTCGCCCCCCATTCATCGCCGCCCCTTAAAACCCCGACGCTGCCCACCAAACCCCTCCGGGTTACTTCCACCATGGTGGGCAGAGCATACTCCGCGGCTGGTCAGGCTGCAGCGTGTTTGCACACGTCTTCACTGCTGCAGGCCTACCAGGCGGAGCTGCTCGCAGACCTCGATGAGGGCGGGGGAATCGGCCCTGAGGCAGTAGCCGAGCTGCGCAGGGCCACCGATCTTTCTCTGAGGGCTGCTAGGGAAACGGCCGGTTCTATCGGTCGCTCCATGGCAGCCCTGGTGGCCACTGAGAGACATCTCTGGCTCAACCTGACTTCCCTCAGAGAAAAGGATAAAAATGTTCTTATCGACGCTCCTCTTATGCCTCCTGGTCTCTTTGGCGACGCCGTCAAGATGGCCGTCGAGAGATTTCAGGAGGCTGCTAAACAGGAGGTAGCGTTCCGTAAGATTCTCCCCCGCCGCTCTCGGGCAGCTGGGCTTGCGAGCCAGCCGCAGCCCAGCAGCAGCTCCTCGCACCGCGCTGCTCAGCGACAGAGTGTGGCTTCTCGCCAGCCTCCCCACTCGGGTGGCGGCGCTGGTCGCCGCACTCAGCCGCAGCCCTCTGGCAAAAGGACAGATCTGAGGGCTGTCCTTCAGGCCAGGAAGGCTAAGAGCAAGAGGCCCTGACACACTCTGGTCGCGGCCTCGCAGCGCTGGTCCTCCTCGAGGGGTGGACCAGTGCACACCAAGCGCGGTGTACGGCTTGGGGTCCCGAGGGACCCGGGCCGTGCTCTACGCGGGCAGTCTCGTCCAGTCACGCTCCTCTCGGGCCGTGCTGGGCAGGTTGCCCCCTCTGAGGAGGGTCCTAGAGCATCCGCCCCGGCGGTCCTCTGGTTTCGGCCGGGGCCCCGGGGTGGCAAAATATTTATGTCCAGAGGTCGGTCTCGAGAGACTGATACCCCTAGTAGATTTCCTGGCGGCGTGGCAGCGCCTCCCAGGTATCTCTCGATGGGTCCTGCGTACCGTATCAGAAGGATACGCTGTTCAATTCCGGGTTCATCCTCCCGGCTTCGCGGGTGTATTACCAACAGTGGTGAACCCCGAGCAGGCTCTGGTCATGGAACGAGAAGTAGACTCGCTGCTGAGGAAAGAGGCCATAGAATATGTACCCCTCTCAGCCAGAGAATCAGGTTTCTACAGCCGGTACTTCATAGTTCCCAAGAAGGGTGGAGGCTTACGCCCTATCTTAGATCTTCGCACTCTGAACAGTTCTGTCAGGCGACTGAAATTCAGAATGTTAACTCTGAAGCAGATCGTAGCTCAAATCAGGTCCGAGGACTGGTTTGTCTCGATAGATCTCAAAGACGCGTATTTCCATGTCTCCATCCTTCCTCAGCATCGGAAGTTCCTCAGATTCGCCTTCGGGGGGAAGGCTTATCAGTATCGGGTTCTTCCGTTCGGCCTGGCTTTGTCTCCTCGCACTTTCACCAAGTGCGTGGATGCAGCTCTAGCTCCGCTCCGATCCCGAGGGATCCGGATCTTGAATTACATCGACGACTGGCTCATTTTGGCCCAGTCTCGAGATTTGGCGGCTCGGCATCGAGATGTCGTTCTCGCACATATGAAGGAGCTCGGGCTGAGACTAAACGCCCAAAAGAGTGTACTCTGGCCGAGGCAGAGCACGACTTTCCTAGGCGTTGTATGGGATTCTGTGTCAATGTCGGCACGGCTTTCCCCCGTGCGCATTACATCAATCCTATCGGCAGTCAACGACATAAAGCTAGGCCAGCTGGTCACTGTCAGACACTTCCAGAGAGTTCTGGGGCTCATGGCAGCAGCCTCCTGCGTGATACCGCTAGGTTTGCTTCACATGAGACGTCTGCAGTGGTGGCTCAAGACCAGGGGGTTTTCCCCGAGGGGGAACCCTTCCCGCCTGATCAAGGTCTCAAGGCGCTGCCAGCGAGCCTTGAGTCAGTGGAAGAATCCCTGGTTTCTTGCCCAAGGACCCGTACTGGGACCAGTCTGTCACCGCGTGACGCTGTCGACAGACGCCTCCCGCTCGGGTTGGGGGGCGGTCCTGAGGGACCGCTCAGCTCAAGGTTTATGGAACGAGGCCTGCCTCTCTCTGCATATCAATGCGTTGGAGATGTTGGCAGTTTGGAGGGCGCTTCAAGCCTTTCTCCCAGACCTCCGGGGCCACCATGTGTTAGTCCAGTCGGACAACATGGCGGTGGTATCCTACATAAACCATCAGGGGGGTCTCCGCTCCCTTCGGCTTTCCAAGCTGGCCGGGCGGATCCTCCTCTGGGCTCGGAACAAACTCTGCTCCCTACGGGCAGCTTATATTCCGGGATCCCAGAACACGGAAGCAGACTTCCTGTCGAGGCAGGGGCCGAGGCCCGGGGAATGGATGCTCCACACCGAGGTGATGGAGCAGATATGGGAGAAGTTCGGTCAAGCCCAAGTGGACCTCTTTGCGTCCCACGAGGCGACCCACTGCCCTCTGTGGTACTCCCTCTCTCCTCCAGCTCCGTTGGGACTGGACGCAATGCAACAGGAGTGGCCGAGGCTACCCCTGTATGCTTTTCCCCCAGTAGCTCTGCTCCCGGGGGTTCTAGAGAAAGTTCGCCAGGACAGGGTCCGTCTCACCTTAGTTGCCCCGCGGTGGCCGGGCAGGGTGTGGTTCTCGGACTTGGTGTCCCTCCTAGACGGCACTCCTTGGAGGATTCCCGTCAGAGTGGACCTTCTGTCTCAGGCACAGGGCAGGATCCTTCATCCTCGCCCGGAACTGTGGAATCTGTGGGTCTGGCCTCTGAGGGGGTCCGACTCATAGACTCGGGTCTCTCGACTGAGGTCGTTGAGACCATTCTCCACTCTAGAGCCCCATCCACGAGGAAACTCTACGCCAGGAAGTGGGCCTTCTTCACTTCCTGGTGCGGTAGCAAATCTGTAGACCCAGTGACCTGCCAGGTCGGTATCGTCCTGGAGTTCTTACAGGAGAGGTTCGCCGCCGGGCTGTCCCCCTCCACGCTTAAGGTGTACGTGGCTGCCATTGCGGCTTACCACGTGCCCCCGAGTGGTATACCCCTGGGTCGGGACCCCCTAGTAGTTCGTTTCCTCCGTGGCACTCTCAGGCTGAGGCCTGCGGTACGCTCCAGGGTTCCTTCCTGGGACCTGTCCCTGGTACTCCAGGCCTTGTCCCAGGAACCCTTTGAGCCGCTTGAGGACATCTCAGAGAAATTTCTCACTCTTAAAACGGTGTTCCTCCTAGCCATTTCCTCATTCAAGAGGGTTGGTGACCTTCAGGCCCTGTCAGTGGCCCCCTCCTGTCTGGAGTTTGCTCCTGGTCTGGCGAAAGCCTTTCTCTCTCCCAGACCAGGGTATGTTCCGAAGGTCCTCTCGAGCCCAGCTCGTCACATTGTACTGCAGGCCTTATGTCTTCCCCCCGTTGATGATCATGACCAGGAGTTCAGGAGCAAGGTCTGTCCAGTGCGAGCACTGGACGCCTACGTCCGCAGAGTGGCTTTATGGCGTAAGTCTGACCAACTCTTCGTATGCTTCGGGGCTCCTAAGGGAGCTCCAGCATCTAAACCTACTTTAAGCAGGTGGATAGTTGAGACTATCTCACTAGCTTATGAACTGGCGGGTCAGCAGTGTCCTCTGCATGTCCGCGCCCACTCTACCCGGAGCATGGCTACCTCTAAAGTTTTTTTCGCAGGGGCTCCCCTTGCCGATATTTGTGATGCGGCTGGCTGGTCCTCACCGCATACCTTTATTAGGTTCTACCAGTTAGACCTTAACCCCGCTTTGGGAACCTTGGCCCTTTCGTAGTGAGCTACGTTAGCTTGGCGTACTCCGTTCGCTGAGGCGGCGTGGGTATTCTCGTTCCCATATGCGTTCCGACGCAGTGTTGAGTTCCCTTGACAGGGAACGTCTCAGGTTACTTACGTAACCCTAGTTCCCTTAGAGGGAACGAGACACTGCGTCTAGTAGCCTCAGCTCCATCGCACGCCGGCTGTTTTCAGACACTAGTTAAGCTGAGGCTGCTAGTCTGCTGCGTGCAGTTATACTCCTGGCTCATGACGTCACACTCGGCTACGTGCACTCGCACACCTGGTTTCAATTGCGCTTCAAGAGACAATTACACTAATGCGTTCCCATATGCGTTCCGACGCAGTGTCTCGTTCCCTCTAAGGGAACTAGGGTTACGTAAGTAACCTGAGACGTTTTCACCGGCTCTTCGATATCCTAATAACCGCCCTGCTTCTATCCCACTTCCATACCTTCCTATGCGCATGGAAAAATATGCATAATATACTGATAATTTATAATTGATGTTACTATAGATCGAATTTTATATATTATTACACTGACTTTAACTAAGACAGCTGTTTTTACAGAATGTGTCATGTTTGCTGTGATCTCGCATTTACACGCTTTGTCCATGTGAAGAAGCACAAGAAGTTATGCCATTATTTACTGAACGTTTCTCATTATTTCAAGATACTAAGTAATTATTTTGAGAAAGTTTCTCATTATTTCAAGATACTAAGTCATTATTTAGAGAAAGTTTCTCGTTATTTCAAGATACTAAGCCATTATTTAGAGAAAGTTTCTCGTTATCTTGAGAAAGGTTCTCGTTATTTCGCCATACTAATTATTTTGAGAAAGTTTCTCGTTATTTCGACATACCGTACTAAGCAATTATTTCGAGAAAGTATCTTGAAATAATGAGAAACTAAGTCATTATTTAGAGAAAGTTTCTCGTTATTTCGAGATACTAAGCCATTATTTAGAGAAAGTTTCTCGTTATTTTGAGAAAGGTTCTCGTTATTTCGCCATACTAATTATTTCGAGAAAGTTTCTCGTTATTTTGAGATACTAAGTCATTATTTAGAGAAAGTTTCTTGTTATTTTGAGAAGTTTCCCGTTATTTCGACATACCGTACTAACTAATTATTTAGAGAAAGTTTCTCATTATTTCAAGATACTAAGTCATTATTTAGAGAAAGTTTCTTGTTATTTTGAGAAAGTTTCTCATTATTTTCAGTATTATTTCTCATTACTTTTTTTTTTCTCAACTGTGGCGGAAACGGGCTTCCATATAGATCCATCATAAACTATAAAAGATGAGATTTTAAGGTTGACTTGCAATAAAAATCCTATCTGGTATGGTAATTTATTAATAAATTATGAATTAATAATTAATTAATTTAATAATTTATTAATGTAATTAATAAATTACATCCTAATACACTCCTAAAATGAAATGGAAGAAATCATTTGCCGTTAAATTTGTGAACCAGTCATTATTTTTGTAATTCCGTTTAGTGTCGCTAGTGGACACCTCACTTTAAATACAAGGTCATCATGTAGCAAGGACTCCTGAAACCAACCTGGTGGGAGGGAAGGCATACCAGAGGAGGACTGGGTAACAACCATATTCCATACCACCTGCCAGGAGATGCATCAAAGAAGTACTTGCTCCAACCCTCTGCACGACTCCCATTGTTATTGCAAAAGCTTAGCAGGAACAAATCCATTCGATCTGGGTGCCTACATCCCATCACCACATCTACCTCGCATGCCCAAACTGGCTCCACAGGATCACCATTATGTTAGTGTAACAGCCACATTGTTTCAAAATCACATTTTTTCCTGGGACTTGCCAGGCAGTACAAAACAGGATACGTCAAATCATCTTTGGTGGATTGGTCTTCTGGCAAAGGGCATCATCATACATGGCAAGGAATACGAGGGGTGTTGTTGTTTGGGGAGACAAGATTTCCACTACATTAGGTCTGGACTGCCTGACGGTGGGCTCTCTCATCCAGGAATGGCAGATTCTCATCATCTACCTCCTCATTCCTGCTGAGCTTTGGACCCTGCTATAGGAGTGATGTGAAGTAAAGTGATTGTTCTTCTACCATATAAATGAACATTCCTAGAGCACTTGTCCAACGGCTGATGAGTATGAATATGGATGTTGATGGCTGAGAAAATAAAGCTTGAATGTTGAACAAGTGTGACAGAACTGTGGTCCCCGAACTCATTTCAGGGAAAGAAAATATAAATAAAGGGAACGTGATTCAGAAAATGAGAGAACAGCCATCAGAAAGAAGCAGTAAAGCGCAGCTTGTGAACATGAGTTTAAAGTTCAAGATTACCAACTAATCTTCGGTCCTTTCACAAAAGATATGTAAATGAAGAGCAGTAGGAGTCAATAGCCAACAATGTTTTTCTCACTATTTTCATCTTAAGTGATCATTATCCATGGGTTTGGGAAGAAATAGGCTCAGCTGCATGGCCAATTTCACAGCCAATTCACAAGCTCTCCTCGTTTACAAAAATGAGGAGCGGTACGCCATTTTAACAATTTATGAAATTTGATGGAAGCACCAAGTCACTGTGCACAAATGACTGACTGAGATCAATTTGGCACAAAATGAAGCACCATCAGAATAATACAACATACTTTTGAATTTTGCTTTGAAAAATCAGTCAGGTATGGGTCACTGCGGGTATGGGTGATACAGGTATGGGTCACACAATTCAGAGGATGCGCGGGTGTTAGCAATGAAGTCACATCCTTTTCCAATTCATTTCTGCAGTTTTTTGGAGTTTAGATTAGCTATTGTGTCTGGAGAGTACAAAATTGCATTTTCGTTCTCATGCTGCAAGACAGATCCTCACTAAACCCATTTTCAGACATTGTTCCGAAATAGGATCTACATTGTTCCAATGTTGCATTTTCTACTCAGGTCAGGTAACATTTCAAAAGTTTGATAATAAAATTCATATGACACAGTCAGGCCAGTTTTTCTGGTGCAGATCCGAGTGTAATTGCCATGTCCATACAAGTCTACATAGGTTGCATCAATTTAAAAATTCTGCAAAATTATTGACAATTGTTTTCATGTTATTGATAATAATAACTAATAAATGACCAATATTACAATTATATTCTTTTTTGCCTAAATTAAATATGAAACATTGAAAATAAAAAATCAAACAATGATAATTTAAGCATTTTAAATACAAAATAACTAAAATGTGATAATTTAGGCAACACAGCATGATAAAGTAAAGATTAAAATATGAGATTTATATAAGATTTGCTAGATTAGAGTTTCAGCTCATGATGCGCCAGTACAAGACAGATCATCCAAAATCTTCAACAAATAAACAAATGTCCGAAAATGTCTGGAATTGTTTCTGTAGTAACAAACAGCTATTATAACAAAGAGATTTGAGTCTCAAAAGATTTCAAAGGCAGCTTTAAAGTGGTCAATTATTCATAAGAGGTCTTCTTGGTTTAGGACAGATGTCAAACAAATGTGTTTGAGACGGCATAATGTCGAATTGTCCATGCAAAGTCTAGTGTTTCTACTAGAATTCAGTCGTGCATTTGTGTGGGCAAGCCTTTCCAACTGGAGAAGTAAGGAGGTATCCATAGCGACAATAAAGCTGGGCCCATACTGCCCATCCATAGCATGAGTGGCTCTTAGCTGGGAGTTAGCAGTGTCAGTTTTCTATCTCACAGCCTGATTGGAGGAGAACAGCAGTGAGAAGGGGGCCATGAACACGGCTCATAAGAGGAAGGAAATACATTAATTTGATGTGCTTTCCATACATGCATCTGCTGCTCCTCTTGCAGCCTTGTGACAAAGTACAAGGAGCATCAGCACCGCATCATCAAACGCTATGACAGGAAGACAAGAGCTGAACACACCACTTTGATCTTTATCATCTGTTCATTAGTGCCCTTGACCAGGAAGATCAGAACAATAGCATTGACTACACTAGTAAATCTTACTGATATAGTTAAACCCATAGCAATTACCACCAAATGGCAACATCAGAGGATGTACGTGCCTCTCTACATTATTAAATAATAATTATTCATTACTGTTATGTATGCTTTTCTCTTCACTCAAAGTGCTTTGCATGGAAGGGCAGAATCTCCTCAACCACCACCAATGTGACAGTATTATATATTTTTCTGTATTTCTATGTGTATGTCTATCTAATATTTCTATGTAACTATTATAATTTCAGTTTTAGTCATTTTAGTACATCAATCTAATTTCAGTTAATTGCTAAAGAGACAATTTCAAATAGTTTTAGTCTCATTTTTTATTATTATTTCAACCATACAGGGAATATTATTCTTTGATAGGTTTAGTTACAACACATATGTACTTTTATTATATTTAAAGTTTGACCAGTATATTTGGTGAGTAAATTATCATATTTTAATCTTTGGATGAAATATCCTCATAACTATGAAATATCCCCACAACACCTCGTCACAAACGGGACAACATCCAGTTGTAACAAGGTCATGCTGACTTTTCAATCGAATGATGTACACATACATACATTGTGCGCTTGCACTCTCTCTACACTGGCAGCATTGGTCTTCATCAAGCCTACACAATGTGCGACAGCAACAAAATGGAGGCCTGGCATTACAGATTTTTACACAAAGCCAATCAGATTTCCGCCCTCACCTTTTTAATGCGATTTTCCTACTGGCCTCTCCAAGGGAGGGATCAAAGCAAGCCTAGGCCCAGTAAAAGCTTCACTCAGAGGCCTGAGCGAGTGACTCAGACTTTCATGTGCATCCTTATACTGGCGGTCATTATAGAGAGTGGATGCCCTGCAGATCCCTGTCCTCTTTTCATCTCTAAATGCAGGCCTTTACAGGTGGGCCTGCATGCTGTCTTACCAATTGAGGCCTGGGGAAGGCAGTTTGTGTTGATTGTGACATGGGCTTTGAGTAGGAAAGACACAGGAGCTCACCACACACTGTGAGGTAGCTAAGGTGAACATTAAACTGTGAACAGGGCGCAGTGTAGTAAAACCCAGTTACTGGGGGGATGTGGTCAAGTCTCTTGTTCCCCGCTGAATAGTATGACCATATATCTAGAGAGAGCTTGTGAAAAGATTTACTTGGCTTGTTTACTTCCTGCTGATAGCCTGCCCTTTGGTGAGGAACATTCAGCTCAGCAGGCTCTACCACACATCTCCTGTAAATTGAGACATCCTCCTGTGATTTGAGATACCTATTTGTTTTTGATGAATACAGAGCAACTGAATTTGTATATAGAAACTGTTTATAAGTACTTAGCTCTAATGTTACTGTATACAATGCGTTGTTCCTCTACTAGCTGTAGAGTAATATAAAGAATAATTGAATTGAGGTAGCAAACGGAATGCATAATTCCAATCCAAATTGGAATGTAAGGATGTAGAATTAAAATGATTTGTAATTCCAAATGATAAATTTTGAATGTTATATGCCAGACAGTGTGTCTGTCTGGAAGCGCCGTCTCAGATTAGTATCTATAATAATATCCCTTTAGCTCATTTGTACTAGATCATTTTTTAGCGACATCAATATCACAGGTTCAAATGCACTGCATGTTGCTTTAGATAAACACATCTATCAAATGCACAAAGGTAAATTTATCCACCCATCCATATATCAATTTCTAGAACATTCTCCCTCTCTCCCTCTATCTTTCTCTCTCTTCCCCTCTCTCTCTCTCTATTCCAGCTGGCTCTCACTGAGAATAAAATCATGCTAGAATGCCTCTCTCTGGGGAGATGGTGTGACCTGGACATTGTAATGTGCCCCAAGGCAAAAGGCCAATGCAGAAAGGGGTTGACATTTCCAATATGCTACTCGCTTTGGGAGAGGAAGAGGAACGGAGCAAAAGCGATAAGACATAGAGAATGGAGATAGAGAGGGAGAATGTGAAAGAGTGAAGGCAAATTTAGCAGATAAATTGTGTAGCGCATTATAAAGTGAGTGTCAGATTTAAAAGCTTTCCGTTCTCATGTTTTAAACGCAGTATTGAGTGTTTGTTTATGTGCTGTCCATCTAAGATTGGTAATGGTAGTATACTGTGATTCTATTCAAGACTCCATGGCAACATCACACATTATCTCCTCCTTGTCTCCTCTCCAAATTCTCTACCATTGTTCTTCAGAGGTGTGAAAAGCTGTGACGTGGAAATCAGAAATAACTGCACACTCTGAAGTCGTTTTTTTTTGTTCCTTAGCAACCTCCTTTAGGTTCGTTCTAATAACTCAGAGATAATGATGACGTTTGGCTCGAAATATGAAGGGAGTATACAATATGGCAGTTACTTACAGCTACGCTCCAATGGACAGCAAATCAATGTATGGAAAGGCCAAATTGGTTCCTTACAGGATTATGAAGTAATTGGAAGGGGCATGTCTGCTTATCAAGTGTGTCATAAAGGCAGAGTTTCTATATATCCAGAGTAATATTCTTGAATTGCTTTGCTATTATAATGCCTTATCAATGTCTGTTTTCTTCCTTCTATGCCACTACAGCTTATGCATGAGAAGCCCGCAGCACTTGTAGAACATCTGTACTCATCTGCAGCTTTCTTGTGAGGTTCCCTGTCTGACTTGAAGGTGTTTGAGACCTCCCTTCTCATCTCAGACTCTGTTTCTTCTTAAGGGATTTTCTGGCTTTGACAGGTTGTGGGTACTTGCATAACTGTCTGCGGATCTTGGAGAGAATCTTACATTTCAAGATTCAAGAGTTTTATTTGTCACATACACAGCTATATACAGAGGATATAACCGGCAGTGAAATATGAACAGGTCTGCTCTATGGACAGTGCAAATAACAGTTACAAAAAACACAAGAAATTAAAATAGAAATAGAATAAAGGTACTATATATCTATACATATGTAGAATTATGAATAAATCAAGTTTAAAAAAAGAGAAGTGGAATAAAATAAGTAAACTGTGGAGTAAACTGTAGACTATAACAATAAATTCGTGGATAATAGAAGTACAGGAGTATAATGTGCAAACAGCATTATAACGAGTAGTTACATAGTAACAACGAGAACAAAGTGCAGTGCAATATCAGTATGTGGAGTTTGTTTATACTGAATTGAGGTGAAGTCACATGTTGTTAAGTGACAGCGTTCAGGAGTCTGATGGCCTGTGGGAAGAAACTCCTCCTAAGTCTCTCAGTTTTGGCCATCAGGCTTCGGAAGCGTTTCCCAGATGGCAGCCGGGTGAAGTGATTAATGTCTGATTATTTTTGTAGCTCTACCTCTGCAGCGTTTTGTGTAGATATCCTGCAGAGACAGGAGAGCTGACCCTGAGATGCGCTCGGACAAGCGCACCACTCTTTGCAGGGCTTTGCAGTAATGGCTGGTGCTGTTCCCGTACCACGTTGTGATGCACTGAGACAGTACACTTTCCATCGCCCCTAAATAGAAAGTTCTCAGGATAGCTGGTGGGACCCTAAATTTCCTCAGCTGGCGCAGGTGGTATAGTCTTTGCCTGGCCTTTTTCACCTTTGTCTGGATGTATGCAGTCCAGGTAAGGTCCTCGGAGATGTTCACACCCAGGTACCTGAAGCTGCTCAATCTCTCTACAGGTGTCCCGCTGAACATGTGAGGGGAGTATGACCGTTGCTGTCTCTTCCTGAAGTCCACAATCAGTTATTTGGTCTTGCTAACATTCAGAACGAGATAGTTGTCCTGGCACCATGATGACAGTTGCTCCACCTCGTCCAAGTATGCGGTCTCATTGTTGTAGGAAATGAGAACCAGGACAACAGTATCATCCACAAACTACATTGGTTGTCTCTTCCTCTGCTTTTTGTATCTTCCTTCTCTGTGTCACATTCATCTCAAACAAGTGCTCTTCAAAAAGCCTTTTTTTGGCAAAATGATGAAATGTAGTCTTTATGTGTATGAACGTTTTTTTTCTATGCTGGCTAAAATTTGGTATTGATTAAAAAATCTGTGACAAAAATGCTGCAAATGGCCACTGGGGATATAATTGCTGTGGCTTCAGTCCCATAGACTTGTTAATGGCCTAGCTAACTCTTAAGCTGAACAATCCCAAGAGACATGGTAAGATTACTTAAAGGTCATTTATGAAACAAGGCATAAATCGGTACAGGGACCAGATACACAAAAGAACAAAAGACAAGACAACCCACATGGGGCCTGCAATTTTTGATAACCTTGACAGCTGTTTTAAACAAGAAATCATTTGGAACTCATCCAGCATTGTAAAAATCGTACTGAATGTGAACTGATTGCTGCCATTTTTGTAGGTACTATGTTCCTTTGTAAGTTAGCATTTGGTACAGTATGACTGCCCTTGAAATGACCCCAATTATTGGTTCAATACAGGTTAAGCTCAACTGATGGCACTACATTTCTACTTGTCCCTTTTTTATTTAAAGATGTAACTATTGCAGTTTTCTTGGCCGACTCCAATTCCCATTTTTTTGGAAGTGTGACATCTAAAAATGACATCATATACAAAAAACAATGCTAACTTTTATTTTCATCATAAAATAAATTTGTTTTCCTGTAGCTCAAACAGTAGAGCATGGCGTTTGCAACACCAAGGTCCTGGGTATGATTCCCAGGGAAAGGAAAATCTGAAGACAATATTAATGTGTACCTTGAATGCAACATGAGTTGTTTTGGATAAAAGTGTCTGCCAAATACATAAATGAAAACGTAAAAGGTAAATGTAAATTATTAAAGATTACAATTTACCCCAAGCTGCACTAAGTTACAGGATATTCTCTCCCTAAAACAACTCTCAAATTAAACTGCTCTATGGCTGGAAAGAGGTGGAAATAATTAACTGAAAATGATTTGTGTAAATTAGATGTCCAAATATCAGTTGTAAAACTGTTTGATACTGTGGGATTGGCTTGCAACAGTCTGAGAGTGACACGGCACACGATTAAACAACTCAGGTAACGCAACATTGTAAAAGTACTTCTCAATGTTGTGTATTTTGGGCTGAGGTAATTTAACAGCTTTCTGAAGTCTCTGTCTTCAGGAATGGAGAACGGGTCCATGAATTACATATTTTTCCGCGTAATTGCTTTGGTCTTTTAACTACTCATTCCAAGGAAAAATAGGAGAGGCTGCTGACATGTGGCTAGAAAACTAAACACATTTAGCATTGTCAAGCTTCTATTTGCTTAAAGGAAATTAAATGGAGCTGTTCACAACATGGCACTGTTTTTGACTCTCTTGATGCTTTGAATATTTTTTCGGAACAATCATGGAAAAGATTAAAAAAATATTATTTCTTCATCCCTACTGGCTAGCTTTATCTGCTTTCCCTTTTTTAACTTCTTCAAACTGGGCATGTCGAAATTAGGTATCACATTAGGTTTGTTGCCTTACAAATAGTACAAATTGCACTCACTTCACTCATAATGAAGAATTTTCTCGGTATGACATGTTTACATGCGGCTGTAGCAGTAACTTTATTGCCTGCGCTGCTGGCAACAAAATGGATGGGTTGAAATCGGAAAGACGTGAGACTGACCGGCTGGTCACTGGTCTGGGCCAAGTAAGTGGAAAATCGTCTGATTCCGCTGCATGGTTGGTTGATTAGATTTTCAAAAAATCTGAGTTACAGTGTTTAAAGTATGTAGCATGATTTTTGTAGAAAAAAAACACACACTTGGTAAAATGTCCTGTGTGCAATTATATCCAATTATATTTAACATCTAAAACTACCATAAAAATTATTAGAACAATTTTTTGCTCAATGTGCATTCTCAAACACACTGGCCCTATTTACCATTGGATGTGAGTTACTGTGACCTCTTCTGTGAAGGTATGAGTTAAAACAGGGCAGGGCAGATGGGCAGCTATGAAAGTCTGATCTCAGGAATGTGTACAGAAAAGGAAGGATAGCAGAAGGACTGTCTGTGTTTGAACACAACAAACAGACTTTCAGAATTATGCTCACATGTTCAATTTACAGCCGACTGTGAGCCAAAGCAGCATTTAATAAGCATCTGGGCATTTTGGCTCAAGCTTCTGTAGGCCAACCTGAGAAGGATTCCTCTTCCCTTTCCATGGAGATCCTATTTGCTTCTATTGTACCACTTGAAGCAGAGACAGCCATTGGAAATTACATTTCCAAAAGATGTTTCATATTTTAAAATATCCACAAAACCATTTTACATACTCAACAATAACCAGACCAAAAACTAGAATTAATCTATTGTGTTTACTATTGGCAGGATTTTAGGAAAGGCTGTATTACTGTAAACAACAGTAGGCCAAAATAATAGCTACTCAGCTAACTATTAATACCATAGATGTCAGTGAAAAGTCACTTTGGATTTTTTTCCCCTTCAGGAATAACATGCACTGATGAATCATGAACAATAAAGACCAATTACATGTAATAAGAAACTAAATTGGGTCCAAAGTGATTTCATGTTTACTAAAAATTACTGTTGGATAGAGTCATTGTTATGCCAAACTGTACATTAGTATTGGATAAATACGTACATGCAGATGTAGCGCAATAAGTTAATTTTTGTATATTGCAAACATTTAAAGGAACATGTTGAGAAGCCGTTAGGTGTTAAGAGCAGCATTCAATCAGTTTCAATGAAATTTTTATATTTTTTTATTTTGAATGGGAAAAAAGGGGGTTTAAGAGGCATTACTGTATGATTGAGTTCACCCCATTGACTGTTTAAATATTTCTCTGCCCGATTAAGTTTGCTGAACACACAATTTGTGTGTAATTAGATGAGTCGTCAGTGTAAAGTAACTTCAGTCTCACACGTCTCTGTTTGAGTTGCCCTGCTTACGATGAAAAAGCTTGTGCTACGTTAATTGTCATCTCATACTGCATTCCATTTAAAGTCTGATGTTAATATGAAAAATTAATATGAAATAAATATTTTAACTTGTATAAAATAAATTAAAATATGAATATGTTCGATGGCAACTTTCTGTAATCTGTAATAAGTGTGTAACCAAATAACTGTAACTAACAAATAAGTAGACCATGTGTGCACTGGTAACCTTTTTTTCTTTTCTCAAAATAAAATAATAATAAAAACATACAAACTATGTAAACTTGTAATTTTACATACAACACACAATGAGTACTAGCATTTAGTTTGGACCAGGAGGTCTATTATGAGTTTCTGTAAAGAATTTTTTAATTTATTTTTGTAAAAGCCCTCATATTGAGGGCTCATCACTTGATGAATTTATTTTCTATTGACTGTTGTCACATAATTGTGTTCTTAACACATTTTAGAATAGATATAAATCAAGATTTTCAAATTGAAGGTTTAATTCATGGATAGCATCAAAAATAGAAATGTTACCCTCCATATGGTGACATTTACTGTGTATTGGATATTTTGATGGAAGGGCTTATCTGTGTTTGTTTGTATTGTATCACTATAGGACTGTACATTCCTCAGTTCCACCTATGCATTAAAGGCAAGAAAATATGTTTGATTCTTTTTGGAGGTTTCTATAGTTGCCCTGGTTTAATTGGTTTGATCTCCATACAGCATGAAAAGAAAGTCTACAGCTTGTGCACTTCCCGAATACATATTAAAGGCTAGACCTAATCCTCAAGCACACCACCTACACTGCATGTTAAACGGGGAAAAGGATTTAGATGACAGTTACTTCTCAAAGTGAGTATATGCTTCTTTTTCACACATGCTCGCACAAACACTGTCAGCAGCGCATACGGCAACCCTGCCATCTGCACAAATCCAGTTATTTTTGCGCCTCTCTTATGCGATTTAGAATATTTTACACTAACCAAATGTTACTTTGCATTAACGTGGTGATTCTTTGGAAGTGCCTGGAGCGTGTGATGATGTGTGACTCACCAGCGGCTGATCTTAGTGCAATTTGGAAAAAAAAAACTGCCCTAGATATTTCATACAGTTCAAGAACAGATTAAGATACTCTCGCTTTGATCCCTCTCATGCAACATACCAAAACATTTCTGCTGTGCTACCGTGGACAAAATTATTAGGTTGCGATGGGCATAGGTCAGCTCACTGCATACACTTCTACTCCATTCTTTTTCTCCTTTTTGTCAGCACCTGCCTTGGAGAAGATGAGCGCTATGACTTTGCAGGTGTGACAAAAGTATACATTTTTGTACGTTGTAAGTCTCTTGAAAGATCATGTGCATTACGTAAGAGAGCAAACCAATACATAAACATCAAGCTAGGCTATGTCCAACTATTTTAGGTTAAAATAAATTGTGTCCTATTAATCAGTAAAATATCTTTACATTCTTTAAAACAAGATAAACTTGAGAATAAAAATTAAAGAATGAATTTTATTTTATTAGGAGTCTAATTAATATGAGTGCAGTTTGAATACAAGTGTGATTTAATTAAAGCCATTTCCACCTGGATAAATACAATACAGTAATACCTCGGTTTACGAGTTTAATTCGTTCCAAGAGCGAGCTCGTAACCCAAAATGCTCGTACACCAAAACAATTTTCCCCATAAGAATGCACAAAAAAATCATTTGATTCGTTCCACATGACCATAAATGCCCATTTTAAATATTTTTTTTGGTTTTACCCTATTAATTACAGTTAAAATTAATGAACACACGGGACGAACGACCACACGGGAGCCACGAACAAACACACGGGAGACACGAACCAACGCGGGAGACACGAACGAACACACGGGAGACGCGAACAAACACACGGGAGACGCGAACAAACACACGGGAGACGCGAACAAACACACAGGAGACGCGAACAAACACACAGGAGACGCAATCGAACGACTCGACAACACAAAAGTGGAGAGAAGTTAAATAAATAGGCAGATGATATGAGAATCAGGCATGTCAGTGATCAGTAACCACGCCCCCACTCACACACACATATACACACACACAGGCAGAACTAGGAGACAATGAATTCATGAACCGTGACAGTTACTGCTTAGAGGTACTTTACGTGTATATAATAGGACCACAATTAATTAATGTTTAGAATATGAGGTAAAACCTCTGTAAATCACTTATAAAAGAATCACTGTGGTGAATGATGCAGCCAAACCAAGCAACGCTGAGAGAATGAACGAGTTAAGGGCTGTTAAAGCTGTTTGTACACCGATTTGCTCGTATACCAAGTCGCTCGTAAACCGAGGTATTACTGTATATTCTTTAAAGCTGTTGGAACTGCGTGACTGTTTTATGAGAGGCTGTGTTTAGGATATTTCCAGTAAAAATGTGCATGACGATGCTGAGCAGTAGGACTTTTCCACACAAAAATGCGCATGGGTGAGGGAAAAAAATTTCTCACACACCGATACAATGCTCGTAAAACGATTTTACCCTCCATGCTCGTACACCAATTTGTTCGTAAACCGAGGTATTACTGTACTTTGATTATTGTAACTGTAACAATTAACAATTCGACAACTCCAATTTTGTTATAATTTGAAACGAGTATTTAAATGTTTTTTTTCTGACTTTATATCCCACAACTTCACAAAAATGACTAATCTAATGGCAATTTTTTACATTTGTACAGTTTAACAAATTGATGGCTAATTCGTTATTGTCACCCTTGGTCCTGTCTATCTATGTTTCCTGTCACTCCCCTGTCAGTAAGGTCATGGGTTCACTTCCTGTCTATCGTGATATTATTTCCTGTTCACTTCCGGGCCCTTCTAGATCCTTCTACACCTGTCTTGTATTAATTATCTCATCAGTGTCTCCAGGTGTGTTCCATGTCTCTGTCTATTTATACCCACTTGGGTTTTCTGGTCTTTGTCAGTTGTTGACGTTGACTTTGATCCTGCTATGTGGTGTTGCTATCCTGTTTGCTTGTGTGTGGATGCTGTCTTCGTGTCTTCAGTGTTTCCCAAGTGACTCCGAGTATTCTGACTATTTCCTAGTTTTGCACCAGTGAGTGTGCCGTTTTTGGTTTATATTTAAAGCGTTTTGTTTTCGCGTTTATAAAATAAAGAAGAGTTCTGTTTGGAACCTGTTCTCCTCGTCCTTCCTCTCCGCATCGCACAAGTTCCTCCTCTCGTATTGTGATAGTAATATCTCCTTAATGCATTTTCATATGATCTGCTTACACACTATAGATGTTTAAGTTTAGGGATGGGGTTAAGTAGACCTTTATTTTTGTGTTTTTCTGTAAGGATCCCATTACACAAATACAAAATCCCCGCTTTATAAAGTAGATTCTAATGAGATCTCATCAAATCTCAATATGATTTTTTTTACTACAGTGGAGTTCTCACGGTTAACTCGCCAATCCTATTATGTCGACGTTTTTGAAGTCAAACGGCCAAACTCCCATTTGTCTTAGCATTTTCTTTTCGGTAATGTTGATTCCTTAATGTTGCCGAACACTAATATCTTGAGCACAAAAGAGGGACAAATTCGCCACTTCACATGGTTATCTCGTGTCTCATAAGCGTACCTAGTTCACTGTGCATACGCTGAGTTTACATTGCATGTCGCTCTGTCAGTGACACTTCTCTCTCAGCGCCGTGCAGCACTCTCTGAAGTGAAGGCACATATCGTTCTTACCTCAGCCTCATACTTTGTTCTGATGCACGCTCTGCTCAGCACCACTGCGGATTGAAGAACCCGGTTGTTAAAAGACGGGATGAAGCCGAATTTGTTGAGAAAGCACATTAGACAGGCAAAATGCAAGAAAGTATGCAATCTAGTACAGCGTGATGACATCACGAATATGTTATGACTGTTTATGCTGTGAGCGAAATTGTGTTTGCCATGTTAGAGAATATAATTAAAGGTTTGTATCGAGAATCAAAGGTGTTTTTTATTGTATACCGGTAAATCTCTGCTGTTAGTTGGTGCATATATGCCTTTTGTTGTTAGCAAACATATACAGTGTATGTACATTTTTATAGCATGCCGATCGCTTCATCAAATAAATCGCCATATTGGTTGTTGGTTATCTCGATATCCGTTACTTCGATGCTTTTTTTGCAACCCCGAGGCCGTCAACATAACCTTATTCCACTGTATATACATTGCACAATTTGCCCTTAATTTCTCACAGTTTGACATATAGAATTTTACAGTTAAAGACAATTAGAATAAAACTGTTTTGCCATTTTTATTTGATAAGACAAAGGCGGTTAAAAATATATTTTTTAAATTACAGTAATACCTCGTTTTACGAGTTTAATTTGTTCCAAGACGAGCTCGTAAACCAAAATGCTCGTACACCAAAACAATTTCCCCCATAAGAATGCACTAAAAATCACTTGATTCGTTACACACGACCATAAATGCCCTTTTTAAATATTTTTTTAGTTTTAACCTATTAATTACATTTAAAATTATAACCATTAAGATCTCATATAAATACTAATTAAGTATTTTTAGAGTTTAACTGTCATTATTAATATTTACTGTAACATGCACTTTACCTCTTCACTGCTGGCATGATCGAGACGAGAGGAGAGGGGAGGGGGGGTGGGGTTACTGCTTATATATTTCACTACATTGTAGCGTTGCTTCTTTTAATAACCAGACAGGTTCCTTCTCATTCAGAGATTTTATTGAGAACTATCGGATTGCGGTTCTGGCTTCAACCCACGCCGTACATAACAGAAGAATTAAAACTATCTCTGCTTACGAGCTCTCTCTCAAATCCCTCAGAACTCCACTCTCTCTAGCGCCGACTGAAACCCCGCCCTCTTAAAGTGACAAGACTGTTAACTTAACACTTATTGACACATCAGATTAACTAGTTCCTTCAACATTTGTAACGATATTACAACGTGAAGAATAGCGATCACAATTAATGCAACAACACGAGGTAAAACCACTGTGAATCACTTATGTATATGATCTGTACAGAGTTATAACTGTTATAGTATGCTGTTCTCTAAAAGTGTATGGCCCTTTAAGAACGTCATTGGGTGCGTTGGACTGTGAACACACGTGAGTCTCATTAGTATGCAATGTGTGGTGTTGGTAACATGCTTCATTAATAAAGTTTCATCATATTCACATGTAATCATATTCACAACAACTTATAAAATAATGCACTGTGGTGAATGATGCACCCATACTGAGAGACACTGAGAGAATGAACGAGTTAAGGTGTGATAAAGGGATCTTTTCGACGCAAAACTGCGCATGGGTGAGGGAAATTTTTTTCTCGTACACCGAGACAATGCTCGTACAACGATACGACCCTCCATGCTCGTACACCGATTTGCTCGTATACCAAGTCGCTCGTAAACCGAGGTATTACTGTATATTGTTTAAGGGTTGGATTATAGGGGAAAGGCCATTACTTACAATTCTCCTGGTAGGGAGCCAACAACTGGCCATTTCATAAACGAATGTAATATTGTATAACATTTATAATAAAATATTAAGCCAACCAAAAAAGTAGGCATTAAATTGACATTGCAATCAAAAACATTTTACTTGCCAATTCAATGAAACTAATTGCTGACCGAACGCATCAATAAATGACTTGCATGAAAAAGATATCCAAAGCAACATATTTCTGTATGCATCAAAATTCAAGCTGTGTTGACTCACAGCAGAGACAATCATTGACAGAGACAGCTTGCATAAATATGTTGCGTGTTAGTATTCAGTGCCCTTTCTGTATGGCTTCAACAAAAAAAAATATAGAATCTGCTGAGATTCAGGTATGTTCGTGACGGACGACACTCTGCAGTGCCGCTGAGATGATGGGCAGCTCTGGAGATCAATGCAAGCATCTGACTTCAAAGCCCCTGGGAACTGGTTGGCATTCATCGTGACCAACTCACAATGAGGCAGTCAAAGAATAACTGAAAACAACTTGCAAGTCACATACTGGTAGTAGCAGAGTTAGGTCAGTGAAAACGGACCCTTTAAGCTCCTCAAATTATCCATACTTCCGACTGCAGTTCACCAATCTTAATTGGAATCAAAGTTTGTGCTTTTTGTCTAAATGATCTGCACCGGTTGGCATTCAGCAATTGCGGAAGGTATGCGAATAGCCTACACTACTAGTCTTAATTTTGTTGAAAGGGGACCTATTATGCCCATTTTTACACAATAAAAAATAATTCTGATGTCCCCAGAGTGTGTTGTCCTCAGAAGTTGCAGTACAAAATACCCCACAGATAATTTTTTATAGCATGTCAAAGTTGCCACTTTTTGGTGGCAAGCAGAAAGGCACAATTTTTTTGTGTCCCCTTAAATCTTGTAACATCACCACAAGTGAGACCATGAGCATAAAATGTTTCTGTCTTCAGGAGAATCTCACTTTTTTAATGTGCTTCTTGGCATGAATGGCCGAATCCTCTGAGTGTTTCAGGAAGTGTGTACCGCTGTGTCAGCGATATTTTACATCGGAGGGTACACAAGATCAGGGGAGTTTGGTTCTCAAGAGAGCGGAATGTGGGGATTGCCTGGGCTTTTCCTTAAAAAAGGTTGTGTGCATCCTGTGGTTGCTGCAGCCCATTGGAGACTCAGATTGTGGGGATGCATGTTGAGCAGGCGGAGGAGTTTGGCCGAGTTTATTTCTCTCTCTTGTTCCTCCGATCCGCTTGAAGTTGTGGCAGCTTTCCCCGATTTCAGTCTTTAAGTGGGTAGTCTGTTCATGAACCTTGGCAATGCAATTTTGGTTCTTTACATGGGCAGCTCCCTCATGCCCTGTGACAATCTCTGAGCCACTATGAAATTTTTTGGTTGAAGCTGCCTCTCCTTATGGCGGACTCATTGAGAAGGCAGCTTTGACTGCCTTCAGTTAATCAAATGATCCCTTCAAATGAATTACTATGCATTCTGCGGTTTATGAGATTCCTCCTAATCTATTTAATAGAAAGTTCTTTAATTAAGTAGTTCCTTTAAGTAGGAAGACAACAAGTGGTAGCCTCCTCCCACTAGTGTTGGGTTTTGTAAGTAGTAGGCTCCCTTGGATATTGCCATGGTGTGGGTTTCTACAATTTGAGCAATCTTCGGGAAGCCCACTTCAAGGCTGTTAGAATGAGTACAACTTCCCCATTTGGTTTATAAATAAGGTCATTGTCACATCTTCTGGGCACTCATTATCTCCTAGGTAAGGGAACATATGTTGACAACGTAACACCTCACTGTTATCTGGGCAGACCACCTCCAGGTTTTGGCAGAATGCTCCCTTTCTCTAGGATGCTTTAAGTTCAAGGTTGTAGATGCCTTTCATTTTTGGATCTTTAAGTAGGCAGCTGCCTTGCAGTCATGAAGTTATAGCTGCCTCCCCTATTCTGGGGATCCATAAGCAGCAATCTCCTTTCTTTATATCTGCCCCTGGGATCCAATAGGATGTCCCTAATCTTTCTCCACCTCAATGAAAGGAAAACTGAAATGATCATTTTTAAATCTTCAGAAGCTACTAACCATGTGTGTTTAAATTTCGGACACTTTTCATCATGCATGAAACCCCAAGTGAAGATTTTGGGCGTGGTATTTGAAGCTGCCCTCAAATTTGAACAGCAGATTAGCACAGTAATCAAAACCAGCTAAAATATTTTTTACCTGTTCTCCTAAAATCCTAGCTAAAATAAAATCTGCTAAAATCCTAGCTAAAATCAAATTTCTTTCATCAAAGGACCTGGAAAGGGTGATCCATGCTTTTATTTCTACTAGGCTCGACTACTGTAATTCCCTTTACATTGGTATTAACCAACCATCTTTGAACGTCTGCAAATGGTACAAAACGCAGCTGCTCGGCTCCTCACTGGTGTGCGTAAACGAGAGCACACCACTCCTGTTTAGAAATCCCTCCATTGGCTACCAATTCGGTACAGAATTGATTTTAAAGTCCTGCTACTAGTTTTTAAATCTTTAAACAGGTTAGCTCCAACATTTATTTACAATCTTTTATCCGTTCACAATCCTGGAAGGTCTCTTCGGTCATCCAACCAGAGACTGTTTAATGTTCAAGAGGAGATCATGCTTTTGCCGTTGCTGCACCAAACAGCCCACCTTTTTTTTATTATAACTGCCTTTACACTACAGGAGTTTACAACTAATCTCATTACTTATCTTTTTTGTTTGGCTTTTAATTGTAACTGATATGTGCTGTGTCTGTTCTGGTCTGTTCTGTTCTGTGGGGTAATTCTCTGTTGTATATAATGTTAAATGTTCTTGATACAATGTACAGCACCTTGGTCAATGACGGTTGTTTTTAATGGCGCTAAATAAAAGTTGAGTATAGGATTTGGGGCCTTTGTATAAGTAGCAAAGTAGGAATAGCCTCCCCTATTGAGGTCTACCTAAGTAGGCATTTTTCTTTTTCTTAATGTGCTCGAGATGGGGGTTCCACCTTGGGACTGTGAGTAAACCAGCATGATCCCCAGACTAGACAGACTTCAGCACAGCTTTTTGGGAAACTGCCATTTCTGTAAGCAAGTTTTGGGGACTATCATCTCTCTTTCAAGCGCAGCTTAATCTGGGGTTCACAGTCTTGGTTGGTGGTGGCCATAGGAATTATGTCACTGACAGTTCAGTGAACCTGAGTGAGGGAATCTGACTTTGGCTTCTAAGTCCGTTGAGCTTGTTTCTTGCTTGTCACACCCATTTAGGCAGTTGTTCCTTTAGCATTCGTGTCCTCTAGAGGACGCAGTCCAAGTTCCCATTTGAAAGGGAAAGTCTCAGGTTATGTACCTCTGGTGACGTCGCAGTTGTCGTCGGCCAATTACATTGTATTATTTTGATATGTTACAGACATTCTCAGGGAAACATGGTTACATGCCTAATCTGAGATATTCCCTTTCGAATGGGAACTCGCACTGCGTCCTCTAGAAGACACTTTGGGGAAAAAATGCCCACACCAATGTTTCTGAATGGTTAATTGATCAAATTTTGAGGCTGATGTGGAGTTAACGATTAAGTCATCAATTAGCATGTTCCGACAGGATAATCTATAAATCACTGTAAAATGCCTACAGAGCCAGAAAATATACTGCATATTTCTGCATGGAGACAGAAAAGTTATGGTTTAATTACAGTTATAACTCATGTTGTCATATTACTTTTATGACATGCTCTTGCATTCATCTTATGAACTATATTCCAATGAAAGCAGTTGCAACACTTTATGTATGAATTAATGAATTACCAACATGGACATGAGCTTGTTTGTTTGAAAATGTATTTTCTTCAGAACGCATGTAACAGTTATCGAGCCAACTATGGCTTATATGGTCAGTGTATAAGACTTTAGCGATTTCCTTCAGGACATTTCCTTTGAAAATGAAATTGAACCACAATGTCCTCAGTGACTGGAGACTCGTATTTGAATTGGCACATCTCAACACAATAACACTTATTAGTGTTTCTTTGGTACAGACATTGTACAACTCCAGCTGCTACAGCGAGAAATGGCAACTGTGCTTCTCACTGAGGGATTTATCAATGCTAATAGGGGAGAACGTCACCAGTCATGGGCAGAGTTACCCCGTACTCTTACATAAGAGTGGGGGGAAATTTGGAACCGCTTATGTGAAGAGACTGCTTTTGATTTATAGGATATATATTTTGATTATAGGCTGGCTGTTCTCACACACTGCGGACATGCATCGGTGTTCAAACGCTGCATAAAAGTGAATTCTGTATAACAGAACCCCTATAAGTGGAAAAATGCCTTAGCAAATATGGCTCTAGATAAATTCCATCCAGTCTTGTTTTCGAATGGTGAAGCTTTCATATGCAGATAGTCAAGGAGCCTCTCACCTTTATTTGGTCTGAGAACACTTATTTGTGGACATGCAGTAGAGCACATCATCTTGATGACTAGCAGATTGTAGTGGACTCTTGCTTTCCCATGGGTAATTTGCAGTGTTTGTTTTTCTCTTTCAGAGGTCTAGCTGAAATGTGTGACCACTGTTTCCTTTAAACAACACTGACAGAGAATCATGGGAAATCCTAGTGTCTGATTTAGGTAATGTCTGAGAGTGATGGGTGTGTGTATGTGTCTCATCTAATGCCAAGTTTCCCAAAGCTTCAGTTGGTCTATCTTAATGTAGAGAAGCTGGATCTAAAAATGTCCATTCTGATATTGCGTTTCTCTTTAATCCGATAGAAATAGAACAAAAAGAGCATATAAAGGCAGGGATCACCTGACCTGCTGTCAGTGGCATTACTGAGTAAATATGAGATCTTTGGACATTTTCTAAGCCCCCCTGGCTCCACTTCACTGACAAGCGGTGAAATAACTGTCACATGGCTCTGTTACCATGGAGAAATTGGCATGAAAGTGATACTGTTAGCATCTGTCTGAACAGCCATGTTAGGTTTCTGTTCTAATTATAAATGGATGTAAAATGTGTCCCTGACACTAACATCATCACTACTCTATTGTACAATAACATGAGATCAGGCATAAAAAGAAAATGGGATGAGAATAATTAAACCACAGAAGTAGACCTCTCAATCTCTGTGCAAGCAGGGTCTACAATTAGCTGGCCAGCAGTGGGAGAACTAACAACCGAGTACATTTATTTGTAACAAATATCTGTTACTGTCTATGCATAATGTGATAATATAACATACTATATGTTCACATGTGTGGGGTCAATAAGCTTTTATTTATTTAATCAAGTTTATTCAGCAAAGATGCATTCAATTATTTAAAAGTGACCAAAAATATATATTTCAAATATTGGTCATCAAAAAAATTAGATTTTTTTTTAAATGAAGGTTCAAAAATATTGAGCATCATAACTTTTTTCAATATTGATGATAATCAGAAATCTCTCATTGAGCAGCAAATGAGCATATTAGAATGATTTCTAGAATAATGATGCTGAAAAATCAGCCTTGCCATTAAGTGCCATAAGTAAATTACATTTTTAAAATACTCTCAATAAATTAAATATTCAACTTGAAAATCCTGTTCCTCCTAAACAAAGTAGCTGATACTGATCCATCTGCTGGCTTGTTGCCCATCTCTGTCCAGCTCTCCTTGAATAACTACCTGTCTCCTAGTATCTCCTCCATGCTCTTTAAAATGTACCGGGAGACATACCAAACCTCCTAGACAAGGCACGTATGGATTGTGCTTGCCTGAAGGAGCAGGACTGCCTCTGCAACCTGACTGGATTGCTGGTACTGCTTTACGCAACACATAGTAAAAAGGACCCTAGCAAAACACAAAACTAAAGACAAATCAGTCAGGCATAATAAGGAGAGCACTATTGTCTATGGCAACCACCTGCAAAATAATTCCCTTTTTGGAGGTTGTCTCACTGTTTCCTCTCTATTGTACCTGTTCATTTGCGCCAAAGCAGGTGAAACTGATTTAAAATCACGTGTGCTTCCTAAATGGACAGATTGATATCCACAAAGTTTAATTGACCTGGTATTATACTGTGATGACAAAGTGTTACCTTAATTTTTTTGAGCAGTGTATATTCAGTTGAAAACAGTTATACTATATTATTGTATCAAATAAATGCAGCTTTGGTGAACTATTTAAAAATCTAATAATAAACAGATATTACAATATGAAATAGGGTTCCCTAAATAAGTCAATACTCACTTCTGTTAGTAGTCTGACCACCTTTGCTATCTTAGATGTAAACTGGGGCACGCTAGAAACTCCAGATGGTGTGTAAAACCATTAGGCAATTGTGAAAGAGTTACCAAAGCCCCCTTTAGCTTCTTGGGTGTAAAGAATGCTTCATTTTAAACTATTATTAGTCCTTCATAAAACATTGCTCAGAGCAAGATATGCTAATTCAGCCTCAAAGTTCAGGTTTGTTACACATCTAACACTTTTTCCTGTTAATAATCCCACTTATAGTTGTAGCATCTAATTTCTTATTAGAGGTCACACAATAGGATTACCTATACAGCATGCATTGCTGGATCCACAAACCCCTTGGTATGGTCTGTCTCTCTGACATGTCCATCTGTCAGCTCTTGATAAGGCAGTCCTATGCAAAACTCAGCCCCTTAATTTCCTTTGAATAGACTGACGCATTAATGTGAGTAATGTGCCAAAAGCTGTGATACATCCATGACAAGGTTATTAAAGGAACAATCTGAGAATTCACCGGGCAAAAATCGAGAGACGAACCGGAGATGTGAAATTGCTTCTGGTATGAGTGTGGTCATATCAGCCTGGGCGCTTCGCTGATTAACGAATTAGAGAAGAAATGAAATAGTATAATGTGATGGATTAAAAGAGGAACATTGGGCATAGCTTGTGCTGTTAGGAACAGGCCTGAAAAAAGCAGTCTTATCTGTCGAGAAAATGAGGGAGGCAGGCTAGCGATGGTAATATGCGGTTTAAAGTGTGGCAAAAGAGAGAGAGCATGAGGAAAAAGAGGGAAGAGAGTTGCTTGCGGAATGGGGGTACTAAAAGCCTGCACAAAGTGCCCCTAATGCACTCCAGAGTGGGATGATGTACACCTTGTTATAGCACTGAGGGCGAGACGTAGCGTGCTAACAGCACTGTAAAAGCTCCAAATATCCAAATATCCCCAGAATGGTCTTCTGTTCCATGATTGAACCTCATATCACCCAATTATTTTGATCCGTAATCGGATGCCTGGCTATAGACGGTTGAAAGACAGGGTGAGAAGGCCAGTGTGTTTATTTACACAGATGGATTGATTTTTCCTCATATTTCTCTTGATTGTTCTCTATTGATGTTGATGCGCTTTGCATAACAATATGTCCAAAAACTTTAAATGAGTTTCTCAGGGCTTTGCTCTCCGCATGGGATTTCTGATTAGTGAGGGCCGCTTGAGTGGCTTGTCAATCTATTCCATCGTCAAGGAGTGATCAACGAGGTGCCTTCACTTGTAGACAATTTATGCTTGCTAACTCTCAGAGAGAAAAAAGTTGTCATCTGTCACTGATGGAGGCAATAAATAAAAATATCAAAGCATGACTGCAGGGTTGCCTGGTTGAGCCAATTGCTCAAGCTTGAGTTTATTTGCCATAATCCTCCATTTTCATGCTCAATGCACTATGTCTTCTCTCATGATGGTACAGTCACCTAAAGCCACATCTAGAATGAAGCGTGAACGTCAAATACCCCCTCAGGTTCTAATTAAATGCTTGGCTGACCCAGACCAGAGTTTCCCAAGCTCCAACCGACACATTTCGGACATCACCAATACTCAGCACACCTGATTCAGCTCATTAGTCACTCTATGGAGGTCCTCTTGATTCTATTAACTCAATTGGCTGTGTTAGATTAGTCAGACTACTAATATGTGCAGTACGGGTGGGGCCTTAGCAACGTTTTGGAAAAATCCTGATCCTGACTAATCAGCAGTACGGAGTAAACTGGAATTTGACTGATATTTCATTCTTAGGAAAGAGCAAAAGGGCTTAGTACTTGAGATCAACTTCAGCTTGCCTCCTATCCTCAGAATGGTTTTCCTGACAAATCCGGCCAGGCCCTTTGTCTCTTATATCAGCATGGGTGTAGTGTTTAAGTTTTTACGGTGAGTGACTCGGTTAGATTATCTATCGAGGAAATCGGTAGAGGATTAGGCCAGGACGGGAATCGTGGGTAATACACTGCTATCAAAAACAAGCATGGCAGAGTGATGGGATTCAGAGGTGACTTCTCTCAACACATTGTACGGCTCAGGGGTGGGATTATAAAGCAATTAGCTGCACTGGCTGTGATTAATACTGTGCCTAATAGGATGAGGCTGAAGATCGGATAGGGGAAGGGAGCTACCGAGCGCAAGAAACCTGGACGAAGACCAGCACAGTGCATCAATCACAGATGACAGTTGGGACAGGGTCCAGGAGCTCCATTCATCATGAGAGAGCGAGGGACACACAAAACTTAGCAAGGTAGCAGTGGAAGCATTAATTACTAGTTGTTTCAGTCATCCCTGACGATTCTGATTGTAAACTGGAGAAAGGCACTTAACTTAGATGAATCCGTTGGAAATCAAAACAATGGCATTAGAGAGATGGCCTAGATTTAACAGAAATTTCTCATGATAAAATGCTGCATTCACACTTTTACCATAAATCATTGCATAGCTAATTTTCTGTCATTAATTATTTCAATTGAAAAATGGGAACAACAAGGGGAACAAAATAGGAACAAACAGGAGCCATCCATCATGAATATACTTTTAAACCAAAAAAAGTACTGTTAGCACAACTGGGGCACAAGCACTAAAACAGTAGCCAAAAAAGAAAGAAAAAAAGCAACCAGTCAGTCAGTCATTCAAATCAATCAATCATTTATGACACAAGGCACATTGGAAACTATTGTGCCAGCACATTACTATAGACATCGCATTACTCGTTTTCATCTGTAATTTTGCATGTACACACAGACCATTATGATTTTACAGCACAATGCTGTCATATTATTTTTATATCCTGCAACTCTTCTTTGTAAATTGCTAATTAATGAAAATAAATAGTACATATACTACTATGAAAAAAACAAATTAGTCCAGCAACTTGTAGAAAGCAGCATTATGTAAATTCACACACAGTGTTTACAGTTTTGCGGAAAAAAAGACCATGATATGAGCACTTTGAATTCTGTGATAGATGATATCAACTGAAATATTATAGATTAAGTTCAAGGTATAGCTTTATCTTAAATCCGCAGAAAAAGGTGTTATTCTCTGCGGTTTCTGAAAGATCCTCAATACAATTGCACCGTGTATCTTCAAAGCTGTAGTGCGTCATGAACAACACTATAATAATGCTGATAAGATTCTTGAGAACAAAAAAAGCACAGTACCTACAGAAACCACAGCCGTCTCTTCCTTTTCTTCTCCGTTTTTTTCCTTTGTGTTCACTGGAAGGAGAGGAGAAAAGATCACATTAGCACAACAGTGGCTCAGAGATGGCCATCTCCATCACACATTATCATCTCAGCCTCAGGGCAGCGCATAAAGTCTTGAGGGTGTCTACCATTTGCTTTAAAGTGAATAGAAAAACAGGAAATGATCAGGTTGCAAAGCAGTCCAAGGCACAACTACAAACCTAGAAGTTTATCATACTATACAGGGGAAATTAAACTAGAGTAGGCTTGGCATTCATCTGTATCAGCAAATATATTAGTGTTAGTATTTCCAATAATCCATATTCAGTGTCATAAAGAAGAAAATAATTCCCAAGAGAAATGAATATACCATACTTAAATTTTTCAATTAAAGATGTTTTGAGTTACAGCTTTAAAGTAGCCTGAAGGCAGAACTGTACAGTGTGCTGATGTTCATTAATTAGCACAGCTCTAAATAAAAGAGAATTCATTGTAGAATTGAATTACAATGTCTGAATGTCCACGTGAAGACCTGTGCCGAGGAGGTCATCTTAAATTAAATATGAAGGAGAAGTAGGCTTGAGCTCAGGAGAGTTAATGGCAATTTAATATTCTGTTAATTATAAAGTGAACAGTCTTGTGGTCCAAAATTTTTAATATTCAAGGAAAGGTAAAGGAAAAGCTTTGTTAAAACCAACCTACAACACATGCCACACACACAGATATCAAACTTAAATGCATTATTCAATTTATATTATTTACAATGATATAGTATACGTTTATGAATTTGGCAAACGCTTTTATTCATTTGTTTTCCCTGGGATCAAACCCATGACCTTGGCGTTGTAAACACCAATGCTTTACTGATTGAGCTACAGGAAAGCTGTAAATATGTTTGAAAGTATAAAATAATAATTTATACAAAATATTATTCAATTAGAAAACAACTTAATCTGAAGGGATAAAATAAACAGAAGCAATTAGAAAATGCTATGAAAAATGAAAAAATGAAAAATGCTAAATTTAAATCTTAGAATGTATGCATATATTCATTCATATGTGAGGATTTGGACAAATGTCGCAAAAGCTTATCAAAAGATTTAAACTTGGTGGCTCCAATAAGCACATTACGTCTAAATGTACAGTTCAAAAATAAGAAACAAAAGATATATATATATATATATATATATATATATATATATATATATATATATATATATATATATATATATATATATATAATTACTGTTATATATATATATAAAATAAGAGCATATAAAAAGAGGAACAATTAGATGCATCACAATGGTAATACGTTTTATGTATCGCTCTTTACAACATCAGACACATAACAGTAATTAACATGATTAGCCTTTGGCTTGACTAGCTCATCAAACAGCTAATAATGTGTTGCTAATGTTACACAAACCATGTTCTCATTCGCCATCTAAAAAACAGCATACTTAGAAATGCATCACAGAAAGTGTGTGGAGGAAACCCAACGCATGTGTGTGTTGACGAGATTTTTTCCTTGTGTTTGTTTTTTGTGTTGGCCCATTAATTTGCACATGATTGTCTGAAAGCATATTAAAGACACCACATAGACATAAATAACAATAAAAACTGGATTTTCACAACAGGAGGACTTTAAATATATCCAATCTGTATGTATAAAAGATGCTTCTTGTCTGTACAGTTTTTCAAAGCACAGATATACCCAAAATTCCCTGGTCTAAAGTGCAAGCATATGAACATTTATCATAATTTACATGGCTGCAGTGCTCGCAGTGTATTAAACCCCTGGATTCCCCTATTCTCTCTACTCTACACGTGCAGACTTGAAATTAACTGTTTTCCTTTCTCTCTCTTTCTCTAATACGATAACATTTTATTTCCCCCCAGTTGCAGTGTATGCCACTCTGCATTATTTAACTTCCACAAAGCATTTTGAGACCCAAGTGATAAACATGCAGACACTAATTCTAGACAATTTATCCCCATTTAGAATGATTTATTACATACCGCTGGCCACCTACTGGATTATTTAATTAATAAGGCAGAGCTGCATGCGTGCCAACTCCATCAACCCTTCTCGAACAGACAATTTTCACCTAAATTTTTCTTGTGCAAATTCCGTAGAATAATTTACATTTGATGATTACATCCAAACAGTTAATCAAAAAGGTGTACCACTCAATTGCCAGGAAAATACAGTTGCTTTTTACAGTCAAGAAAACACTCAATCTCTTGACTTAATGAAATAAATGGACAGTCACATAACAAAAAACAAATTAAATCACTCCGAATTTGAAAAGCAAATAAAGCCAAGCTTTATTGTTAAATTTGATTTAACAATATGAGCTCTATTCCTTAATAACTCTTCACGTTGTTAGGTTATTAAGCATAATTGGCGTAATATCGTAGCTTTTAACATGCTTATCTCACATGCATCTTTTGTTTTGAGGATGTAAAGAGGTGTCATTTGGCCCAGAATACATTGTTACATATGTAGCAATACAATATCTAATAAGAATAATTGGTAACACTTTAGATTTAGATCCAATTCTCACTATTAATTAAATATTAACTATGACTTTTGCCTCAAAAAACTCCCAATTGTTGCTTATTCATAGTTAGTAAGGTAGTTGTTAAGTTTAGGTATTGGGTAAAAATAGGGTAGGATTAGGAATATGGTCATCCAGAATATGGCATTAATATATCGTTTATAAGAACTAAAGTGTTACTAAATAAGTAAATAAATAAAATATCACAACCTTGCTAATAGTGATGAACATATGGTCTGGGATGTGTTTCACTTCAAAAAATCTTAATTTACCATTTAAAAACCTTTAATCAATCAAGTCTCTAAAGTACAAATTAAATACATTACCAGAGGCTACCACTGAACTTAATCAAATCAAAAGCAAAACATATCTACATAGTTCTTTCAGGAAAGGGAGAGAAAAAAAAAAGGAAAAGGCAACTTTTCAAGAAAATGCCTAAAAGGTGTGACTAAGATTTGCAAGCATAATCATAAAAGTGTTTTATGCATTATGTTTTGTTCTTAATTGTCTGAGTTTAATAAATGAGTTTTAATAACACCTTCAGCAACCTTCAGTGTATATTGAGTTAATATTTAGGCTTAAGTCATAATTTACTACCAAAAGAAATAACCTTACCACACTTTCTTTCTTTGACATTTCATATTCACCACCCCTCGCTGATACACCACATGATCCGCTCACTTGATTCAACTTCATATTGGCCTCACAAAGGCCAAAAGCCAATGCTTTTATAGCTCATCTTGAATGAATGTTGAAGGCAGCTACAGTAAGTAAAGGGTAATGACTAAACATTTAGCAATGAAGCCCTTGTTGATTTTACCCAACCCTAGCACATAAATTGAAGAATAAGAAAACCAAACAATGGCCATATTGTGGCTTAGATTGGCTTAGATTGGATAGCCACATATTCCACTTTTTGTCAGAGAGACTGTCTTTAATTTATGTAGGATCAGTGCGCCAAGGTGACCTAGTGCTCATTAGAGAGAGCGGTAAAAAGCACATTGGACAGATGGGAAGCCACCTGTTAAAAAGCAGTTTCATGAACACAATTTTATTCTGCATTACTTTCAGCCCACCACATAATTTAAATACAACATTGCTCTCAAAAAGTTCAGGCTTTTCAAAATGGTCCTCCAACGTAAGAGGCCTACTTTTCAAACTAATGCTAATTACACAATATGAAACACCTTATATCATGGCACAAACAAAAACGTACTCGACAGTGTGGTTTCATTTAAAGACAAATATCACAAGCTAAAATCTCTTTAAAAATCTAGATTAGAACACATGTGCCAAGTTCTCAGAGCTTGTGCCATGTAGATTTTGTAACCATATTGGGTTTATTTGATTTTATTGAAAAAAAAGAAGGTTTAATTAAATTTTTAAAAAGTTTAAAAGTTTAATTGAATGTATTTGAATGTATTATTTGGATTCCTCAAATACCTGTGAGTCCTTGACTGTTAGAAACTATTAGGTCCCCTACATGCTTTCATTTGGTCTATTCTGCATTTTAGACCCTTTGACTTTGATTTTGCAGGCAAAAGTTCAAATATGAAAAATGCAATTTAAGACTAAGACGCAAAACTGTTTAATGTTTTCTTTTCAAAAATTAAATTTGTTTAAACGAGGCCATTTTTCAGGACAGTTATCACCATAACATTTTTGAATTGACATTACAGTATAAATGTAGAAATGATGTATGATTTGCATTTTATAGCTGAACAGAAAAGCTGCTTTGTGGCTGAATTAAATTTGTTTTATGAATTTGAAACAATAACAGTGTTATTGAACTGAATAGAATCTAGACTGAATTGACTTAATGACAACACTATGTTTTTTTTAGAGCTGTCTTACAGCAGAATTTGGATTTGTCTCATATTTTATGAAGTTAGTAACATAGATTCTGCTATTTTTCAGTTTATTAATGTGAAGACGCGTATACACAAACTGTATTGTATATGTAAGTGATACATAAATAAAGGTGGCTTGACTTCAATGTATTTAATTTTTGTTGTACCACCCAGACACATTTTACTTTGTGTACCCAAAACAAAAATATAAAAATAAAAAGTATATCCAAAAATATTTTATATATATATATATATATATATATATATATAATACATGAAGAGATATGAGCATCACGTCACTGACCCACACACAATAATAAAATAAATAAAATGGATCAGACAAAAAGAAAAAAAAGACAGCAGTGCAATTAAAAAGGTTTTAAGAACTGATCAAAGCTCTGTGTGACTCTTGCTGCCATGCATAATCCATAAATTCTTCTCATCTTTGCCTTAAAGCCACATAATAACCCAGCAGCCATGTCTGCTCATAGCTACACAGACAAGCTGGTTTGGGACTGGGTGGTTGTGGGAAATTATGAGAGAATAATGATCATGAATAATTAGAAAGGTTTCTGCACATAAAAAGTACTGCATTAGATACAGAACTATTGTGTTCGATGTAAGAAAAATGCACCATATTCTCTCTCTGAAAGGAACACAAGGCCACTTAAAGTCACTTTCGCTGTCAAGTTCCATACTATAAAATGACATAAGCAAAAAATCATTTTGACATGTACAAAGGTTGATGATGAAGGTTAATGCAGTTATTGGCTTTTTTTTTCTTATCAGGTCTTTTCCTCCAATAAGAGTGGTCTTCAGTAAAAGGCCACAGAGCTAATTGCAGGTTTTGATAGGCCTTATACCTCTGCTTCCTTCAACACTGACAGCACAGGGCAGTTACTGAGGCCGTGTAATTGGACCCTTTAAAAAAGGAAGAAATAGTCTAGCGGGAACATGAAAGGCAGAACAGAAGATATCATGAGACAAAAAAAATAATAAATAAATAAATAATCACCCTTATGCAGAATAAAATGCCCATTTTAAATGTTCTTAATAGTGAAGTATGTAAAAGTTTACTTGGAATAACTGTGTGTCGCAGAAGTTTCTTAAGAGTAACCATAAATATAGCGAACATCAATTACAGAGCCAACGGATTTGACATACATTTCAAAACTGTGACGGTTCATGAGTTGTCAAGGATAAAAGTGACAAATGATAAAATGCTTCCAGCATCAAAATCTAATTATTTTTGTACCACTCAAAAGTTTGCAGTTAGAAATGAATACTTATTCCAGCAAGAATGCATTAAGAGGTCTGAGGACGTTTTTGGGCCCTGGAGAGGTTTTGAAATGCTCTTCTAACCTAGAGTATTTTCTTTGAAAACAATATGATAAAAAAAAAAATATCCTGCACAGTCCTACATATAAAACATTATGTTGATTCAAATTTATTAAATTGACACTTTTTGATTAAAAAGACAATATGCAAGTAGGCGTGAATGATCATGAATATTGATGTGATTCACACCTGATGATATTAAGCCTTTTAGAGCAGTGGTTGGACTGGGGGTTGGGGACCACTGTTTTAGAGGACTATTGATGGAAACTGAGATGATAGAAAGTTAGTATATGAAAAAAATCATAGCATCGACCCCAGATGGTTAAATTGAGCAAAAGTGACAGTAAATAGTTTTACATGGTTAATAGTTGTATTTTTTTTTGCTTCTATTCGTCAAAACCATGTACACGAGGAAATGTACATGATTTTCATCAACCTGCTCCATCTAGAGTTTCATGATAGAACTTGGTGTCCGAAACTTCTGTTTGTTTTTCCAATAAATAAATTAACGTATCTACATCAGGAAAGTAGCAGATTTCATTTTAGTTGTAGGGAGTTCTAAAATCACTAATACCCTGTCGTCGATTCGGCAAAAATCTTCAGTAACATAATCCCATGGGAACAAAGAGACTGCATGGCTTCAAAATGAAAAAGCAACATGCACTTCTTGAGATCCAAAATCACATATTACCACAAATGCAATGAAAATAATGCAGTTTTCGATATTGAAAGTTACTCTTCATTAAGAAAAATTTCTTCATGGCTTTTGCACAAAGTCTAATTAAATTTCCCAAAGCATTCAGTTGTCACGCAAAGAGCTTTGGAGAGAAACAGAGAGTGTGAACACCAGATATAGGAATATAATTGTTGTCCCACTGGCCAGTTCCTCCCAGCTGACTGCAGAAAACTACAACATAATCTGGGCAGAGGTGATGCACATCATTGCAGCGATGCAGCAGAACCACTGATTGCGACGGCTCCCAAAGCGTGTTAATGTTAAACACGGGTGCAATTGCATCTCTGATAATGCACATGACTCAGAGGGACACTGTCAGCTGGAGAGAACTTTCTGGTACAGGCCAACAGAGAGAGGAGAGCCAGACAGACAGCAATTAGAAGAGTCAACATTGCCTAAATGTAACAAGCTGCAATTTGAGCTCACACGCTCGAGTCTCCCTGGAAAATGGCTAAAATGAGCCTGGCTTCAACATGATTTTGAAATGAGTATCAGGAGAGCTGGTCGGACAGTTAGATGGGCCAATACAATCAGGTGCTGTCTGAGAGAGAGAGAGGTGGATTCGCAGGCTTTAGGCTCATTTGAAGAAATGAGACAACAATGTGTACCTTATAAAGACAGCAGGAGTTGTTTGCTCTTCATAAATCTGACATAGTATTGTTGAAGAAAACGATTTTCTTCTGTGCGGAACAAACATTTAATCTCATGCTCAAACATTTTGTTAGAATATGAAGGTTTTACCTCTTTTTTTGTTATTTGTGAAGTAAAACTAAATGATTGATACTCACAAAAAACATGCCTAGGTCATATTTTTATGGCATAATTTTCATGGCATTTAAAAATACAGTTCTCCGTTATGTGTACAGATGTTTTCAAATGATTTAGTAATTTTCATAATTCTAAATGGAAACTCTATATCTGTGCATTGCCATTTTAGAATTACTGTGAGACAGAGATAAAAAAAAATCTCACAACCATCAGATAAAGATATAAACCAATTACAAGTCACTTACCGTGAGATATTGAACTCTTACTTACAGTATGTAATTTTTTTAAGCATGCATTTATTTATTTTGCACTACAATAACAAGAATCAAATTAAAAGGCTTCATTCTCTTGCATTTTGAATCATTTGAGATACACAGGGACCACACCTATGATTTCTTTGACAACCACAAATCTACTGGTGAGACTGGATGTGCTTTATGTTTCATTGTGCTGGGGTATCACTAGTGGACATTATATCATTCGGACAATCACCAGAAGACCAGTGGTCTATATCTATTCATGATGCTCATTAAGCACTGAGATGAGCCAGAAAGCCAAGGACTGTTCAGCTGAGATGTTCTGTCTTGTGTGCTCTAATAATCAAGGCCTCATTTAAAGTTGAAAAAGGCTCAATTGGATACACTAATTAATGATCCATTATTTCTTGAGAGAGTAAACATGACCTTCTTTATTAGATTTCAAAAGCTTAACCTAATGATCAATGATCAATGAGTGAAAACAAACTTTGTTGCATTATTTTCCTGTTATCCTGAAGAAAGCTGCTTTGAAACAATCTGTATTGTAAAAAGCGCTCTATAAATAAAGGTGACTTGACTTGACAAGTCCAGCATTTCAAAAAACCTACATAACACAGCAAAAAAAAGGTGTACTGGAAATGTACTGTTTTTCTGGCATGCTGCCACCCACCTCTCAGAAATCAATCGGATTGTGACCTTCGTGAGTGATGTACTGGCAGTGAGAAAAGAAGAAATGTAGAGGTGAGTGTTTAGTGCCATGCAACCAGAAGAAGGCTAAGGAGAAAGGTTTTAGTTTAGCATTACCATTCATTTCAATGGCACCTGCTCGACATAGGAAACCCTAGAAGTAAGCAAAGGGTTTTGAATATACATATTTTACATAAATGTATACATTACATTAATATTTAATGGTAATTTTGATAATTATATAATTATATACACAAATTGCTTACATTACAAGCATTACCAAGTTTGTGGTAAAAAAAAAAATCTGGATTTTTTGTTGAAAAATAATAAAATCATTAATTCTAAAGTATTTATTTTTCTAAACATTGTACATGTCTTTACCATCAGCTTTATTGAGTGTAATGTGTCCTTGCTTGATAAAAGTATTAATTTACTTAAAAAGAAAAAACTTTGTGGAATTCACTACAGTGACCTTCTGATGCCAGTTGGAATGCCTGTTCGCAAAGATTCCGGTCATGAGTTTCAATGCATTTGATAACAAATGTGCTGGAACATTTCCTAGATCATTATCAGTGAAAATGGAGTCTGCACATCACAGTTAGCGATGCTACTTCACAGGCAGCGGCTAATTACTCCAGACTTCAAAGTGGCACAGGCTGGGAGGAGACAGAGCCACAGTGGGAGACCTGACTGGGCTGACTTCATTTGGTTAAAGAAAGCACAACAAGGGGCAGTGCAGCTGAGAGGGCATTGAGATGCTCAAAGCTAGCAGCTTCTTGGATTAAATTGCCTATATTAACATGTATCTTACAAAAAAAAACTCTAAACAGAGACGGCAAATGAATCATATATTAAAATATATTACTTGAATGAGTTAATTATGCAGGTACTTAGTGCCCACATCTTCTACATTATATTGCTCAGAAAAGTCTACCTATAAACAAAATGGAGGCCCACATAATCTCCCATCTCTCCAGCAACCCATTTTGTGGAGATTGCTAGCCTCATTTCCATTAAAAGCTACTTTGCTATGCGTTATGCAACACAAACAGAAGGTAAACGGGCAAACCCTAAATGCATTTGTAAAAAAGATGTGATCGCAATCTATTCAATAAAAGTGGAAATAGAAGTAATGGGCTGGACAATGGATTGCTGGTGCGGTTGGCAGCAGGGACACTGGCATAATATCCGGCGCTCAGATGAAAACCTAGAAAACAGCCTGTGTGACTTTTATTAAAATGGAAATCCCAGGCCTCATCTTCTGAATTTTTACATCTTATCTTACAGTATGTTCACACCGCCAGCTTGAAAGTTAACATCAAATTATGGTGCTTGAGCTTGGGATCATTCAACCTTTTGAGTTTGTTGGGAAGTGGAGATATATATATAGACATAAATTGAAATCACATTATGAAATAAAGGTTTTTATCCAAAACACGGCCATGATTCTTGGCAACCCAACAATTTTTTATGAGTAAAAGATCCTTGAAGTATGTTCCCATTAATATTTTTTTTAGCACACCAGGGTAACTAGGAACATTAAATTGTGCAGCCATTGTCCATCCTTGTTTCACAAAAGTATAAATTTGAGTGTATATATACAGTAATACCTCGGTTTACGAGTTTAATTCATTCCAAGAGCGAGCTCGTAAACCAAAATGCTCGTACACCAAAACAAATTTTCCCATAAGAATGCACTAAAAATCAATTAATTCGTTCCACATGACCACAAATGCCCATTTTAAATATTTGTTTGGTTTTACCCTATTAATTGCAGTTAAAATTGTAACCATTAAGATCTCATATAAATACTAATTAATAATTGACAATTAAACCCTAGAAATACTTGACAATTTACTGTAATGCACATCAGGTTTGAGCAGCCTGCTTGGAGGAGAGAGAGGAGGGAGGAGAGGGGAGCGGGGAAAGCAAGGATGAAAGCAAATGAGTGAATTTATTATAATAGTGCAGAAAACAAAGAGTGATAATCCAGAGTTAAAGTCGTGGAACATGGGAGCCTCGAACGAACGAATTCGCGGGAGCCGCGAACGAACGAATTTGCGGGAGCCGCGAACGAACGAATTCGCGGGAGCCTCGAAGGAACGAATTCGCGGGAGCCGCAAGAGAACGAATTTGCGGGAGCCGCGAGAGAACTAGGGGAGCGCGGGGCACAAAATAACATGGAGTAAATAGTAACAGCGATTTTTTTAGATAGTTGCAGGGGCATAAATGTGAAGTGCTAAAGGGCTTTTCACCACACTGTTTGCACACGTCTTCTGGACATTTTTCGAGAAATTTCATAGAAGTTTGGATGAGAACCACAGGAAAAACTCTTTTGGCAGCATGTAAATATTTTTTGTTATAGTAGTTGTTTTTCGATTTTCAAAGAATGTGTGAAAGATTGTTAGACTAATCTTATATTGTTATGATTACCATCTTCTTGGCTAAAAGATGGTACCATTTTGAAAGACGTGAAAAACACATAGTGGCTGCTATCCGGTCCTGAAGTAAACAAGACAGCGCGGGGTTAGTTGTAACACTAAGCGGCATTGAACAAGTTACATCAATAATCATATATTTTGCATTGTATTAACCTATTAAAACGTTTTTCATGTCATTACATTGTTCAAAACACAACAAATGTAAAAAAAAATAAAGGAAAAAAGTTATGCTTATGATCATCAAGACGCAACTTTTTTAAACAAATAAAAATACGTGAATGAACTTGCATTGGATAACATGGTGTTACAACTAACCCGCTGTCTGTTAAAACGAGCCCCGCTCACGGGGTAAGAAGTCACATTTTACTCCTTGCGTTTTTGCCGATACTGCAGAGAAACGACAGGTCCGACAAACATGAAAACAGTGCTCATTTGTAGGAGAGGCTTATATGTTGTTTGTATAAGAATATGGTTTGTCTAACCCTATTACTTTGTTTATTATTTGGCTAAAACCGTGTATATTTCACTACGTGAACAATATTGATCACAATTAATTAATGTTTAGAATATGAGGTAAAAACTTCTGTAAATCACTTATAAAAATATCACTGTGGTGAATGATAGAGCCAATTAATGAGTTAAGGGGTTATAAAAGGGGTTGGAACCTCCTGACTGTGTTATGAGAGGCTGTCATTAGGATATTTCATGTAAAAATACGCACAAGGATGCTGAGCGTTAGGACTTTTTCCACACAGAACTGCGCATGGGTGAGGAAATTTTTTTCTCGTACGCCGATACAATGCTCGTACACCGATTCGACCCTCCTTGCTCGTACACCGATTTGCTCGTATACCAAGTCGCTCGTAAACCGAGGTATTAATGTATATATATATATATATATATATATATATAGATATATATAGATAGATAGATAGATAGTTTGAATTATTGGCACCCCTGGTAAACATGACCAAAGATTAATCTTATTAATAATAATATTTGAGATCTTGTTTTCTTATATTATGTGAACCTTTCAATGAGTTCATAGGAATAATAAAAAATAAAATTAAAATTATATTATTTATATATATATATATATATATATATATATATATATATTGTTTTTTTTTTTCAGCTAAAATGGGCATGTTAATCTCAAATTATTGATCAGTACATAAATACCACAATTAACTCAGTCCTTTTAAATGTCTTTTTTATTATAAGGAAAAATCCTTATAAGGATTTTAAAATCCTTAAATGTCCTTTATAAGGAAAAATCTAAAAGGCGTTAACATAAAAAGTCACGTTTATTAAATACCAAAGTGAGGCACAGACGCTTTGCTGGAGATTAAATTCAACACATTAATTCCGGTTTACAGTCTATTGAAGCCGGTGGCATAATTAAACGCAGACACTTTTTCCATGTCGCCCTTCCTCTATTTCTCCCAGGCTGTGTGTCCTCAGATACAGAAAGGAGGAAGGTACTGTCCCACAGAAGCTAGCTGTCAGTTTTGATCTGGTTGTGGATGAGGAGCCATAGCTGTCACTCAGTATCGCTCTCGCACATTATCAAAATGCAGTGATAATCATGCAGCTACAGATGAAGGAGAAAAACAAACCAGCGGTCTGCTCTGATGGCAAAGCATGCCGTCTGGAACACTCGCTTTGTCATACATATCAATTGCGTGACATTTCACAGTAAAACCCCCCTGGCTCAGACACCTACCTACAGATTCTAGCACCAGTGAATACATGCAAATAACACTTAAAAAGCGTCTGTCGTTTACCAGCAGGAACTTTCTAGATTTAAAGCAACTTTGTGGCAGATCAACACATACTATATGTATCTGTAAAAATGTTTGGTATAATGCTGTAATGTGAAGGTTACAAAAAACAAAACAAAAACAGCTAGAATATATGCTTTTATCTTTTTATCAGGGCTCATGGGTGTAAATTAGAAGGCTGTTGGATGGTGAGGATGTAAAGTAAAAATAAATACAGTAGAACCCCGACTTACGAAACGCTCTACATACGAAAAATTCAACATACGATAAAAGATTTCGGGGTTTTTTTTGCCCGAGTAACGACAAAATGATCGAGATGCGAAAAAACACTTCCGAGTTTTGTTTTGAAATTCGCACTGATTTTGGTTCGGGTTGAATGAAGGCTACAGTTTGTCCGGTCAGAACAATGATGTCTCACTCAAGGAATAATCCAAAACTGGTATTTATTAAAGGTGCATAGATGTGTGGCTACGCATGATCGATAAAACTTCAACGATTGGCACTAATTCCCTGTATTTCACTCAATAAACTATATATGCAATCTTCAGCCGATCTATTTTACCTTAATCATCCGTCAGCTCTCTCAGATGGAAAGTTTTGGATTAGTCCATTTCGCACTGAATGACAGGGATGGCTGGAATAGTCCATGTAAGAAGGGGAACACTTTTTACAATCCTGCTCTCCTATTGGTCAGCATTTTGCCGAGTTAACATAAACCTTTTTCTAATCACTCACCATGGATGTGAAGATTGTTGAGAAGTATGGACCTGCGATGCGCTTCATCCCATGCGGAATGTGGTGTTTTTGTAAGGCTTGGAAAGGATTATGCAATTAACATGTAAAAGCCTGACCGACATACGAAAAAAATCGACTTACAAAGTCAACCTCGGAACGGATTAATTTCGTAAATTGGGATTCTTTTGTACAGTACAGCATATAGAAAATGGCCCCCAAGATGAGTAAGAAAGAAGATACGAAGAAGGAGATGATAACTGTGGAATTGAAAAAAGAAATTATCAATAAGCATGAACGAGGTATGCGTGTTTCAGATCTGGCAAAGATTTACAACCGTTCGACATCCACAATCTGTAAGATATTAAAGAAAAAAGATGAAATCAAAGTGATAGTGAACGTCAGTCATGAGAGAGAACTAAAGACATTTTATCAGAAGTTCTCATGGAGGGAGATTCTTCCTCTAAGCAGTAACCCCCTCCCTCTCCTCCTCCTCTTGTCTCCTTCACGCCAGCAGCGACGCAACTCAAAGATAAAGTGCGCGTTACAGTAAATCACAGCGCATTACAGCGCATCAAGCATTTTTAGAGTTTTTTTTTATATGAGATGTTAATGGTTATAATTTTAACTGTAATTAATAGGGTAAAGCCAAAACATTTTTTTAAATCAGAATTTAAGGTCATGTGGAAGAAATCAAGTGATTTTTATTACATTCTTATGGGGAAAATTATTTTGAGTTACGAGCTCTTGAAATTAATTAAACTCATAAACCGAGGTATTACTCTATATCAAATCAATCTATAAGTATGTCCCCAAACGTCTAACATGAAAACTATTGACTGTCACTTTCCCACCTCTAGTGTCTCAATGGATTTTTTAGACAGCTTTTTAGACAGCAAGACCTGAAGAATAGGGTGTGTGGGGCTTGGTCTGATTGATCAGCTCATTCTAATGCTGGGTGACAAACTAGCAGTGAAGCAGCAGAAGCACAGCTGTTCTTCCTGCAGGTAGCAATCATAGAAGATAGCGCACAGTCCACAGCACAGAAAAATCACAGTACCCACCTGCAATTACAAACCATGCATTACATTGTAGTCCAGACTGCTGTCATCCAGTGGCTGAAAATAAATATAGATCACTATAATTAAGGAGGGAAAACATCTGTGTGGAAATATGTTAGCTACCTGGCTAGGAAGGGTAGATCGGTATAGTAAATACTTTGGGGAGTAACTCATGAGACTGTTGAGCATTCGGAAACGCAGTAGAGTGACTAGAAAAACCCACACATTGCTGATCTTTTGAATAAATGCACAGAGAGCAATATAGCTTTTCCTTAGTGTCCTGGTTTGCAATGCAAACTCATTTGCATTTTCACATTATTTATTACCTTGTAACCTAATTTCACCTAATTTTTGAAATGCACCACATAGAGTTAGTTTAACTCTTCCGCAACCATCCTTACTTCTCTTAATCTGGTTAAACCAGCACTCCTAATCCCAAACTAGTGGCACTCGCTAATCCACAACGCATAATCTGCTTTCAAGCTCTTGTAAGAGCTTTGCTTGAGCCTCATCAACAAAGTGGTTGCCAGCGCTAGCTCCAGTTCTTCTGCTGTTTGTCCAAGGGCTCCTGGTTTATCCACCTCCCTGTCTTTCTCTCCTGGAGTACCATTAACACTACAGCTACCATCCCCCTGATGAGCTCTATGCCCTTTATAGATATGAATTTGAACACAGTCCTCTCTGCAAGCCCATTAAGACAGAATGACAGCACTCAGAATCAGCCACCGCTATAATCACGCAATCAAAATGCATTATTTGGCTTCTTCAGGTGCACGTCAACGAGTACGGCCCCTCTCGCACTGTACTCAATTGAGATCAATTGGGCTCATTCTGTCCTTGTGTCTCTCTGTGGAAATCATCATTCAGCTGGACATTATCATAAGAGGACCAGAATGAAGGGAAAGTGTATAATTACAGGTGTGAAAATGATTTCTGTACCCACTAAATGCAGATACTAAAACTTTGGTTGCTAATTTCAAAGAGTATAAGTCATTTATTCTCAATGTAACCATCATACGTGTTAAAACTGCTTGTTATGCCTCAGGAGATCCCAGTGTTATATTGAAATATCAGGTTATTTTCTGTTTCTTAAAAATAGAAAAAAATATTATAAACTAAATTTCATATTCCAAACATACTTTACTAAAAATGTGAAATATTTTGGGATCTCAGAGATTTTAAACATGAATAAATGCAACAAGTTTATCACTTTTCAATCCACAAGTCACCAACATTTACCAAGATTTAATAAAGTAAAACTAACAGAAACAATAGGTTTTGGCAGAAATGTGGGATATTCATGTACAATTAGGGTATTAAATGAAATAAATATATTGTAAATAAATAGATATACAATAATAACTTGGTTTACGAGTTTAATTCGTTCCAAGAGCGAGCTCGTAAACCAAAATGCTCGTACACCAAAACAAATTTCCCCATAAGAATGCACTAAAAATCAATTAATTCGTTCCACATGACCACAAATGCCCATTTTAAATATTTTTGGGATTTTACCCTATTATTGTAACCATTAAGATCTCATATAAATACTAATTAATAATTGACAATTAAACTCAAAAAATACTTGACAATTTACTGTAATGCACTTCAGGTTTGAGCAGCCTGCTTGGAGGAGAGAGAGGAGGGAGGAGGGGCGAGCGGGGAAAGCAAGGATGAAAGCAAATTAGTGAATTTATTATAATAGTGCAGAAAACAAACAAAGTGATAATCCAGAGTTAAAGTCGTGGAACATGGCAGCCGCGAAAGAACAAATTCACGGGAGCCTCGAACGAACGAACTCGGGGGACCCGCGTATGAACTAATTCGCGGGAGCCGCGTACGAACAAATTCGCGGGAGCAGCGAACAAACAAATTTGCGGGAGCCGCGAGAGAACTAGGGGAGCACGGGGCACAAAGTAACGCGGGGTAAATAGTAACAGCGATTTTTTAGATAGTTGCACGGGCATAAATGTGACGTGCTAAAGGGCTTTTCATCACACTGTTTGCACACGTCTTCTGGCCATTTTTGGAGAAATTTCATTGAAGTTTGGATTAAAACCACAGGAAAAACTCTTTTGGCAGCATGTAAATAAGCATGTAAATATTTTTTGTTATAGTTATTTTTTGATTTTCAAAGAATGTGTGAAAGATTGTAAGTCTAATCTTATATTGTTATGATTACCATCTTCTTGGCTAAAAGATGGTACCATTTTGAAAGACGTGAAAAACACATAGTGGCTGCTATCCGATCCTGAAATAAACAAGACAGCGCGGGGTTAGTTGTAACACTAAGTCGCATTGAACAAGTTGCATCAATAATCATATATTTTGCATTGTATTAACCTATTAAAACGTTTTTCATGTCATTACATTGTTCAAAACACAACAAATGTAAAAAATAAAGGAAAAAAATATATTTAATTTATAAGTTATGCTTATGATCATCAAGACGCAACTTTTTTAAACAAATAAAAATACGTGAATGAACTTGCATTGGATAACATGGTGTTACAACTAACCCGCTGTCTGTTAAAACGAGCCCCGCTCACGGGGTAAGAAGTCACATTTTACTCCTTGCGCTTTTGCCGATACTGCAGAGAAACGGCAGGTCCGACGAACATGAAAACAGCGCTCATTTGTAGGAGAGGCTTATATGTTGTTTGTATAAAAATATGGTTTGTCTAACCCTATTACTTTGTTTATTATTTGGCGTGTATATTTCACTACGTGAACAATAGCGATCACAATTAATGTTTAGAATATAAGGTAAAAACTTCTGTAAATCACTTAGTTAAGGGGTTATAAACGGGTTGGAACCTCCTGACTGTGTTATGAAAGGCTGTCATTAGGATATTTCATGTAAAAATGCACACAAGGATGCTGAGTGTTAGGACTTTTTCCACACAAAACTGCGCATGGGTGAGGGAAATTTTTTCTCGTACACCGATTTGCTCGTGTACCAAGTCGTAAGAAAATATACACAACTTTTAATTTAACATTTAACATTTTGACATTGTATTTTACAACATAAATTTACATCTGCATCCCAACTCAAGCTACTGCTACAGACACTCCACTGAAGCTACTTTTGCAGTTCTAACAGACAAAACATTTAATATAAATTTGCGAAATTTCATATTCTGATGATAAAACCACAATTAACTTTGTACTTTCACACTGGAGGAAAAATCTCGAAAGAACTAAAGTAATCTAAATTACCATTATTTTTATGCATACATCCTTAGGGTCATTGGAGACAGATGTACAATGAATGAATGAACAGAGGAATCTAGAAAGTAATCAAGGAAATCAATCAATCAATCTGGCATGCAGTAGGACAATGGTTAAAATGTAGTAAAGGCTTGAAAACTTCAAATGCTGTCCCAACTTTGTGGATTTAAGCAAGAACCCTGCCTTAGATCACACAAATTTAGAAACACAGTTTGTAACGAAGACATCAACATACGAGACTATTTCTGAACCCAATGCTAATATTTTACATTAAATAAAACACACTTAAGCTGAAGCTAGATAAATGATCACGTGACTTGATATGTAAAATGAATGAGAAGCAAACTGGATAGACTCCTAGAGTTGAGTGCAATGTGTGATTACAGTTAAAATGCAAATGATGATTAAAATGCACTTCACTCGTGTTTACAGAGATGGTGAAAAAGATTATTATTTCTGAATGGTCACAGATGGCAGATGAAAAGGTAAGAGGGAAGAGAAAAAATATACTGGGCACTACTCATTTCTGAAAAGCCTTGAGAAGCTAACTTTGTGTAAAAGAGATGCTTCAGTGGTTGCTAGGAAACCGATGTCGAATTCAGTGTGCTATGTGAAAAATAGGACGCAACCACACTTTTTCGCATCATCATTTTGACTGAAAATACAATCTGAGCAACTTTGCATGCTATTGAACCGAAAATATCTTTGTAGATGCATCTAATTCATCTATATGTAATTTAGGAGAGGGATTTGTGGGTTTTATCCTACTTAATGAACTCACCCATTGTTGTTATACAGTTATTCTCTACAACTCCACAGAAATTGAAAATAGAAGAGAAGCATATTCATAGTCTGACAGTTCGAGTGCAGTTGAACACCACAAGGAATCTTACGATAAAACAAAAACCGGATTACATTAACAGCAACTACAAGTGATTGCTAAATTTTCTTTTAAACTATAGGAAACACTTCTGCATTGTGATTTGATCTGCTACTTTTTGGTAGTCCGCAAAGTTCCTGTCATTTTTACAGTTGATCTAGCCCAGATTGCCTCTCTCTATAGCGAGAGGGTGAGACATATTAGAGATGGCCTGGTGCAAAGGGAATAAAAGGCATGCTTAACAGAAGCCATTGTGAATGAAACTACAATGTGCTTGAAATGGAGAAGCACGAAGCTTTCCATCCGAAAAGGCTGCCCCCCGATGAAGTGCGTGAAATTTCTGCAATACGCACCAAACCCTGCTATTTAGCATGTGCTTTACCCTGTGTGCGCTCATGAATACAGAGAGATATCAGAGTTGCAGAACAAGTAGTCTAGAAGAGTGCCATTCGTTTTGTAGTCCATCTTTACAAAAATTAGATCTTAAGAATATTGTGAATAGGTATAAAGTGTTCAGAAGAGACCTGTTCTTCAAAATCAGTGTGAAATTGCCTGCTGGTGGTGTTGGGCTTGCAGAAAATCTGAAGTTTGCAAGGGGCTGGTAGGTATAAGTTACTCATAAATCCTATTTAAAGCATTATAGGATAGTATTTTTAAAAGAAAAATTTACTTAAAAATGAAAATGCTGCCATTTTTCACCCTGTTGTTTCAAACCCATGTGATTTGGAGAAAGATTGCTGGAATAAAAAGTTTAAAAGTATAATGAGGTATACGCCAAGCAGAGTTATGTTGGTCAATTTGGCGAATCTGCATGACCAGCTTAAACCAGATATGTATCCTGCATATGTATCTTTCAGTGTTATGCAAAAATGCAGATTGCATGGATTCCTACTGAAATTACTCATCCAAACTGGTTTTGTGAAATGAGTAATCAATTTATTGAAAGAAAAATCTCACTTGGGAATAATTTGTAATATATTTAGTTTTTGTTCCACACAAGGCTTAAGAGGACTACTTAGTGCACGTCATATAGACTAACCCCCAGTTTTAGAGCTTGATCATGCAGTTGTCATTCACTCTCATTATCTTCTTATTCTCTTATTCTAAGATTCACTGTTTGTGTTTCAGATAAAAACAGATATTTTATGGGTTTGAAACGATATGAGGGTAACTAAATGTTGACAATTTTTACTTCTGGGTGAACTATCCCTTTAATGAGATCCCCTGAAATTTCACTCTTGCAGCATTTGAGAATACTCTTCGGATTCTTTGTTTGTGCTTTTCAAAGTGTTTGTCCATCTGTTTCTCTGAATCTTCCTGTGTGTGTGTGTGTGTGTGTGTCTCCTGCTGGCATAAACCCAGATACAGTTTTGCGCGCACACACACACACACACACACAATCTCTCTTCAGAAAATGATTCCAACAGAATGCAAAAAAAAAAGCTCTCAGATCGACACACGGAGGGTAAATTTGAAAACCAACATGAAAATACAACCCAGTCTGGGGGAGGTAACCAGATTACCTAGTCGAACCATTTGCAATCAGATTTCAAAGGGAGGGTTTCTGATTTCGTAATTATATAGTTCACTTTGGGGCTTTTTTGTACACTGTTGTTTCCAGTTGATGTCAGCTGAAAATGTAATTTCACAGACAGAGCAAGTTACTACATTTTGATACCATGTATGACAAATCATTCACAATCATTAAAAAAATATCATGTTGATTCTAAGAAGTTGTCAGCCTGCAACTACAGCTTCAGAATCCAAAATACTTTCCTGCTCCATGCACTTAGGCAAGATTTTCCATCAAATGTGATTTGATTTACACCAGCCAGATCAAAACATCCATCACTGGATTAGTCGCTCAATCTTATTAATTTATAAGTCTATCTTTGGCCTGGGCCGAATGATTAGCTGGATGTTTAATGCGTACGTGGGTTTAGTGAGGAACATGGCGACAGCAGCATCTGAAAGCCCTGTAGATTAGAGCTGTTAATCTGGTTTGGGTGACAGTGGTCTGGCTAGACTCAGGACTGCAGCTGCCACCAGAGGTCTAGGGGATTAAATTAGAGCCAGCAGGCAGGAGGGGACTGGGTGGAGATGTGTTTATCTGCGCTCTTGTTCCATCTGAACTTCCTTGTTCATCCCTTACTTCTTTACTGTCCATCAAAACTATGAAATGGCATGATTGGAAATGTAGGAACATGATTTCAGGATTTAAATCTTAAACTAATCAAAACTTCTTATATTTGGCATAACACACTGCACACGATTTCACATTCTGAGGTGCATTTTGGGATTGTTTTGGTTTTAAACAGAAGTAATGGAGTTCACACATATGCTGAATTTAACCTTTTGATTCGACAGGTTTATATGTTGTGTAGAAAATATAAAATTTTAACTTAAGGCATTTACTTATAACCTAAGGCTTACGATAATGTGATACAAATTTAATAAGGTGTGTCCAAAATTTTTTACAAAGTCTGTTATTATCATTTTCTAGCATATTGTTGAAGTTCTTAGCTGTTTTATGAAATGTTTTGTGTATAGTCTGAATTTGGCAGCAACTGTACATCCCAACATCTATTAATACAAAATAATAGGCACCTATGAGTCATGTCTAATAATCATCTCTCAAAAGTTAAAGTTAAAATCAACCTTTAAAAAATTGAAAGAAGTAAAATCAATGTTTCATTAAAGGTAAAGTCATCTAATGGTTGACTGATTCAATTGTTAGACTTTATGCATTACAGGAAAGTAGAAAAACAAGTCTGTTGATGATGTAATATTTTGAAGGGCACACCATTTTTGGTGAGAGAGTGATGAAGAATGAGGTCAAGTATAAAAAAAACATCAGTCAAACAAGATTCCACAAAGGGCAGAGAAGAACATCTACATTTATTTATCCCAACACAGTCCACACAGATTCAACATTTGTAGGTGAAAGTACCACAGAAGACATTCTCGCCAAAGGCCTACTGCAAATAAAGCAATCATTGCCATTAAAATTTTATTTCAGGGAAATTATTTGCTTGCAGGTGAATTTAGATTATATTCAATTTCCTTCAAAATACTGGGTAGGATAACAATGTCTTTCCAGAGCAACATCTGAGAGGGGCTATTATCCTTTTCATTTTTTAACAAAAATGATGAAATGTAATTATGAAGTTGAATACTGAATGGTGCAAAGATAAGAACTGCAAACAAAATTTGTTCTCCCATCAAATTGTTCATACAAGTGGACGTAATGGACTTCATATTGAAAAGAATACATTTAGAAAACATTTTCACATGGCAAAGCACAAAATGCACACAAAAGTTGAATAAAATCACCTGACTGAATAACAAATAAATAATCAAAACATAACAATATGAGCATGTTCCCATGTTGTTTTATTTTTATTTATTTTTTTATTTATTTTTTTTTGGGGGGGGGGGGGGGGGGTATGGTACTATGGTAACATGCTGTTTGCTTGGACAAGCAAAATAAGAGAATGCTAGGAGAATACTAAACGATAATACAGTGGTACCTCGGTTTACGAGCGACTTGGTATACGAGAAAATCGGTGTATGAGCATGGAGGGTTGAATCGGTGTACGAGCTTTGTATCGGAGTGCGAGCAAATTTTTCCCTCACCCACGCGCATTTTCGTCCTAACGCTCTGCATCTTCACGGCATTTTTACTGGAAATATCCTAATGACAGCCTCTCATAACACAGTCACGCAGGCCCAACCCCTTTATCACCCCTGGCTTAAAGCATTCATTCTGTCAGCCTCGCTCTGTCAGCAGTTTAACTTCTCTTAGCCTCTATTGTTCACGTAGTGAAATATATATGGGGTTCATGAATTAATTGTCTCCTCACTTCTCTCCACTCTGGAGCTCGCGTTGGCGAGTCTCCCGGCGCTGGCGTTGGTGTCGCGCGAGTCTCCCGGCGCTGGCGTTGGTGTCGCGCGAGTCTCCCGGCGCTGGCGTTGGCGTCGCGCGAGTCTCCCGGCGCTGGCGTTGGCGTCGCGCGAGTCTCCCGGCGCTGGCGTTGGCGTCGCGCGAGTCTCCCGGCGCTGGCGTTGGCGTCGCGCGAGTCTCCCGGCGCTGGCGTTGGCGTCGCGCGAGTCTCCCGGCGCTGGCGCTGGCGTTGGCGTCGCGCGAGTCTCCCGGCGCTGGCGCTGGCGTTGGTGTCGCGCGAGTCTCCCAGCGCTGGCGTTGGTGTCGCGCGAGTCTCCCGGCGCTGGCGTTGGTGTCGCGCGAGTCTCCCGGCGCTGGCGCTGGCGTTGGTGTCGCGCGAGTCTCCCGGCGCTGGCGCTGGCGCTGGCGTTGGTGTCGCGCGAGTCTCCCGGCGTTGGTGTCGCGCGAGTCTCCCGGCGTTGGTGTCGCGCGAGTCTCCCGGCGCTGGCGTCGCGCGAGTCTCCCGGCGCTGGCGGTGGTCGCGCGCGCGTCTCCAGTTCCACAACTTTCACTCTGGATTATCACTTTGTTTGTTTTCTGCACTATTATAATAAATTCACTCATTTGCACTTGAATCCAGGTTTTGTGTTTTCCCCCTCCCTCGTCTGTCTCTCATCTCCTTCATGCCAGCAGACGCTGCTCAAAGTGAGTCACAGTAAATTGTCAAGTATTTTTAGAGTTTAATTGTCTAAAGTTTAATTGTCTGTTTAAAGAGTATTTATATGAGATCTTAATGGTTATAATTTTAACTGTAATTAATAGGGTAAAATAAAAACTAAATATTTAAAATGGGCATTTATGGTCGTGTGGAACGAATTAATTGATTTTTAATGCATTCTTATGGGGGGGAATTGTTTTGGTGTACGAGCATTTTGGGATACGAGCTCGCTCTTGGAACGAATTAAACTCGTAAACCGAGGTATTACTGTATACAGTTTAATGTATGTAGGTATAATGTATAGCTTATTCCACACTCAAGAATTGTATAAAAGCACAACATTTTGTTATAATTGTGAGTTACACAATTAAAAATAAACCTGTTACAGTTTGCCTTGTAATAATGCGCATTTGTCTAGGTTAACATCAGAGTGAGTGGCCATTTAAAGTGGGAAACAAAAGGGACAAAAGGGAAACGTTTTGACTTCCTGCCTGACATATTGTAATTACCACGAGGACCCTCCATTAAGGATGGCTTTGCTTTTTTCTGTAAAGTTTTTTCTGCGACAAACAACATTTTGGTCATCTAAATTAGAAAACTATTAGGAGGAAGCCCTAATCAAATACTATGGTATGGTCATGGTCCACACTCTTCTTCAGAAGACAGTTTAAAGCCACTCAGAGAAAGACAATCACCTTCCTCTCATGGTCTACCGTGTGAAAGCTACTCCGCTGTCCCCCTGAAAATATTACAAAGCTTTTTTTTTCAATTTCCTTTAACAGAGCCTGGTTTCTAATCAAAGGTTTAGAAATGTAAAGCAAATTTCATTACAAGGAAAAATCTGTGATCATTTTCAGTCAAATACATCTCAAATTGAGTTTCTGGCTGATTAGGGTATCTACAGTAACACTGAACCGCATGTATCTGGGAACAAAGCTTAATTTCCTATTTCGTTACAATAATAAAGGCAATCAAGCCCTTAAAGGTGGTCTAATGATCATCCACGTATACAAGTGTTGTCTCTCATTCCTAGTTATTACTTTTGACATTTTAATCAGGCATCTATTCAGATGTACAACATGGCTATGGTTCTGGAGACCACTCAGCAAACTGTAAAAAAAGCTGAATTTTGGATGGCAAGAAAAGAAATAATGATTTCCCCTCCAACCTCCATTTGCCTGTAATCAAATCTGCAATATCATGGGGTGCAAACGTGAGGTGGAACAATTTTAAGCCTTGGTAATCTTGGGTGAACTTAATAGCTTCAAAAATGTAGCTTTTCCTTTATTCTCCAATAATAAGATACCCATGTTCAGAAAGTGAAATTTCATCATTACAGTTGGACTAATTTGCTATTATTACAAAACACTGTGCTGTCAAACATGAAATCAGTCCATTTGTAGAGACCGGATTAATTTTTACTCAAGTAAATGTTTATTAGGGTAGCTTTACTTCTTAAAAACTATTTCTGTATGGGAATATCTTGGGTACAAAACACATTGACGAAGTGATGAACACTATACACAGGGTTAAATGAACAATAAGGGTTTCTTTCTGCATTCCTGGTTGGGCCAGTAGTAAAAATTAACTAAAGTTAGTAAAATTATGAAAAGTATGACTTAAAATGAATAGTTTTTATATTTACAATGCAATATTTGTTTTCAAAATAACTATTAATTAATAAATTATAATAAAGAAATAAAACCTGTAAATGTATCCATTGGTGTCTCAACTATTTGTTTGTTAGGTTTTTTGCTAGTATGGTATAGCTGGAAATGATTGTTTTCATAATTACACATGGAACTCCAGAAAGGAGTCATTTATATTCTACTGCCATTAAAAACCTGTTGAACACCCTCCAGGTAAAGTTAAACAGTAAATAATTATGAAACACACACATGGGAAAATTTATAAAAAATGGTGATGTCCATAACTCGGGGACATTTTATCACAATTGATAGAGTTATTAAATAAACAAGTCCAATCAAGGCGTGAGTTCATCCATCAGATATTTTAAACAACCAACAAGGATTTTAAATGCTCAGTACAGAGAGCATGTATGAGCCGTGCGCCTCCACCGCATCACATCTTACACCCACAAATCATTTCTTCGTCTCTGTGAGTAAACTAAACCCATCATGATTATAGTTCACTGTGGCTCTCACATTATATGATGAGGCAGACAATGAGTCCTGAAAATGTGCAGGTGTCAGTTTGGTTATAGAATGGTTGTCACGCGTGTAAAAAACGAGTCTTCTTGTTACTGGACTTCTTAAAATTACAATCGCCCAGAGACAACTAGCCCTGGTCTCCTATTACAACTGACAAATAACACGCTTTAAAGATATTCTTCAATATTAATTGAACAACCAAACATCAAACTAAAATAACACTGAAACTAAACATTATTGTTACTTACGTATAGATAATGACAGGCTTATGTAGCCAACTTTTGAGGTCAAAGAAAATGTATGTGCAATATTGTAAATCTGTGTAATGTGTAAATGTCAGGTAATACTCTTAAGCGCTGTTTTTTTTTCCCACTAATGAATATTAGCTGAGGTGTTCAGTGGAACATGAACACCTTAAAGGGCATGTATACACTCATTACACCAGATTGACCTTAGCACACAGATGCTTTTCAAAATGCAGACGGTCCTCAGCAGGGTCTGTACTACGGGGGTCCCAAGGGGCCCACAGACAATTATCTCCTCATTACCCTCCAGCACTTACGCAGCTCACACTACAGTCCTCACCAGCGCAAACATCATGAAGGAATTAGCATTAGCATGCTAACTCAATATCACAGCATTGCCCGCCGTTTGGCCATTTCATTTGGGCTTGAAGCCGCTCTTGTGTGAGCTGACTAATGAGATAAATACCCAGAACACATTATATTGTTTTGCCTCAGCAAGAGCATTTGTTATCGTCATCCTTGGCCGTTCAGACAGAATTTCTCTAGAGAGCGGAGCAAACAAGCAAAAGGAGGCGAGGACATGCATTTCCTGCCTTTTGAGACCCCAAAAATAAGTGGTGTTTGAGGAGAAGAAGTAGATCTCCATTCTTTATCCCCAGGTCCCAACCATCACTGCTTTCATGAGATAGTGGTTTTAATAGAAGTGCTTGCTGCTTCCCAGCTGGGGGTTGGCAGTGTATTTACAATGATACCTCGGGTAATGGAGTGCTCCCGGTCAGACCTCGTTTCTACGTAATAAAGCGAAGAGGCGGCATTTAATCGGCTTCCTCACATCTGTTGTAAATAAGCTTGTGTTTAACCGATTCAAAAGGGATCATGTTTCAATGAATCACAGGAACACACGCAAGCTGTTTATTTCAGTTCTCTGATTACTGGGACATTCGTCTAGTCCTAATAAAACCAATGACCCCTTGGAGGAAGTCAAAGCAGGAACACTGTTACATATTGATGTCTGGTCTGCAATAATATCCACATAATACTACATTAATCTATATATTTTATATTGTCATTAAAACACTAAAACAACCATTGTTGAAAATGGACTGCTATTGAAGACCACTGCTTTTTAAGTCTCATTAAAACATGTCTAGTTCATATTTTACACCAAAACCACAACAAAAAAGATTTTTGGATTGTGCCATTTTCAAAACAGCAATGCACATTTCCTCATAAAATTCTCATTACTTTAATGCACCCAGGTGTTATGTTAGAATGTTAAAGTCTTCTCGATGTATATTAGTAAAAAATAAAACAAACATAAAAAAACAATAAAAAACATTTCACAGATAGTACTATTATAAATTGACACTTAGCAAGTTCATATCCCATTTGGGGTACTTTTATTCAGCAAGGATGCATTATATTGACATGTTAAAAGTGAAACGTTACTGATTAAAAATGACAGAGCACTGACAGATTATTAGATGATAAAAGTACAACCATAGTTATTTTCATGCAGCCTTTAAATATTATTTGATTGTATATTAAATTATATCTGATTAAATAGTTTAAAAATATATTTCTTTTGATTCCGCTGAGTTTGATTGGCTGTATCCTGTGCCGAAACCAATGTCAGGCAATCCTTTCATTTGATGACGTTCAATTTCCTGGTGTAATTTGGATTTAATGTCTATTGGCAAAGGCAAAATGAACACTGTAATTTCCAAATGCCACATTACATTCATTATAAATGCTTGGTAAACAAAAGATCCTGGGTTTCTACTGAGCTCAGGCAAATCCAAGTGAGTCTGAATCAATCGTATCCTATTTGCACGTCTAGAGTTTGGATGCTGTAATTAGTGTTGTGCGATGGAGCCCTCTTCAGGAAAATCACATACTGATTGCTCATTACAGCCTAATGAAAATGTAATCAGCCATAAATGAAAAGCATTTTGATATTTTTATCACTATCCATGAGCAGATGCAGGTTTTATACTGTAAAGTTATGTCTAATCTTTAGAGTGGAAGGTATCAAACATGTTTGTGTGATTAGATCGGTTTCCCAGCTGCTAGAGAATTTCACACTCCATAGGCAACACCATCTCTGTATGTCTAGAAGACTGATTTCATTATGACATTTGGATTGCGTGAATATTGCGCATTCCGTATCTAGTCCATTGCACATTAAGGCTCTCTCAATTTCTCTTTTGCATGGTTCGGTGGTCTAGACGCAACAGGGATGTTGGTTATGTAAACCTTCTTTTTGTGTTGTGTAAACTAGTCTGTGCCTTCCATTTCAGTATAGCTCACTCCTGTGATGGGAATATGTAACAGACAGGTTATGAAACAAGAAGCCACAGCAGGCATTCCCTTCGATGTGAAAGCTAAGCGGATCCAGACAAAACAAAGATTAATCTTCAATCAAATTACTCAAGATATATATTTCTAATGCTTATTGGTCCCAAATATTTGGTAGATAATATTCAGGAGACCAATACATAGAAATGTAATGTCATATGAGAAAATAAATTATTCAAAAGATTTTATTTTAATACAGATTTTATCTCTGCAGCCTGTAATATTCTTTCTCCAAAAATCCCAAAAATACAAAACATCAGTGCAAACACAGATACACTCACCTAAAGGATTGTTAGGAACACCTGTTCAATTTCACATTAATGTAATTATCTAATCAACCAATGACATGGCAGTTGTTTCAATACATTTAGGTGTGTGGTCCTGGTCAAGACAATCTTCTGAACTCCAAACTGAATGTCAGAATGGGAAAGTTTTAAGTGTGGCATGGTTGTTAGTGCCAGATGGGCCGGTCTGAGTATTTCACAATCTGCTCAGTTACTGGGATTTTCAGACACAACCATTTCTAGGGTTTACAAAAGAATGGTGTGAAAAGCGAAGAACATCCAGTATGCAGCAGTCCTGTGAGCAAAATGCCTTGTTGATGCTAGAGTTCAGAGGAGAATGGGCCGACTGATTCAAGCTGATAGAAGAGCAACTTTGACTGAAATAACCGAGTTATGCAGCAAAGCATTTGTGAAGCCACAACATGCACAACCTTGAAGCGGATGGGCTACAACAGCAGAAGACCCCACCGGTACCACTCATCTCCACTACAAATAGGAAAAAGAGGCTAAAATTTGCTTGAGCTCACCAAAATTGGACAGTTGAAGACTGGAAAAATGTTGCCTGATCTGATGAGTCTCGATTTCTGTTGAGACATTCAGATAGTAGAGTCAGAATTTGGGGTAAACAGATTGAGAACATTGATCCATCATGCCTTGTTACCACTGTGCAGGCTGGTGGTGGTGGTGTAATGGTGTGGGGGATGTTTTCTTGGTACACTTTAAGCCCCTTAGTGCCAATAGGGAATGGTTTAAATGCCACGGCCTACCTGAGCATTGTTTCTGACCATGTCCATCCATTTATGACTACAACGTACCCATCCTCTGATGCTACTTCCAGCAGGATTATGCACCACGTCACAAAGCTCAAATCATTTCAAATTGGTTTATTGAACATGACAATGAGTTCACTGTACTAAAATGGCCCCACAGTCACCAGATCTCAACCTAATAGAGCATCTTTGGGATGTGGGGGAACAGGAGCTTCGTGCCTTGGATGTGCATCCAACAAATCTCCATCAACTGCAAGATGCTATCGTATCAATATGGGCCAACATTTCTGAAGAATGCTTTCAGCACCTTGTTGAATCAATGCCACATAGAATCAATGCAGTTCTGAAGGCGAAAGGGTGTCAAACACAGTATTAGTGTGGTGTTCCTAATAATTCTTTAGGTGAGTGTATATATATATTGGAAGAGGAATGTATCATTTATAATAAAAGTTTTTTTGCACCTAATGAAAAATAAAATTAAGATTCATACTATAATCAATTCATAGAACGTCACAAACACAAACCCAAAGTTCTAAAACAAAAGAGTTATTTATAAAAAGCTGGATTCAGATGTACATATTTTTATCAAAACATTTTGTAAGCACAGTGTTTGATTGACGCAACAGACCAATTGGATTTGAAGTCTGCAGAGCTTAGAAAACAAAACGACTGGAAAGCGTATTGAATTCCTGTACCTCAAGCTCAACTGCTCAGCAAGGCGTTAAGTAAACGCCTTCACATCTGAATCCCAGACAAACCTCTTTATTAATTATTCATGAAAAACATCAATATTTCACAAGCATTTACCCAGTTTCACTGAGCTTCAGTTTGATTAGTTTAGTCTTAACCTGAATGGTCAATTGAAGTTTTCTTTTGAGGTGCATAGCAGACCAAACGGAAAATGCTCCTTAAGAAGTCCTGAAAAAAAAAAACAGTCTGACATTTTGCCCCTTGAGACGAACACTCAATACCAAGGCCAATAAATCGTCATGATTGCCTCATCAAGCCAAAATGCTGAAGGGTTAGCAGCATTCATGGATGAAAGCCTAGAAAGTCTGTCATCTTGCATCATTACCGTTCATGCCATCCGATTGGCCGCTGCTTGATGTTCTCATTTAATCGAGGTCAAGGCTTTGCAGCTGTAGACAAACAAACGGTCGATTACCAATGATACTCATACTGATTACACCAGTAGCTCAGAAGAAAAAGAACTTGAAATATCAAGGTCAGCAGGTTGTCATAGTTTGGGGTGAATCGCTGTTTTTTAATCTCCTTTGTAATGGAAAGTTTTGTTTTCATCAATTCTTAAGATCAATACCTCATTGAAGTGCAGTCCTGAGGGTTTCCGTCTCAGCACTAATTCTGCCCATTGCTGCTTCTGCTGCACTTCTCAGGAAAATAGGGAGTGACAGAGGGTCAACACTGCTGGGTTCATCTTCCCCTAACCTTTACGTCCCCTTTGGGGATCTGTCTTTTTCACTGGGACAGGATGTAACCCAGGCACAGCAGAGGCCAAGAACAAAAAGAAATGTTGCAACATGACGCAGCCGCCCACCTCTGTCTCCCGCAGCTCTCTTAACCGAGCTCTTCAAAGTCATTTCCTCAAATTTGGAACAATAAGTACAAAGTGCTTTAAACATAGTGTGTTTAATACACCACCTTCCTCTCAACTGGAGCACAATTTTAGCAGCGGTGGCCAAATGCTCAAACACAATTATTTAAAGTATGTAATGAAATAACAACCAAAGGGTGAAGAAAGGGCAGAAAAAAATCAAAAAAGAAATTTCCTCTTGTTTTTTTTTGCCTGAATACGTCCAAAAAGTGAGAAAGTGCAATGTGTGATTGATAGCAGCGATGAAGACAATGTGGAAAAAATACTCAAGGTTGAAACAATGACCATTGAGGCATCGGCAGAGGAGCTAGAATGATTGATATGGGTGACAATGCGAAGACCCCAGGCTGCAGCACAGCCACCAGTCTCTGCGCCCAGATGAGGCTTTGGTATTCTGTCTACACCATCTGATCATCAAGGAAAGACAAGGGCTGGTGAAAATGATGGGTGAGAAGTAGTCTGTGCTGTCAGTTCTACTTTTCATTGGATACAGCTGTTGAGTTGTATGTTTTTTTTCCAGCAAAAAATCTGTGTGGCGCACACCAAGTCAACGGTCGGTCATCGGGCAGCGTTGGGCCATTTTTGAGCATCGGACAGCACCGTTTTTTCAGTGTGATTCGCACCGCTGGCTCTAATTGGATGTAATCGGATGAATCATACTTTCACCATGACTGATATTCAAAATGATAAAGTAAGCACTGTTGTATTGACGGTTTGTATATCTGCAGTTTTTTGAATGATGAAAACAGACTATTGAGACCTGCTGATATAGACATATTTACTTAAACCCAGGCGCAGAACTGAAACAGTAGCCTTTAGTCTGTTTGGTGTGTTCAAGCAATCTGTGGATGACAGCACAGTCTTTTCTCACTTTTCGTTGACTTGGTGTATCCTGGGCTTAAGGCTCATTAGTGTTGCTCACCTAGTATGGGCTTAAGGGTCCAACAGAAAAACAAAACTGAACAAAACAGCACAACCCCCCCCCCCCCCCCCCCCCCAGAAAATGCTATACAAGCAAGGAAAATATAATGAAACGAAAATGCTTAGCCTATTAAATTTAAGCTGTAAATGTGGGAGATTCAATGCACATAATATTTTTCTAAAGTCGCAATATTAACTACAAGCTTCAGTCTGCATTATTCAAAGCCCACAGCAATTATGCACCTGTGAGTGACAGGAGAAAGCAAAAAAATGTAGAAAAATCACATTGTATTATGCAGCACGTTGTCTCATCTTTTGCTGTCCCTGTTTCTCTCACACACACACACACACTCTCTCTCTCTCTCTCTCTCATTACCAGCACTACCCATGCCCTATACTGTTTTAGTGAGCTATTTGAACTGGTAACTCCCCAAGGTCGACCAACATCTCCACCAATGGCGACAGCCACAGCCCCTGCTGACAGCCAGTCACACTTATATTTAGCCAGAGAGGAAGAGGAGGAGGAAGAGGTGCCAACCGAATAAACCCACTTCCCCTCTGTGCAGGAGATACATCCTGTAAGATCTGACTGCCTGCATCTCTCACTTTCACAGTCTCTCTCTGACCCAGAAAAACAGCCCCGGCACGACAAGGCAATACAGGAGTGCAGACACACCTAAATATAAATAACTTTGTGCCACTTACATGCCTAATGTAGAGTTTAGAGTTGGTTTGGAATGACTGCAGTTTATGTATTATGCCGTTGCTTTAACTTTTGAGTAATTATGACAAATATGCTTATCTAATGTTATAAAATCACAAAACAACTGATATATTCTGGAAACATCGAATTAATACAGCCTATGGTGGTCATTTAATACAGCCTATGGTGGTCTTTATTCTGGCCAACACCTTTATGTGACTCGAGAAATATGCATTTAAAATTTTCCCTACATGGTAATACTGGTAGGTAATTCAGACCTACTAGAAAATCTGTAAAATCAACTACAAACAGCTGCTATTTTTAGTTAGATTTAGTTACTCTTTAGTAACTCTTTTCTCTAACCGAAAAGAGACAGAGAAAAATAACTAATGAGCTCGAAGAAAAAAACTAGAGGGTCATTTCTCAAGCACCGCCCAGGGAATAAATAATCAACTTGATTTGGTCCAATGCGGCCAGTCACGCTCCATTGTAATTTGAGGAGCCGTTAGGATTAGTTTAAAGCGTGAAATTAATAAAGGGCAAACTGAATGTGATAGAAAGGTGGAAAGAATTGAGATGAAACAGAAGGCAAGGGACAGACGAGGGGCCTAACAGAGAACAAGATGTGTGTGTGTTGTGGGGACAGACTGGAGGGCAGTGGGAGGTTTGGCACAAGGACAGAGATTACAGCAGCATACTTGGGGGAGGTCTGAAAGGAGAATGCTTTGACCTTTACGGGCTCACAACACAGCCAGTACCATATTCACAGAGAGGAAGACTTGATAGTTTAGAAGTGCTAGTCTCATGGGTGGTCAGATCATGGTAGATTAGATTTAAGTGCTAAAGTGTGTATTTTACAATCAGAGAGCAGACTGTGTGGACTGGATGTGTGTAATTTGTGGTTTGTGAAAAGTATTGACATAAACAGTCCTCTTGTACCTGCACTATATTTGTTCAGAAGTATTTCGTAAGTGTATTACTGACTTCACGTCATTCTTTTAATTAAGCAATTTGGAGTTTGCTTCAAAACTCCAAAGTGTTCCATCTACCAGGGGAAATCAAACAGTTAGCAGTGTGTATAGCAGTTTCACAGAGGATGAGCATATGGGTTTGTGTTGTTGTTTGTGTTGACGTGTGTGCGTGTACACTGGCCACTTTCCTCCTCACCTTCCCAGTGCAATGTCATTTTCTGTTCATGTCACCATAGGGGACAGAAAAGGGCAGATCTGAACATGACCTGGAGCACACTTACTGTTACAAGAACTATTCTGAGCCACATGATTTACCTGTACAACGTCAAGTAAGAGGCTTGCACTCTTTAAAGAGTCTTGGAATTCAAAACCACAGTCCCATTACAGTGTATAAACAAGCAAGGTGCCCTGCTTTGACACAAACTGGCCACCTTGATGTAATGGGCTATTACAATGGTGCACAACTGCAGTGCACTGAATCACTTACCAGTGGAGATGTTGTTAGGGTCCAAGCAACATTGTTCATTTACTCAGCATGATTATTTGGGTGTCACAGTGCAATTGTTCAGGGCAGGTGGGGATGTCACCTAACCCTGCTAAGATGCAAATGGAAGTCCTGAACACCTGCAGTCAGTCAGATGGTGTTTCCAGTGATTGTGTCCTCTGAGAGGGAACAGAAAGCATGATAAAGCGGTCAGCAAAGATGTGTTCAGGTCAGAGATGAGCACTTTAGAGTTGCAGTACACATTAAACATGACCAAAATAATTTTTTTGCTGGAAAAAATAATAATTCGTCGTTTGTGATATTCAGTGGTCAGAAATTTCTATATAATGTCCGCTAAACTGGATATTTCACTGTTGACCATGGCAAAGTATCCCTGGCTACTTAAATCACTCTCACATCATTGCATGTCCTCTGTCTTCATAAAAGCCAGATTGGAACAGCTAATTGGCCCCATCTTGTGACACAAAAGAGTCACTATGACTGCCGACTAGAATGAAACAATAATCCAGAGTACCCAATTAAATCAACAAAAATATTGCTTAGAACAACAAACTGTTAAGAGCTACAAAGAGAGGGATGAAAGAACTCAAAGTCAACTTGAAATTCCCCTACATCTATCTTGAGAATGCATAAATCATCCACGTACGTGGGAGAGAGGAGGGGCGATTTATCATATGTAACATGATCTTCTGGTGAAAACAAAACTCTGCAGAAGTGTTCCGAGCACTTAATAAACTTTGATCTGCAACAGATGAGGACATGTTGTGACAAGCAGGGTGGGGCAGAGAGCTGCGAGGGAATGGTGCGAGTACTGCGAGTATTGTTCTGGACAATGTGTTTCAAACAGTTTTGCTAATTTGGAGATTTTGTCACCAAATCTAGCAGCTTTCTCATTGTTGCAGTGACTTTTGTAAATATTTTGAGATAATGAGCTATTTTGGCAGTATTTAAATCAAATTAGAGATTTTTTTGATCAAAAGTTGTAACTATTATGTAATCGACTTGAGATAACATGAACAGTTTTGGAACTTAGTAGCTGTAAATCTTAAATTTTCCGCCTGGTAAACCTGATTTAAAATAAAATTCACAGATTCTGATTTCACTGGAATTTTCTTATTGAAAACAGATATACAGTAATCCCTTGCCACTTCGCGGTTCAAGTTTCGCGGCCTCAGTGCATCGTGGATTTTTCAAAAATATTTATTGAAAAATAAAAATTCAAAAATACCACCATATTGGCAGCCGTATTGCGGAAAACAGCGTTGTTTTATCGTGATGCGCGAGAGAAACTCCCAGGATGCCAGACAAAGAGAGAAACTCTCTCAGAGGCTTTTTTTCCACACCCACGGGCACTCAGACAAGACATGAATGACGAATGAGAGCACGAGTGGATGTATCCCGTGATCTGATTGGCAGATCCTACTTCACGGATTTTCACCTATCGCGGGGGGTTCCGGTCCACATTAACTGCGATAAACAAGGGATCACTGTATTTATATATGCATGTATGTGTGTATATATCTATGTATGCATGTTTATATTTGAATATATGTTCAATCAAAGAGTCAAAGGCACTAAAACGATGCACAAGCTCCAATTCTAAGCAACTTAGATTGATTTCTTTCAGAAAACTACAAATAGATTCCTATGCTACAAATAGCCTCCTATGGAAGGAGTCAGACATTAATACTTCCCCACCAGATATCCTCACATAGGGCCTGGTTTCATGAGCCAATACCTGTCTTTCTTGCATATGAAAGGTCAGGAGACTTCACCGAAGAACACTCCACCGTTGGTTTATTGGAAACATTGGGACATATTAGCAACCCTAATGTTGCTATGTTCTGCATTTGGTGCAGGTCTGTTTTTTGACTGAGACTTGTTTTAGAACAAAGTGATGATATTGTGTTTTGGCGCAATTCACACAAACCCACAAATGCACACAGATATACAGCAAGGTTAAACACTTTTTTACATTTCATCTTGATATCTATTTACTTGTTACTCGGCTTGAGTTGATTTACATGTCATTGTCATTTTAACTGAATTTCATTCCTATATTTTATATGGTCACACTTTAGACTAGGGTCCAGTTCTTACTAATGACTATTAACTATCACTTTTGCCTGAAAATGCATGATAATAAGAAAATTGTTAATGTCATGACACATATCATTTTCTTAGCACCATCCTGTGGCAGTTTGATGTAACAACAAAGAGTTTTCTTAGTGGTTGGTTCAGAGCATGTGATTGTAGAGCAGGGATTGGGAACCTTTTTGTCTGAGAGAGCCATATACCCAATTTTTTTTGAACATGAACCTATGTAGAGCCATAGTTCTGTCGATCGATCAGTCGATGGGGGGGGATCTACCTGTCGTCCAAACGCGGAAGTAGCGATTGAGCCATACGCAGCCATAGGTTCCCGACCCCTGTTCTAGTTAACCAGGAAGTAACCACAGTGTTCCATGCGGTTCACCAAAACAGACTTTTCTCTCCATTTACTTTACATTTTGTGTCTTGGAAAGACTTTGCCTGTAAGTTTATTACCTTTTTCATTGTATGAATGTATAGACATATATACTGTTCATATATACAGTAAAACCTCGGTTTACGAGTTTAATTCGTTCCAAGAGCGAGCTCGTAAACCAAAATGCTGGTACACCAAAACAATTTCCCCCATAAGAACGCACTAAAAATCAATTAATTCGTTCCACACGACCATAAATGCCCATTTAAAAAAAATTATAATTTGGTTTTACCCTATTAATTAGTTAAAATTATAACCATTAAGATCTCATATAAATACGAATTATTAATTGACAAGTAAACAATAAAAATACTTGACAATTTACTTTAAAGCACATTAGCTTAGCCATGATGGAGACGAGAGGAGGGGGGAGTTTACTGTCAGCTAGGGAAAACACAAAACCCAGATTCAAGTGCAAATTAGTGAATTTATTATAATAGTGCAGAAAACAAACCATGTCCTGTGGAGCAGGGCTGAAGTAATAATCCAGAGTGAATGTCATGGAGCGCGAGCAAATGGGTGGGACAGCGCGCGTGCGAGCAAACGGGTGGGACAGCGCGTGCGCGACCAAACGGCAGAGACAGCAGATGACATGAGAATCAGGTGCGTGAGATGATGGCTGCTGCAGTGATCAGTAACCACCCCCCCCCCCCCCCCCCCCACACACACACACACACACACACACACACTCAGGCAGAACTAGGAGACAATGAATTCATGAACCCTGACAGTTACTGCTTAGAGGTAATGTATGTGTATATTTCACTACGTGAACAATAGCGATCACAATTAATTAATGTTTATAACAGGAGGTAAAACCGCTGTAAATCCCTTATAAAAGTATCACTGTGGTGAATGATGCAGCCAAACCAAGCGATGCTGAGAGAATGAATGAGATAAAGGGGTTGGAACCACGTGACTGTTATGAGAGGCTGTGTTTAGGATATTTCTAGTAAAAATGCGCACAAGGATGCTGAGCATTAGGACTTTTTCCACACAAAAAATGCACGTTGGTGAGGGAAAATGTTTCACGTACACCGATACAATGCTCGTACACCGATTCGACCCTCCATGCTCATACACCGATTTGCTCGTATACCAAGTCGCTCGTAAACAGAGGTATTACTGTATTTGGAATTCATAAGTTTGAGTTTAAAATAACTAATTATTATACAGTGATGGCAATTAGTTAGAAACAAATACACTAAGTGGAACTGAATGTAGAATTTTGGTATAAGTTCTCGGAGAATATGTTAATAATTGAATCTGATTTGTGTTTATTTTGAGAACATTTTGTAACAAGACATTTGTAACTTTGTATGTTTCAGTTCTACCAAAAAGAGAAAGAAGAGGAAAAACATAACATTAAAAGCTTTACTCCTGCGTTTGACCCTTTTCTGACTCCTGTTAGCTATCTGCCAGTGTTGCGTAGAAGGAACACGCATATAGGACAGAATAGGTCCTATATACACCAATATACTTTTTTTTCATTTAGAAATATGTCATCCCATTTTAAACTCGCAGGTTGTCTGCCAATATCATGAGCTGTTTAAACAACTTAATTAATCATTTAATTTTCTTTCGTCAAATGCCAGTAGATGAATATGTGGGAGGCATTTGACATTAATCCTAAATACATATAACGTTTTAATAAATGTGGAGGAAATACATTTTGGGGTGGTACTGATCAGTTACTCTGAAATCCATCAGTGATGGGTGTTATTGTCAAGAACCACACATAACGTCTTATGGCTTTTTAAGAGGCATCTGTACTCAATATTCTTTGCAGCACTTTTACAATACCTTAACCAACAAAGAGATTCAAATGAGAGAAAGAAAAGGAGATAGAAAGCAGAATGCACCAAACAGGTACATGTAAATCCCTTTCCACTGACCTGGTGCAGTGTATCACCAAGATATAAAAGATTGGTTCATTTTAGATCAAGGAGATAGCCCTGCAAATCATGAAGAGCTTAAATCTCTCCTGTCCATGCGCTAATCACATACTAGAGCACATTGTCCTCATAAACAACACACCAGTACTTAAACAAATCATAAATTAGAAGACTTCCTGGAGCCATTCAGAGAACATAAAACTGCTCATCAAACCATCTGCTGGACAATTTATCATCGCACAGCTCCATTTTTAAGTCACTTCTTTCTATATCTACCGGATCAATAATTAGTACGATCTGACAGCTCCAAAAAAATGTGAGAGATGTTTGCTGAAAGTAGCCTATCATCAATATTTTATTGACTATTTGAGAAACATAAACAGAATCTGTTGAGCCTCCCATGACAATATGAACAGAGCCTTCCAACAATGTAATACGTTTTTTTACAGCATAAGTGAAAGATAATTGAACAACTGAATCACAATTGCTGTTCTGAATTGGTTTGTGGTGTGCCACGTTTAATTATGCGCTGAAATAATATTTGATTTATCCAACGTCTCAAATTAAAACAGGCATTTAAATGAAATCCCAAATGGAAAATTACCATTGTAATGAAGAAGATTACTAAAATTATGTTTGCTAAATTTTGTTGCTTTGACCGCGAAGGCAGCTTGTAAATTTTGTGCAGCAATGTGGAACCTTTTGAAGTTTAATGCAAAGAACCATAGAATTTGATATTAGCGGATATTTTACACACTGTTTTGGGGTCCTGTGATCTCTGAGCACAGTTAGTGCACTCAGACTTGTCTGAAAGAAGATGAAAGGCCAGCATGGGACAGTCAGTGGCTTCTCTGACATTGTCTCATCAATAGAATGGAAATGGAAACAAAAAAAATGCTTTTAACGACAACTCACCACAATACTGAGGATTTGCAATTTTGCATAATTGCAATTTGGCAGCATTTATCTTTGTACATTTGGACAATTATTCTACAATCACTGTAAAGTAATTTTCAGGTTGCATTCCATTTTCACAGTCTTTCATGTCAGTTGCTCTTTTCTGTGCAGACTAAATAGAAGCCGAAAGGGACAATTTGACACCAGCATCTGGGTGGACAAAGGGGTCAAAGTTACGCTTGTTACCATAATCCTCCATCTGGATCCAAAAAGCACCTTTTTCCATTGACACCTATTCAAAAGAAAGCAATATACATTGCAAATATTTCTATACATACGACACAGATGTTTTGATATTGCTAAATAGCTGCTAGTGAAGAGCTTGAAGGCTTGTGCACAATAATACGGTACCATTGGCCAATCAGTGCTATCAAAAAATATTTTTTAAGTATTTAAAAGCAGCTCAGGTGAAACTTGCTGTAGAACTGACCACCCACGATCAAAGATGGCAGATTCAAATTGTATAATTCGGAAGGGTCCTGCACCAGCCGAGCAACTGCTATTAAGATGATTGGTTATCTTTCTCCATGTATTCAAGATGTCTTTGGAGTCGACTCCACACTTCAGTGAGTGAAATGCAAAGACTTTGTTTCTTTCATGTTCAGGAGAGACTCATTATGGGAACTTAAATGTCATACTACCCTGAATGGTGTTCTGTGAAGACTAGGCTAAGTCATTAAGGTGGTTGGCAGTAAAGCCACAGTATTAAAGGAAACTCAGTCCATTACACTATCAGGGGTTACTACAACTCTGGCACATTGCCATTACTGAGAAATTATGAATTATTTATGCAGCAAGCATTCAAATCATGAAGGCTAAAGGTGCAAAGTGCTATTAAATAGCTGTAACTTCATATTTTAAGGTTTAATGAATACGTTACGGACTTGTTCTGTCACCTGAAGGCTAGCTACAGACTCCAGACGAAGACATTTTATGGCATGTTAAAGGTACACAACTGCTTTGCCTCAAACGCCATCCAAAACGAACGACTTGTGTGCATTTCACAGCACACACGCCATTGTGAGCATTTTGAACGAGCACGTTGAGACCAATGTGACTGCACTCTGGCAGCTCCCCAACAACAACTGTTATGCAAATTAACCTCTGTGTTTTATTTGGGGAAACAAAGAGATTTGGGGTGGACAGTTTCAGCTTTGGTCTCACTTTAGGGCTTTCAGATTTGTAGGTTTAATTAATTTTCAAAGGCAAGCCTGCGGTTTATTTCAATGTGCAAATGATTCTCAGTGGCAGAGCAAAGCATGCTAATCTGCATGTAGCACGTTGTGAAAGGTCATTCCCTCCAGCTCAACGGACAAAGCTTACTCTAAATTGATAAGCCTGACACAGAAGATATGCACAAACACACTCAGACAATACAAAAATATGGACACCTATTGATGCACAGTGCAACAATCTATTAGTTAAGAATTGAACAATTTGCCCCATAGTGTCTGTGAAGCTATGCTGAATGCTATATTACAAAAGTATCTGTTTTTGACACTGCAAAAGCACATTAGGGTGTTTGGTAATGCTAGCACGCAGTTCTCTTCCAAACCTTTACGAGGTGCCTTCAAATCCCATAAAGGAATAGTTCATCCACATTTTTTAATTATCCCATAAATTAGTTTATGACTTTCTTTTTAAGCCAAACACAATCAGAGTTATATTAAATAATATCCTGGCTCTTCCCAGCTTTGTAATGCATTGAATACATAAAAGAGCATCCACACGTTATCCATACAACTCCAGTGGGTTACTAAACGCCTTCTGAAATGAAGTGGTGGGTTTTTGTTAGAAAAATATCCACATTCAAAACTTAATAAACTCTAATCACTGGTTTCACAAAATGAATTTAGGTACCACAAAATAATGATGTAAAGTACTAAAAAATAAATTAAAAATTGTCATTAAAATAGAATCAATCAATATATCGCACATCCATAATACAACATTTTTAATGGTTGTTCCAAACAGTAGGCGTTCACAACAAATTCTATAGCTGTTTCCTTTGTGGATAATGCAATCAAAGAACGCACTGCGACAAGTTCACCAATTCCGATGCTATTTTATTGCCTAGTCTAAGCGTTTCAATCCTTATGATTCAATTTCAGTTTAGAGACATCATTTGATGGTAAACAATGAGGAAGCTCAGAAGGTTTTGGAACACAGCCAGTGTTTAATATCAATTACAAAGAACATCCTAAAGCTGATTGCTGGATTTGTTGGTGAGCAATTGTTTTAGAAAGCAAGAGGCTTTATAAATCCATCAGCCATGACAGAGGCTGGATAAATATGCACATCCTGCCTTTAGACATGAGGAAGCAATGGCAGGGGGAAAAAAAGGTCTCTGAGGTATCGCTTTATATACACACAAAGTCACATTTGTTGACTCCATGTCTCTTTGATGTAAATTCTGACATTTCTGGCAGCTCTGTATTCTGTGAGTGATGGCGCTGCGTTTTACTGAGGTCAAAAATAGTGGGAAAAATATCATTCAGTCAGAAGGGAAATCACAATGCTATGGTGAATACTGGGTACGAGTGGTTTTTCTTTCCTTTTGAACCTTATCATTTAAATGGACCTCGCTCGATTTTAGCTTCTGTGTGACTGCAAGCTCATTGGAATAGGGAAATCACAAAATGGCAAAGATCAAAGAGATTCAAAAATCTCAGAAGTTATTAGAATAAAAACAGATTTTACATCCATCAGGCACTTCATTTAAATGAAAGAACAGAACAAGCGACACCACACAACGCCGCCACACAACACACGGTCGAATCCCATTAAGTCAAGTGAAGTCCGAATAGCTAGAGTTGCTTTGAACGGCTGCGGTCATTAAAAAGGGATGATGGTGCAAAACAGACAGCTTTTCCTTAGTGGATGAAAAGCTGAAAGAACCATTATTGACTGAACAGCCATCAAGTTGCTGCAGTTTACTACCTCTCTCTTTGTGTCATGACATAAGAGACAGATAGCTGACAATACAAGAGCAGGCGAGTGGTTTGACATCTGCTCTAATGGAACCGTCTACCCTCGCGCACTTACTTTAGCACAGACAAGGAGGACTGCAAAAGTTTGAGTAGAACAGAAACTCTGTAATACAGCTAATTGAGTGTCACTGATCCAGCATTGAAATGCACAAAGGGGATTTTAGATTTTTAGAGGGCCTGTAAACATGCAGTGGCCTGAAATCTATCAATAATTGCCTTATGATATTCAACACCACTGATTCCTCCCCAAAACGCCACCCCTGAACGGTTTGTGTCTCAAAGCACAAAAAACATGTGTAAACTGACAGATTGTTGGAACAGGTTTGTCTATATTTGATCCATGCATAAAAGCTGGCGTGTGCAGGACTGTTTTGCCATGACCACAATGAGGGTTGTGATGATTCATGCAGAAAAAAGAACAGATGCAAACACACACAAAAAAAACATATGCTTATGCTGTCAGATTATCTCATTAGAAAATGACATCCGAATTATACTGTTGCTACTTGTCTTGAACAGAAGAAAATGAATAGAGCTCTTTTGCCCAAGCTAATTATGGATATACACTGCTTTTATAGTATTTATTTGTATTTATTTACAGTGCATCAATATTTTTACTTTTAATTTTATTTGTTTAATATTTCGATTTTTGTTATGGTTTTAGTAATTTTAGTTCTTCCACTTTAGTTATTTGCCAAGGCAACATTTCTAATTTTCATTTAAGTTTGAATTCTCTTATATGTTTTACTTCTAATTCTTTATTTTAGCTTCATTTCAATTACAGAAAACAATGTTTATAGGTTGTGTTATTTAATGATAACAACACTTAAGTTAATTAGAAATGTACGTGTTATTACATATGAAAATGAGTCTAAATATATTATTTGAGCCATAAAAATGTTTAAAAAAAATTGCATTGTTTATATGTTTGGTTTTTCGACTTAATGTCCTCATTAATGGTCTATAACTCGAATACTTTCCCTCTCATTGGTTTGTAACATGATCTGACTGTGTATTTCAAAAGGAGCTGTCCACAAGCCAGGTGCTGAAACTCACATCCTTAGTGTGACCTCTATGACAAGAGTACAGTATATCTACAAACAGCTGCAAGAGCTTCCTGCTAGAGAATGAGGTCCACTTGGAACCGAAAACTAGAGGTCCAACCCGAGACCCAAGCGGGTTCGGGTCCAAAATGAGATTGGGTACAAGATGAGTGTCACGGACACAGGTTGGGTTTGATGTGCTTTTACTGAACTGACCTGAAAACATTTTACATATATTCATTTAGCAAACACTTTTAACTTGAACGAGGTTTCAGTGATGATTGACTTTTCAGCACTTCAAGAACAAACAGCAACTGCCGCTGTGAAATGCACACAGAACTGTGTTCAAGCTTGACTGCTGCATGTGTGACTGCAGGCTGAGCTCGTCAATAAGATTTGCATTCGAGTCCAGTCGGGTTAAAAAAAGGAAAATGTCATTGAGTCTGGTCTGTCTCGGGTTGGGTAACTCTTTAAAACAATGAATTCATTAATGCATGTCGAGTTTGAGTAAGAACTCGATGCAATATATTCAGTCTTTCACATTCAACCCTGACAGCAGGTCTAGTAATTCTGTAACCCATTAGAAGCCATTATAAATACTAGGCAGATCTTAGCAAACCCCTAATAAATTAATATGCATATTAAATTAAATGTTAAAATGCTAATAGAATATGCCCCTAGACTAATTAATTTGAAATGATATAGTCAGGCTTGTGCATGTTTTGACAAAAAATAAATAAATAGTAAGTATAAAAAATAAGTGAGAAATGTCCAAATGTTGGATGTAGGACACAAACTGCTAGCCCTTTATTCACAGTTTGACCCACACAGACCAACCATGAGTCAGGGTGTTTTAGTGGGTATGAATAAGATGATGGCGTAACTAGCACCATCTTGTCACCTTTGAGTGTTCATTACCCCCAGACTGACATCAAACCTCCACGATTAAGAACAGACACCTCCTAGTGCAACCTCTACTCGACACCATTCACACAGCACCCTCTGACACTGTCAGTATGACACACAGCATTACCACATGTGATTTGGAGACCAAATGTGAAAAAAGCTATTTGTTACAGGTTTTAACTTTCACCCACGTCAATGTTGAGGGGGCTTTAGTTTGTGTCTGGGATTCTGAAGCAATGACTTTTTCTAGACTAGCTCGATGAGCTTGATCTTTTTATTTAGATATTTCATGATTTGTTCTTAAGTCAAGCTCTTTATTGCCAGGTAAAAAATAAATGTTTGTTGTAGTCTGTAGCTTTCAATTTAAATGTAAATATAAATATTCAAATTTTAAGAAAGCAAACAAATAATACAAATCTAAACAAAGTTTATGGAAATAATCGGACTAATTGACCAATTCTATTTCTAATTCTAATCTAATCCATTTCTAATTCAAATCCAATTCTAATTCGAATTAACCAATATGTTAATTAACCAATTAACCAATACACTGTATTATAATTGTATTGGCTTCTTTATTAATTTTGACCTGTAGGAATCAGGAATCAGGGTGATAAATATGCGCCGGAAACGGTGCCGGTGACGGCAGCTTTGAGTGTCTTCAGCAAACACTGTGTGAGAGTAAGTGTTGTTGTGCTGGTTGTTTGAGTTTCCTTCGAATTAACTATTCCTTAGACTAGTTTAAAAGAAAAGGGCTCTCCAATTTGAACAAAATGGTGAATCTAACATTTGTGCAGCCGTGTGTTTGTTGGGAGCAGAGAGCAGGTGCTCCACTCATGCCTGGTGGTCTTTGATACTACGTCCTCCCAGGGCTCGGGTCACGCTGTAGGCAAGGCTCTGCGGCTATCTAGGTCCTGGGGTTCGCAAATGGATATGACGGCGGGGTATGAGACGGGCGCTGCCTCATCTCAGCCCTTACCCAGCAGATCCTGTGTTATTGCACGCCCGAGGGTGGTTACTTCTGAACCGGCACTGAAACAATCTATACCCGAGGAGTTGAACGTTGTCAGCATTAGATGCAGAGAGTGATCCACTTTTTGCTCCAACATATAGGAGCTATTCAAGGTAGTGACTCGTGCTGTCGCCATGTTGAACACTGCCGGCGGAAGGAGGAGCGTTCGTCCTAAGAAAATAAATAAATGAGATGAACGTGTCATGCCAGCGTGAGTCAATCTCCGGCGTCCCAGATTATTTTTTCCTGGATCTTTACACCGAGGTATGGAGATCTTGGAGATATCCAGCCACCCAAATAATGTGTATGCGGCTTTAGATTGCTTGAGGTTACTACAGTGGTTGCTCAGGACCAAAGGGTTTTCCCAGAGGGGCAAACACTTTCCGCAATATAAAGGTCACGCGCCGATGCCTGCGTGTCTTGGATATGTAGATGTAACCTTGGTTTCATTATTGGGAGCTCCTTGTCGACGCGTATTGCTATCAACGGATGCATCCATTACGGGCTGGGGAGCGGTCTTGAGCACCAGTTATCCTGGCACATAAACCTGCTGGAGATGATGGCTGCGTGGAGGGCGCTTCATGCGTTCCTCCCAGACCTCAGAGGCCCTTACAGTGGTCTCCTATATAAATCATCACGGGGGTCTGTGCTCGTGACCACTATACAAACTGGCACAACAGATCCTCCTTTGGTCTCAAATGAGACTGCTCCATCTATGGGCAGTTCACATCCTTAGGACCCAGAATGTGGAAGCAGACATTCTGTCAAGGAAGGGAGCCAAGGCGCGGGAAACGGAGGCTCCACCCCGATGTGGTGGAGTAGATATGGTTGAGATATGGCCGAGCACAAGTAGACCTGTTCGCGTGCGTAGAAATGACCCATTATCCTCTATGGTTTCTCTACCCATGGTTCAGACGTGGCCGAGGCTACTTCTTATAAGCTTTTCCCCAGATTGCTCTGCTCCCGGGAGATCTGGAGAGAGTTCGCCAGGACAAGGTCCATCTCACACTTATTGCTCCATGTTGGCCAGGTAGAGTGTGGTTCGCAGATCTAATGTCTCTCCTAGACATCTCTCCTAGAGTCCCTTGGGAGATTCCAGTCAGGGAGGGCTAAATACATCACCCCTGCTCAGAACTGTGGAAACTTTGGGGTTGGCCTCTGTGGGAGCCCAGCTCATAAATTCTGGTCTCTCAACCAAGGTTGTTGAGACCATCCTCCACTCCAGAGCTCCCTCCATGAGAAAGCTGTACACCCTGAAGTGGAGACTCTTCACTTCTTGGTGTAGCGAGAAGCAGGTGAACCCAGTGCTGGAGTTCCTGCAAAATAAATTTGCTGCAGGGCTGTCCTCTTCCACCCTGAAGGTTTACGTGGCTGCCATAGCCGCTTACCACGTACCTCTGGGTTGCATGTCTAATGGCAGGGACCCCCTAGTCACACGATTCCTCTGTGGTACCATCAGGCTGAGGCCTGCAGTACAGACCAAGGTTCCTACTTGGGACTTGTCCCTGGTCCTCCAGGGTCTGTCCCAGGCACCATTTGAACCTCTTGAAGAGGCTCCTCTTAAGTTTCTTTCTTTAAAGACTCTTTTCCTTTTAGCCATCACATCGCTAAAAATAATTGGGGACCTACAGGTACTTTCTGTAGCTCCCTCCTGCCTTGAGTTTGCGGGCTATGTACCCAAGGCATCTACTAATGCAGCTCAGTCCATTGTACTGCAGGCCAACTGCCCTCCCCCCTTCTGTGACCAGGACCAGGAGTTTAAAAACAAGGTCCTAGGTTAGGTCCATAGGTCTTCCCCTTAAGACTGACTAGCTGTTTGTTTGCTTCGGGACCCCTAAGGGGCCCCTAAGCAGATGGATAGTTGAGATTATCTCGCTTGCTTATGAGTCGGCCAGATTCCCGTCTCCTCTAAGGGTCCGTGCCTACTCCACCAGGAGCATGACTGCCTCTAAGGCTCTTTTATCAGGTTTCTCCCTGACTGATGTCTGGCTGCCTGATCCTCCCCGTACACTTTCGTGAGGTTTTATTAGCCTGACCTCAACTCTGCTCGGGGAACACTCGTCGGCCTTCGGCATTGAGGTGGCATTGGTATATCGTTCCCATAGCGCTTGCTGCAGAGAGAGTTCCCTTTAAAGGGAACGTCTCAGGTTAGGTATGTAACCATAGTTCCCTGAAGAGGGAACAAGACGCTACATCTTTAGCCTCAGCTCCTCGCGCCTTCCAGGCTTGCTTCAGAAACTCCTCTAAGCTGCCGTCACCGGTTTACGCCGCATATTTATCACCGTGGTTAGTGACGTCACCGACTTGCGACGGTCACTCACGATGGGTCGATTGATCATTCGATCGTTTACGTAGTGCTTCACAAGACTATCGTCAAGGTATTCTCCTAGCACTTTTGACGCAGTGTCTCGTTCTCTCTTCAGGGAACTATGATTACATACATAACCTGAGACATTTCTCATGTCTGTGTGGCAATTATACACTAAGTTTTGGTTCATTTTTTCTCACTCTCTCCGAAAAAAAGTTCACAGCAACCAAGATGGCAAAAAGCGTACCCTGTTTGTTGCTATTATGAATGTACACAAAATTGGAGGAGTATTTTAGCTCTTTTTGCTGTTTAACACAAGTTAATATCCAAATGTCCAAATGTTTTGTCCACTACCTGAATAAAAAGAATAGACTGAAAATGTTTGGTTGTAATCTCTCTGTAACAACTTTGCCAAACATAAAGAAATAGGCAAAAGGGCGTGGGTAAAGGGAATAATTCAATACTTCTGTCATGGTCTTGTCTCGCGTTATTCCCTTCCAGGTCCCTCGTGTATCTTCCAGGTCCTGCACGCTCCCGTCTGTGTCCAATCACTGCCTAAGTCTCGTCAGCTGTTCCCAATCCCATGTTTATCATTTAATACCTTCCTGTGCACCTTCATCTTTGTCAGTTGTTAACATGTCTATGTAGATGTGTTCCTGGCTTTGTTGTGTGTAGATCGAGTCTTAGTTTTCAGAGTTTTGCACAAAGAGTGTGCCATTTGGTTTTCGTTTGATAGTAAAGTATCTTAAGTTATTTTAAGTTATTTTAAGTTTAAGTTGCCAAGCAAACTTGCTCATGAAATAAAAAATTAGAGTAAGAATAGTTCGTTTTATACTGTTTTTAACACTACAGCAATATCAGATTATGAACCTGAACACTATTTTTGAAAATATTTGGTAATTGCTTTTTGAGACTCTGTCTGTCTCAAACTACAGCTCCAGGCATAGAGACATGCGCTGCATGGATGGCAGTTACCAAATGTTTGTTTCCACTCTGTCCTCTGGCTCAGATCTAACAGCAGCTGGAACAAACACACTTTATCAAATAAACGTCAAAGGATGTTTGCTGAAACATTCTGGCATTACCCATGGTATTATTGCAACCAACGGCAAGAAGAAGAGATGATAAATGAGTGGAACAATGTCTCTGGTCTGACAACATCCCCTCCCTTAACTCATCCATTTGTTTTGTGGGCGTCCCTGTAAATGAGATGAAAGACGAAGGCTCCATAACATGCCGATGGCTATGTGCAAGGAGGGACTACATAAGGATCAGAGAGGTGCATTTTGGTGTAGGTGGAATGGAGGAAGAAATTCGGAGGGAAACTTATTATATGACAACTACAAACAGTGGGATACAAAGAAATAGAGACTGGAAGGCAACTGAGACATATGCAATATAGTGAGACAACACATTGGGGTCAAGTCTGAGCCAAACTGTCATACTGATGAAAAGAAGAGACAAAGTACTACCTGAAGAGAGATAGTCTGAGCTCTTGCTTTAAGTACTGCCACTCACAGGGCTTAGAAACAGAAAATAAAATCAGTTCACTCCAAACAGAACCAGTATTTTAACGTTTCTGTTCATACTTTCCTTATGTAACAACCCAGTTTTGAAAATGGTTTGGTTAGGAAAAATACAGATTAATAACGTCATTTTTTGAAGCTTGAATAGTAGTAGAACCGTGTAACTACAGCTGCTCCTCAAGCTAAATAAAGAACTGGTTCTTTGAATAAGTACAACATGTATTCTTTTTATTTTTTTACACAATGTTTGTACACAATTTTTGTAAAGGTTAACATTAACCTTTGTTTCCCCTCCAAAACAAAGGTTTTTGCTTTTATATATTTGCCAAGAACAGTGTCTGGCATTTGCCCTCTAATTACAGCCAATAGAGCATAGCAGTTCATCTTTTCTAACACAAGATAACCAAATATATTAAACGATAGGAAAAACTGAGCGGCCACATACCTACAATAAAATTTGTAACCTGTAAGTTGATGAAAATGTCATTATAAAATACCTCAAAACTCGCAAGTATCTGACCACACAAGCCCCGATACTAACTTTGACAACCTGTGTAGTTACTTTTTTAAATACATTTATGCATAGTAGCAGTTGTAACCTATGTTTTCTACTGACCCCAAATGTTTGAACAGTAGGAATTGTATGTACAATAATGTTTTTTCCCCCTGTTCAACCATTTTTTCTATTATTTAATAGAACATTTTGGCTACTCAAAACTATATCAAGACTGGCTTACTGAAACTGGAGGGGAAAGTTTTGTCAGTAATGCTTCAAGCATCTATGATCAAAATGCAGAAGGTTGTACAGCACCTTGTGTTACACCACCAGACAATCTTTGACATCACCCAAAGAGAAACACATCACAGCAGCTGCCCAACCTGAGGCGATTTGGAGTCAGTAGGTAAAGTTGAAATCCACTAGATCAGAGAGAGAGAAAAAGAGAGATGGGCTGGTCTTAAAATTACGACAAGACTCACTCTCTCTAAAAAGGTATAGGTTTTATAATTAGTCACCTTGTCCTCAGCATCTCCACTTTAACTTTCCCAGATAGTCCATTTAACGTTCATTCAAAGCTATATGCACCTCCTACTAAACAATGATTTCCTTCAGCCCCTCAGAATGCAGTGCTTGTATGGCGAGTCGCCTGACTGTCGGGTGCCAACCTGTGTGTCATGAGAATGGAGAGTTCCAGTTGTCATGTATGAGCAGTACCTAGTGGCAGCAGTCTTTCACTGCAACATCCTGGCTACATTTAATTTTTCCATTAATTACTTAGCTGTAAAAGTAGTTTTACTTAAAATAAATAATAATAATTACAACAATTTTAGGTTTTTAACTGACAGTGACGATCACATCAACATGGACTATTAAAGGTGATTGACAACTGATTTTAAGATTGCTTCTTACCTATTTCTTCTCTCAGGTTAGCTTTGCTTTTGAAAGTCTTTATAGGTTCTATATGTCTTAACATGTGGCGGGTTGGCATGTGCAGACAGGAGATGCAAGTTATTGATTGAAGAGCCTGGTAATCTGTGAGTCGGACTCTTGATGTGGTAGGTTTCTCATGACATTGAAGCTGTCCTTGACGAAACAGCTAAATGGAAACAAATTGAAATTCCTGTTCCGCACACGAGTGTCCTTTAACATGACGCTTATCGCCTGAAACCAAGGGACACTGTGTCCTGGCATTTATGTCTCACCCTACATTTATCATGGATGCAGTCTCTCGCTCAACCTCTTCTCACGTTCACATACCATTTACTCCTTATTCCGATAACCTGTTCTCACATAGGAGTGACTTATTGATGTAGTTTTGGCAAATAGAACTGATATAGTATAATCACATTCATGGGATTGTCTATCTGTCATCCTTTATGCTGTAGAAGATCGATCTTGCTCTCTTATGTTCTCAGAGGCTGACGGGTGAGGTAGATAAGCATTTGGCAAGAACTGCCGGCACAAACCATGAATGAAACCTCCACAATATGAAATTAAACGAACAAGTGCTACCATGACAGATGATATTTTACATGAGCATCAGTTCAATGACTGTTCTGATGAATGCACAACTTGTGTTAATGGAGTTCTTCAAGAAAGTTCAAGAGGAACCCGTTTATCACATTCCATCATTTACAACACTAAGATTAAGTAAGCAATCATTTACCCCATTCTTTCTGACAAATCTCCCAGCATCCTCACAATTTATCTTCACATTGTCAAGACTCGTACACAAATTCTTTCATTACTGACAAAATCAAATCCATCTTGCTATTAAACACCCCTCATGTGGGATTACATGGACGTGAAACATCTGCTAGATCCATGTTTATCATCTCTGGCTGCAAGGCTTGTATTCATTGGAGCATACATGTCATTAATGACTTCAGGTGTAGGATTCATGCATGTGTAATTAACATGCTTTTTCATTAAGTTCAGCTCAACAGTTACACGGTTAGCCAGTACTGTATATCACTGTCTAATTCTGCATAAGTAATTAAAGTTACCAAAAGTGGTTGTCTTTATAATGTGGATGCCATCAAAGTAAAGTGTAAGAGAAACTGTTGTGCCCTATTTGTTGAGAAACAAGAGTCTGCACGTGTCTGAGTGTATGTGTGACAATGTACCCCATGCTGGGACACAAGATAGCAAGCAGTCGGTCATGTTGAGATCACAACCTGACCTCTCTTTTTTGCTGTCTTTATCAACCTCTCTTCCACTCTCAATATTGCTGCCATATGCCTCAGTAAACTTGAGCAAAGGAAGAGAAATTGCATTACTCACATTTTGGCATCTCATGAGGCATCCATCCAATAAACACACAACTTTTTGGAACAAACCCATATTCTACCTGCTGTGTCCAGTTTGACTTCCTTTACATATGTCTCCAGAAAAGCTTTGGCTGTCAGGTCACAGTGCGTCATACTCTCACCTTCTGTATTGAAGGTCACATAGTTGTTTCTTCTAGAAAAAGTCGTTGAGTCACTCACAGGCTAACCTACCAAATTTAATTGTTTTTCCTGTGGCAACTGATCCGTTTGTTCTTTCATGTACAATAATGAGGAAAACACCAACACCACTACTTCCCCAGGGCCCTTCTATTTAAAGTGCCAATGTATATTATGTACATTTGCATGAAACATTATCATAACTAAACATTTAGGGCAGAGACTTGATTCTATATTTCTGTTGTTGATTGATTGGTGGCAGATCTAAATAAAAGTTTGAAAGTCAATCATGGGTTGTGTTTACTGCTCTTACAAAATGACTTAAGTCTGGCATACATCATCAGAGAGGTCTATCATGTCACTGGAAAAATCAAGTTATGGAAATCTGTTCATGGGACAAGAAAAATAAACTGAACTAGACTTCACAATATGATTTCTCAGATGCATTTAGGAAACATAATTAATTTAATTGAATGTCCATTTCTTACATTAACATAAAAACTTTAAAGATGTTAAATACACGTTAAGTTCTTTCATCAATGCAGTGTGCTGTCTAAACTGAAGGACAATGATTTTTAATTATTTCTTGTGTCATAAAAATGAAAAAGATTCACAGTACTGTTCTTAAAAAATAAATCCCCAAAAGGAAACTACATGCAATCACAAATAAACATGTTAAAAAGGCAGCTCTAACTCTGGTTTCAACCGTTCATCCATAACATTTTTATGTGTGGCACATAAAATAACTTTAAACAGAAAGGGTTTGTAAGAGATCATAATCACTTTTGAGTTGCATCATTACCATGTAAAAAAAAAAAATTAACATTTCATTTGGGATGAGCATGGAAGGGATTCAAAAATCAACTATCCGTAAAGCATCCGTAAAACATGTAACAAACTCCACCAAAAATTGTTCAGTAATACACAATGCTCCTACCTAAAAAAATATTACTGAAAATTCACATTTCTACATTTTAATCCTATAGGTTTGCTAATCTTCCATCAAAAGTATTTTAACATTTTAATTTAAACAAGTCAAAATTATTATAAAGCAATCAATGGCAAGACAAAAATGTTAAAGATTGATCTAAAGTTGCATTTAATCTAAAAAAAACCTCCTTAATTCTCAGAAATTGCTAACCTGATAGGAAATATTACAAACACAAAGAGAAACAAAACAAGCTTAGCTCTCCCCATTGTGACAGTTAATTTACAAAATAGTCATTGTAATACAGAAAATAGAGAAGCCTCATCTGGGATTTTTGAGTGTGATTCAATCATGGAAGGCTAGTGTGGAGTTCAGCGTGGCATTAATCTCTCGCAGTCTTGTATTTTCTTCATTAGATAATCTTTGTGCCTGCCTCTCTTTTATAAATCATTATATTAGCCAATAATAGGACTGGCCTGGCTTCCCGCTGGAGAGCACAGCCTGTTAGGCGAGTGGATAATGAGTGTTTTTACATGGGACTGGGTGGACATGTTGTAGGGAAAGCCTCATTTTAGTCTCGGCACGACACAGTGTGTGCAGTCAGCACCACGAGCGCTTCAAACGATGCATCCTTCAGGGGAGCCCCAAATTTGTCATCCACTTAAATGAGCAAGAGACAAAACAAAGAGTAGACAAAACTGAAGGAAGCCGAGCATGACGCCGTTGACGTGACTTTTTCGCTGCAAGAGACATGCCGTAGGCCTGCAGTAGCATATTATTATTCAAGAAATTGGGTTGCAGCAAGCTCACAAACAATTTCTTTTTCTGCCAAAAACGCACTGACTTGACTACACAACTGACCACAGGAAGCAAAACCAGATTGTTTTGATGGAAGATTAAAAAAAACAGCGACATGTGGCATGGCAAGGAATCTAGAATACAAACCCTTTTAAATGTTTGCTTGAGTTAAATGTGAACAGTCATTTGCAGTATTTTATACTACAAGTTCAACCGCACACAGAGAGAATAAGCATGGTAAATCTTCATGGAGACATGGGCAGACTTGGTCGCCATAGCGACAGCAAGGATGTTTGCATGAGAGGAGGATCATGGCAGGAATTTAGTGGCCATTGAGTGCACCATTTAACTATTTGAGACTTCAAGCAATAGTTCAGCCAATAATGAAATTATATAATTATCTGTAACGGGTGCGGTGAGTGGAAATGACGAAGGCGAGGGAACAAGGGATCAATGTAAAACTCTTTAACATAACAAAAACGAAAAACACTTTAAATACAAACTGAAACGGCACATTTGTGCAGAAAGCAAACAGGAACTCGGAAGCTTGGAACTTGGAAACATGGAGCGATACTTGGACATGGAATCGTTAACAATTGACGAAGACAAGGGAGAACAAGTACACGTAGGAATAATGAGACACAGCTGACGCTATTAACAATGGGAGTGGCAAACGAGACAGAAACACAAAAATCACACGGGATGAAATAGGAAGTGATGAGACAACATGACTGTGACATTATCATCATCTAACTAGAAATTGCATACTTTCAGTGAGCACAAAAGTATAATTTTCTAATTTTTTTACCACAAACAACTCAAAAAGCAACATTATATTGTAAATCTTATATATATATATATATATATATATATACACACATACATACATACACACACACACACACACACACACACACTTTTTTCTCTCTCTCTTCTCATCACAAGGTGTTCACACTCAATCAGAGTGCTTATGTGGACTCAGTGGAGCCTGGTTGGGTATTGTAATAAAAGACAGCGGGATCTGTTCAATATAAGGGCAAACGCAATAACTAGTCAGCACTAGAGGGAAAACTACGGCCTCTTCAATAACACGCACCCACGCACATGTTTTTGTTTGACTCGTGTTTCTGATTGCAGTTAAATAGAGAGTTTAACTGTAGTGTTTCCTGCACTACTTTTCTAAATCTCTTGCTCTATATTTTCTAGAGTTGTGAGTTTCTGAATTGAATATGATGAGATAAAAAGACTGCATACTGTGAAATAATCAAGACAACACATCTCTCTATTATATTGCCTTTACTGGCTGAGCTCAAAAACAGCAATACAGTGTTTCCAGTACAGTCCATTTCACTAACAAATGAGCCGACTCTTTTTCTTTTCAGTCAAAAAGAGTAGCAAAACATGTCAGTTTATTGAAGTTTTCACTTAGCTAACAATTTAAAATGTAACATTGATTTACTCAGTGAATGAAGAACGTTTTAATCATACCAGTATCATTGCTTGGTATAAATGTTGTTTGTATGATAATGTAGTTAAAGAAACAATAAAGATTAAATCTTGCAAATATTACAATGTGTCTGCAAATATATAATAATAATAAAAAAAAAAACATCTTAAATATCTGTTTGTTTTGGGAAGCTCAATACCACAGAATCTTCACATCTGATTCTAGACTCAATTGCGGTCAATGAATGCATTAATGCATCATGGGATACAGTCATTTTCCCCTGATTGCACATGAGTGGCGAGTGTGGCACAGCAGCATTTTTTCTGGCTCTCATCATTCCTTCCTTATTAGATTCATAAAACATTCAAAATGTCCCCCAGTCCACCTTTGTGGCAGAGTCTGCCCTTTAGTAATAATTAATCCCCCCCGACTCTGACACACTCACCTTCAAGCAGTGGCGTGGGAGTAGGGGGTGTCAGTGGGTGCTACACTGCACGACTTGGGCATCTATTCAGCTATGGCTTTATCTTTATTAACGTCTGGCATGTCAAATAGAGATCTAAAATCAGTTACTGCTAAAAGGATATCCTTTTTTGGCAAGAATACCAGAATATGAAAATATTGTAAGGGGAGTTTTTTTTTCCAGGAGAGAAAGAAAAATATTATCCTTTCAATAACCAAAACCCCCAATTTTTCCTAAACATGTAATATCTGAGGTCCTGGGGCGAGAAATATTCAGAACTATATTTGCATTAATATGGTGACTTGGAGTTAAAGAGAAATAGTGCATTATGATTTGGTTGAGCACCAGGTCCTGATGTTACCCAAATTAAATGCTAATGCTTCTGTGAAAGCATTCAATTATGCTTAATTGTCACTAGAGCACATTCAAGCTGAATTTTTGTGGCTTAAATTTAAGTGTGACAAGTCATGCAGAAAGAGAATTCATAAAGCCCTTCTTCAATTGCTGACTTCCACATGTTTTTATATTCTTCAGTAACATTCTTTCCGAATTCATTTAGTTAAATATTGCTAATGGAAGTGACCGAATTGTATATACAGCTCAGATTTTTGGTTTTATCAACTCTTTGCAAGAAATTAGAGTGTGCTAAGCTTTTTAAAGTATGAGAAATAGTGCTACAATGTATTACTTCACATAATAAGTATAACATTAGTATATTATCTTAATCATTTCAAAATGTGTTTTTCTTGCAGGGGGTTGGGGCATAATACAGTAAATCTCTATTGGCGCAATTGGATACAGTAATTCAAAACTTATTTGATTTACTTCCAAGTTATGTCTGTGGCTCAGCTACAAATACCTTGAGTGGGCGTTCTGTAAAGCCAAAATGCTTTTTCTCTGCGGTTTTGATCAAGTCTGTATTGATCATGTAATCCTAGTACTTTCAGTATAGGTCCCCCTGCGATCAAGGCCATATCCCTCTAAAACCAGATAAAAGCAAGGTGCTGCTTGACCATAAGCATATATGTACACAAAACAGGATCCTAAACTGAATGTGTTGTTTTAACCCAGTGCTTCTCAATTATTTTCTGTCGCGCCCCCCCTAGGAAGAAGTAAACATTTCGCGCGCCCCCCCTCCCCCTATTTTGGAACTTTCGCTTTATTGTTTCCATGGCAAAGCGTCATGCTTGTCACGTGACAGACCGCAGTCACAAAGAGCGCTGTTTGATAGATGTTTCACATTTATTTAGTTTTTTCTTTTTTATTCAAAATAGTCACCAACTTGTTGGCTCTGTTATCAACTACCTGATATTCAGATTCTCAGATATGTGGAAGTGAATGTTTGTCACTTAAAAACCTTTATAATGATCAAGTTCTCTGAGCGCGTCTTTTTTGGATCAGTGCCAGATAGCGCGTGAAAACACGTGTGAATTTAGCGATTGATCACGTGACACATGAACACCTGTGTGATCGTACACATCAACGGGTGAAGGGTTTGTTATCTGAACTTCATATCTGCTGCTCTTGTTCAGTGCAAGAAAACCTACTCCCTGACAAAAAAAGCATGTTCCCCACGGTCACGCGCGCCCCCCCTGGCATCGCTCCGCGCCCCCCCAGGGGGGCGCGCCCCACTATTTGAGAACCACTGTTTTAACCAATTAGACAGCACAGAATGAACAAAGTTAAAAATGGCATCAGAATCTTAAGACATATTTTAAATTTTTTAATCTTAACATGGTGCCTTAAAAGCAGAGAAAGGCTATAAAAAACCTTACAAGATGATGATGCGAAAATGATGCAACGCACAAAAAGAGTGCGTACGCCACTCTCTACGCAACATTTGGTATTTATGAAAAGCAAACTTCACGCAAGCTCTGACCCAGGCGTACGCACAAAAACGGGTGAAATGAGAAATGGCGACACCGTTGGCAGATGGAAGAAACACGTGAAAGTGCGTGAAACTAGACCAGTGTTTTTCAACCACGGTACATTTTTTCATTGAGAAAAAATAAAAAAATAAATCACAAGGCACACTACCAACCGAAAATGTAAAAAAATGAAACTCTGTAGCCTATATTAACAATATATAGTAATTCGTATCAAAGTGTATTGAATGGGAATCAAATAAACACAAAGAATATAAAGTATTTTAGGATTAATTTGTTTAAAAAAAGTTTAGACCAATTCGTTGAAATTCCACGGCACACTAGTGTTCCACGGCACAGTGGTTGAAAAACAGTGCTGTAGACTGTTGAATAAAATAAATGGAAATAATGCCTCTCATAAATAACATGAAGACTTCACAAAGCAAGTCTTACAATTAACAGCCTAAACGAATACCGTTTGATCGATCTTCAGTGTAAAACAAACAAAATCAAACAAAAATTACAACAGAAATGCAAATTAAGACATTTGCAAAAAGATATGAAATATGTTCTGCAATAATATTGCCATATTATGTAATTCATCCTCATAAATAATATGGTAAACAGAACGAAATGATGTACAAAACTGATATTCTCGTCAATGTGTCCGTCTGGCGGAGCAGATATAGATGCAATTAGATAGACAGATAGATAATTAAGGAGATATATAGATAGATAGATAGATAGATAGATAGATAGATAGATAGATAGATAGATAGATAGATAGATAGATAGATAGATGTATTAATTTTGGGAAACACATGGGAAAGATGTTTTACTAAAGCAATCAAGTATTCATATCTTACAATACCATGTGTTGCCATCATAACTCAAATAGGTATGTTTAATTAACTTATATGGCATCAAAATCAGCTAATTTAACAAAACCACATTTGGTTAACTCAAAACAAGTTTTGTTAGGCACCATTATTCCACGAGTTTCCTCAAATTATCTGAGTAGACTCAACTTATTAGGGTTCACAGTACCACACCAATGTAATATCTTTGAATGTATTGTCATTTGGGAGCTTTTCTCTATGTGATTGTGATTAATTTGCTTAAGCAGAATTTGAATGAAATTAATTTGATGACACTTTTTAATCAGTTGACAGTCCTAATAAAATATATCGATGCATTGAATTGTTACGTAGGCTGGGAAGGGTGCCATTATTAAATCCACCACAGTAAACTCACATCTCTGTATTTTAGTTATTTAGGCTCAAGGTGAGGCTTCGCCAGTTGATTGCCCCCTTGTTCACTGATTAAAGAGAAGAACATTACATCACTTCCGCTAACTTTGTGCATATGTAACAACCATGGCAACACAGGCATAGCAAATGCTATGGAAAGAGATCTGCTCACCACCATCTGTGTCTCTGTGTGTATGTGTATGTGTGTATGTGCGTGTGTGTGTGCGTGTGCCAAGGCTGTGTTATGGAGTCAGAAGGCTGGCTACATTCTCTAAGGACCTCTCCTCCGTTGCTTAGCAATATGTGTGTGTGGAACAGTGAGCAGCCCCAATAAGGAAATTGCATCTACTGTATTTCCCTAGCATAAATACACAGAGATAAAAACAGAACTCAGCTATTTACTCATTCACATGAGTAATATTTCTTATATTTTTAGATTTTATAATATTAATAAATATAAAAAAACAGATATTTGGTAATTTACAATATATTAGTGGTGAACTATGGATGTCACATTTAGGAATAAGCACCGCATATTCAATTTATGTCACTTTACATACAGTGTATTAATGTAGAATCTTTCTAATAAAACAATTACAGAATTCATATTTTGTATCACGCAACAACTACTCAAAGTTGTATAACAAGTGTTCTTTGTTAATAGTTATTGTGTATGGCCTGCAACTGAGTCTCTATTATATTAGAGCAAAGCACTTTGTTAACTGTACAATCTTATCCCTATCCTACTGACCTTGAGAGTGTTCCTGATCTTTGATACATCAAACGATATTTATTCACCAGTATTTCCCAAAAGCCCTTGTTGCTTGTGATATGTATGACCCCCTGCTGCTTGCCTGTACAAACACAGGTTTTTTGTTATCCATCTCAGTCACTGGGTGAAGAATTACTGCTTCACTGTTTGTGTGGTTCACAAAAAGACACTGCTGGGTTATTATGTTCAATCCAATAATCTAATGGATATAAATTACAACATCCTTAGAGCCTAGATCTTGTCTGGAAGTTCAATTGAATAAATAAAAAAAAAGATCACCTTCAATTTTCCATGTTTGTAATATATTATTGGTTTTGAATCTGTCCCAGTTACTCGTTTGGATGGTGTCTGTGCCTGCTGTGGTGTAACGCAACGAGAACATACCGCTCCTTTATTGCACACATTTATCATGGCTGCCCCAGAGTCTTCACGGAGCATCTCAGTGATCCATGCACTTCCCTCGGCCAGGTATCTGCAGCCAAGCAGCCAGCTGTCCAAGGTCAAATCATAATAGAGCCGCTATTTTTATCTTCTGGCTACTATTACTCTTGACAACAGCGTTTTGGCCTCTACAGACATGCACACGTGTACACATGTTCAATTTCAACACAGAAGGGAACTATGTAGGCGAATGAAAAAAAAAAAAACATCCAGGTGAATGATCCTAATCTTCCAGGCTGACATTAAAGACTTCCACAGATACCCTGCTGAGCATAAGAGACAGTACACGGGATGGTTAACTTTCGGCAGTAACAGGCTTGTATCTCACCTCATTAATGGATATTTAACAAGGCAGATAATGCACGTTTCCCTTGGTAACTGCAGGGGGCATGACATATTTGGGCCAACATCTGCCATCCCATATCGTCCCAACAGGTACAATCTTCGTGCCGTGTTGCTGTAGTTGTTAGTAAACCTCTGAGATCTTACATCTAAGACCCTCGGGAGAATGAAACTTCAAGCCAACAGATTTTCTCAGGCAAAGAATATTGCTGATAGGATGGGACTCAAGGCCACAGCTAAGTTCCTTTGTGGACCAATTCACGTTCATTACTACACATTATGACTCAGTCACAAGGAAACATCAATAAACAGTTGTAATAAAAATAATACTTTATGTCCACATTATCATAATTAATAAATATGCACAAAAAAATGTTTTTTTTTTTTTTTTACAAGCTTCCATTCCACAAATCTTTTAATTTACTTTTTTATGTTCTCAGATAAGGTGTGTGGACTCCTTGTAGCAGTGGTCCCCAACCCTTTTTGTGGTCCGGTACCATTTCATCGACGGACCGGTCCGCGAAATCGTGCAGAAAATGTTTCTTCATTACATAATATTTTACTTCTTACTGAGAGTATAAGAACTCACACAACACATCCAGAACCAACTTTGTTCACAATTACGTCACTCCAAAAACACTGCTAAATGAGAATAATGCTATGACGGTACATTTATAAAAATTAAAGGGATTGGACTATTTTGATGATTTTTTTTTCAAGCTGTTTCCATGTTATCACTTAGCAACTGTTTTACTGCAGCTTCAAGGACTAATGTATTCCAGAGGAGGATCTGCACAGCTGAATTGGATAAGCCTAAGGCTACAGCAGAGCAATCCCTGCTCGTCGCTCTCACTAGGCGTGCATGGCAACCGCTGATCTTACAAACACAAATATGAGGTAATGACTCGACAGACTCATTTGTTGGTGTGGGAAATAGCAAGCCACAATGACCCTTCACAATATAACTATAAGAGACAATATCCAAAAACTGCAAACAAAAGGAAAACTTGAGTTGAAAAGGAAGTTCAAGTATAACCTACTTTCTCTTCTGCTGCCACTCTAGGTAGAAGGAGAGAGCATCTGTCTCTGAATATATGTTTACAGTCGTGACTCCCAGTGCAGAGCAAATAATGGTTTCTAAGGAAGAATCTGTGGGAATTATCTGCCATTCTGGAATAATTTCCTCCACTGTCCACTGCCACAGATAAACCCATCACACATGAGGGGTAGAGGGAGAAAGGACGAAGAGAGTGTTTATCAGATACGGAGGACTGTGGTGGGATTAGTTTCCCTGGAATGAATACAGCTTCTCAGCATCCATCTCCCCTCCCTTCCAACCTCAGCCATCCACCCGCACACACACTCCCACACACAAACCAAAACGTAAGAAAACACATACCCAATCTCCAGCTACAAACAAATCATTTTCCCCTACTTGGATAAGCAGATCACAACTAAACATGGCAGTAGATGATGGGTTTCTCACATGAACCATCCAACCATTAAGCTAAAACCTTCTACAGCCAGCCAGAAAGGAGGAGGAAACGGTGCCAAAATCAGCTATGCCGTGAAAACAAACGCCACGCTGTAGGGGCGGGCATTATGATGGCACACTCCACTCTAACCCAGCATAGGTCTCTTTCAAAATTGCATCCAATACAAAACAAACCAGCCACATTCAAACACCTGTAACTTTAGAGAGGGAAATATGAATGCCTACCTGTCTGTAGCGTGCTGTTATCTCCTGCTTCAGCTGGGAGGAAGTGAAGTACAGATCATATGCAGGAGAGAGGGAGTCACAGAGAGATGGAGAGGAGGAGTCTTGTCTGGTAGACGTGGAGAGAGCAGGAGAGCGAGAGAGCTGCTGTTGTCGCTATTCTCTGCTGAGCCTACAGGGAGTAGTGTGCATGGCAATGTGCTATCCCTGTTAGAAGCCAGAATGTGTATGCATCCAGTCCTGAATTAGAGAGAGGGAGGGAGAGAGGGAGAGAGAAACAGACTCTTGGCTGTTTAACCATGCACCGTCACAAGGCACTTCCTTCGGAATCCCTCCAGTGAGAGTGGCACAGCATCACTGAGTCCTTGGCTGCAATTGGCTATCGTGGACGATGATGCAGTCAGGAGGCGATGGTTCTGGCAGCAGTAAACTAACATGACCCTCTCAGCTAGTATTAACATCCTTGAACATCCTAAACAAAGGCTAGAGGCAGGGCAAGGACGAACAAGGACGTTTACAAAACCTGACTGGGAGCTGAATGGTGTACATGGCAAGTCCCTGCATGGTGACTTGTAGACATTCATGCGCACATAAGGACAAAAAAAGTCTCAGAAGAACATCTAGGTGTAGAGGTTGTGATTTCCCCAGAGAGAGCTCCGTCAATAGCAAGGGTGGCTCACTCTCATGGAAGGGAGGTGCTAATTAATGTGATGAATTCTGGGTAACGTGACCTCTCGTCTTTAAGAAAGATGCATGTAGATTGACCAATTATTCTGTCCATTGGTCATTAATTTTGATATGGCCTGGATCTGGACAGTGGAAATAGCCAATGATGGATCCCAATGGATTGCCAGATGTCTCTTTTGTGGACCTCACTGTGCTGTGCTCAGAGTTTGACAATTTTACAGTACAATGCCTCCACTTCTAAAGGCCAGCTTTTTGCATAAGAACAAAGATATTAAAAGAAGGTTAAATGACTCATCTTTTTTGTTGAAAATTAAATGTCAGACTTTTCATGTTTATAAGAGGTTGTTGTGGAATGCAAAATCGTAAAATGTTGCAATTAAACTATAACTGCGCAAATAAAAACCAGTGTTTCTTCTCAAATGCTTTTTGAAATTGAGATTTGAAGGCATACAGTATTTCAAAAAAAGTGACAACAAAAAATAAACTATAGCTTTAAAAGTGCTGTATTTGATAGTTGTGCTGCATCTATTATTGTGAGCAAGTCTGTAGTTGCTAAATGCCATCAACTCAATGTCGACTCATAGCAGTCTCATTGTTCAGAAAGGATGTCTATCTTGTCCTCAGTCAAACAACTGTCAAAGAAAAATCTGCTGTTATTGCATTAATCAAACTCGATGATCTTTCTCTTTATGTGATGTCCAATTTGACATTGTCCAACTCTCACATCTAAAGAATAAAAAATATAGCAGTTTGTTCAAGTCAGATTTTTCCTGACAGTTCGTACCAGTGCAATTCTGTGCCTCATTTCTTTGCTCCTAGAGATCGAAGCTAGACACGAAAGGCTGCAAAGTGACGAGACACATGTTGATTCTCCATGTATCTTGGTAAATCACCATGGAAACCCTCTTGAAGTTAACCCACTTCAATGACAAGGAGTGGTCAGGATGAAATATTAAATTGTATGAGTACTTCAAGGCCTTAATGGCAACCTTACATCCCCATATGAACAGCTAAATGTCGAACGTTTTTGTCTGTTTGTATTCTGCTGTTACTGCACTTGCCGCAGTCTCTTGAGAAATGCCTCTGCTTGCTGTTCTGCAAATGGTCTCACCAAAGAATGACCAGCAAAGTACGAAGTCAATGACTCTTACCTTGGAATAACCTGACTTTCAAACTCACAACCGTAGGCATGCAAAACAAGCAGAAATTTTAAGAAAGCATGTGAATTTCAAGCCCAGACACTATGCATGTTTAAATGCAATAGAAACAGAAGATCATGCATTATTGATGCAGTTTGTAGGTACTTTAATGCGCACTTAAGCTGACTGGAATATTAATTATAGTCACCGTGGTTTAATTTGAATTGGTATTGCAGTGTGTTGCAGGTGGCTGTGACTCTGCCATTACACACTGCAATCAAGTCAGCAGTTCTTTATAGGTTCTGATCCCTTAAGATGCATTTCAGCCAATTAGGAGTATTTGTGTGTGAGCAACTTTCCATATAAAGTTACCAGGATTTGGTGCAGTGTGTGACCAGCAATATGTATGTGATAATTAACTTAATCTTTATGTTTATTCCATCTTAAGTTTGCAGTTGATAATTGTTTCATAGGAGCAATTTGTTCATTAATTTTGGGATTCTACTACTTCCAACTAGTTATGCAGTTTGTTATCGATTCACTAATAAGATCCATTTCATAAGATTTGTTTGTTAATAAATTGGTTTACCGACTGAACCTGATATAATTAATTGCAATGATATAATAGAACTATATCACTGCAATTATTTTTTCTTTTTTTCATTGCATCACATTGAACACAGGCAATAAGTGTAACAATCTTAAGAATTTTTAGTTTTTTTTTACACTGACAGCATATTTTTACATGCTTTTGTTCAAAGTCTAGGGCTCCTTCTTTCTTTGAAACGTATTATTATAGGTTAATTATTGTATGTAGTATATCACAATTCAGTCAAGCAAAACAACAACATTCATCACAGACCAGATTGAACCTGAAGTAAAATCTGTTCCTGAGTCAGCATCCTTGATGGTACAACATCGGACAATCTGAATTTAGAGTAATAACTCTTATAAAGATATAATATCCTTCTGGTTTAAACTGTGTTTAATAGCTATGGTTGGTGTTAGGGAAAGGGATAGCTCAGTAATGTTGCTCCAGGACTAACAAAAACATGCCGGCAAATCTAAACCTAAAATCTGATTGGCAAATAATAATGTTGTTCCAAGACTGATAAGCCATCTCCATTTTCCATCTTCTGTATTGCAACATGCATAGACAGCAACTGTGGATGATGGTACACAACAGAGGTGAAAGAAGAACAAGAGATGAGTTTGATTCCATTGAGGACAGACGGTTTCTCAGCAGCAGCCGATTGGCTTTGTTTCAGCAGGCTGGCTGCTTTACACTCTGAACAGCAGGGACACCAGCTGTACCCTCCCCAGTGTCCTTCAGAAATAGCCCTCACTCAGCAGAAACCTGGCCTCTGCCCAGACGTCCAAGCAAACCAAGGCCTAACGTTGGCCCAATGTTAACAGTACCAAGTACCTGGGCATTCTTCCTATGAGATATGAAGATTTGTATCAAGCCTTGAACCACTGCTGGCTTCAGTAAGTTGGCCTTCCCCTGCAGAATTCCCATCAATCACTGGCACAACATTGGTCAAATGTCAGTTTAAATGACACGGAGGGCTGTCATACAACAACTCGCTGACATCACTGTGCAGAATGTCACGTTCACACACTCTCTGTAATCACACACCGTGACTATAGAAATCAAAGTGACGTTATTAATTATGCAGTGGCAAAAAATAATTACATACCAATAAAAGATTAATGGAGGCACTTCGGCCATCTGCAGTACTAAATTGTGCCTTGGTCTGCTGGGGAATGAAAAGTGCACAGGTCTGTTTTTTCCATGTAGCCATCAGTAGCAGATCAGTTCTCCAACATTTTGGTTTCCAAAGCCCTCAGCTGTAAGCACTAATAAAATCTGCACCACAGCGATTTGTCTGTTCCAAAGAAAGAAATTACAGTATAATGTGGATTGCCACGGAATTTAACAAAATTTGGATGAATCAAATCAAAAGTAGGGCTGTGTATTTAAGTTGTCTGCCACTGCCAGCATTTTTGATCATTTTCACAAAACTTTCATGGTCCCCAGAATATTTTCTGGTATGAATATTCCATCAATGGCAGGGAAAGATTTAATCAAATCACAATTTGGACTTGTGTCTGTGAATAATAAACTGCAAAAAGACTGCTCTTTTAATATGAAGTCTGTTTGTTCTTCTTGTATGCTTTCACTATTGGATTTTTATATACATAATATTCTCACTCTAAGAGGAAACTTCACATGAACTTCTCCAGAGTTGCTCAGAGCAAATCATGAGCGTCTCACCATTTCACTTGGTTAAAACTATTGTCAAATATACACCGAAACAAAAACGTAATGTCTTTACTTCAACCTGACAAAATTGTCAACGGTCGCATCCAACGCAGACACAGTGTTACAAATTATCCTTAGTGAGTCTATGTTTAACTTCACAGATTTCAATGAGTAATTGCTGACATGCGCATATGCATCAAATAGACAGAGTGGATAAGAATCGGGGCACGATAATTCAAACCTTATTGTGAATATTTTGCATCCAGAACTGCAGTGTATGTTACCGGCAGTTGAAGTAATAATGACTGACTGTGTAAATAAATAAAAACCTGTTCTTTTTTTCCTGCTGTGTTGAAAGCATACTGAACAAAACTGAGATACATACCAAACTATCGTATACCATTACATACCGTTTATATATGTGTGTATGTATGTAGAAGAGCAGACTTCAACACAAGCTAACTTTCAGAATTCAGAAGTTTTATGCAAGCAATTCCACAAGTGATGCTTTAGGTTAATTCGTTAAACCGGTTTAACACCTCGATAATATGTCAGATCAGTCATTCGCCACAGTAAATGTAATGATAAGCTTCACTCTGTCTGCATAAGAGTGAGTCATGTGGGGAGGCCTCTTCTCGCCCCCAAGGCCCACGTGTGTCTCTCAATCGGTGGTTTACAGATCAGTGGCGTTCCACACCAGCGGTTTGGCCACACTCCTGTCAGTGCCTGATGGATGGCGTGACACCCAGCCGCTACCCTGTCATCTTTGCCTCTGAAAGAGGAAGAGAGACAGAGCACGAGACAAGCTGGAAGAATCTGAATCTGAAAGAAAGTTAATCTAAAAATAAAAGTAATCGTTTACTTCATTTCAAACTCAAATTGCTTTCATATTTGGAACACAAAAGAAGAACTTTGGGATATGACACATATCAGTTGCTCTTTTTAATATCTGAATGAGGACTGGGATTGCCAAGCTCCAAAATGACAGAGGGAAAAAAAAGTGTCATTTTATTTAATGGTGAACTATATCTTCAAAGGAAATTGATAAATAGAAAAAAATAATGAGAAAGACAGAGAGAAAAGAGAGATAAGAGTGATAAGGAGAGACCCATGCACTGAGTCTTCAATGTGGCTGATTCGCTCTGCAGGCTAAGTTAGATTGCAGAAAGTGAGTGGGCGTCCATCAGCTTGCCTGCCTGTCAGAGCCCGATGACAAGGCCAGGGCTGGCTAAACAACATGAGGAGAGAAAAGGAAAGATGAGCAGAGGAGAAACAAGCATTTTATGAATCTACATGAAAATGAGCACATGGCCACCCATCAGGCCTCCCCGACATAGTGTAACTATCATGGTTAACAAAGCTGATCACAAGGTCCAGCCAATCAAAACCAAAATAACAGTGTCAAAAAAATACTACAGAAATCAATCAGGGCCTTTAGCAGCATCTTTACGCATCATGTATGAACCAGCAGCCACTTTTTCTCAAGCGAAGTTCAGTTGTAACTGCACCACATCTGCTATTACAAATACAATGGATTTCCATCTTTTATCCATATTACTACCAGTCACACATCAGCACAAAATGGTATTAAAACTCTGTCACTAGCAAAAAATTATATTTTTACAACTGCAATGAAAACAGTGCATGATTAATCATTAAAAGACTACAGACTTCGGCTACGTCTATATTAAACCTTTGACAATCACAGCGGAACATTTAAGTCTTTGTTTTTGCACAGCCGCTGACTGAGAGAGAGCCATTATCATGCATAGGAATGAATCTGTGCTTCACAAACAGTTTTATAAACCAACACAGTATTAATATTCCTACATTAATTCTAATTAAATACTGGGATAAAAGTTTATAGTTTGGATATAAACACTGATGTCTACAGTAGAGATCAAAATAGAGCAAATCACCTTTTGAAAATAAATTGACGCTCCAAATAAAGATTGTATCATTACATCATAACGCCAGTACGTGGCGAAAAGCGACTGTTAAAAACATGTCATTGAATCATTCATACAAAAGATTTGTTTCATCCAGTAATGGAACAAGAGAAGTATTTAAGATTGAGTCATTGAATCATAGATACATACAGTAATACCTCGAGATACGAGCGTCTCTACATACGACTATTCCAAGATACGAGCAAGCCTTAGGGCAGAGTTTTGCTTCTAGATACGAGTAAATTTGAGATACGAGCATGCGTACTGACGCTGATGCCGACGCACTTTCACTTCAGTGTTCACTGACTTGTACGCGTGGCCCGCGAGTAGCTGATTTTCTCTCCATTTTATTTTTCTATTTTGCATTCTTCTTCATAACACTGAGCTCTAAGTGAGTGGTAAGGATAGTAATGAGAAGAAACGCATGATGACCATGGAAATGAAGCATGAAATTGTCAATAAATATGGGCGCGGTGCCGTACGATCAGGAGGAACTGTCGATTGAGAGGTTGATCGATCTACAGTGGACACGCAGGTGTTGCAAGAGCTCAGCATTGAAAAGAAACACCCTGATAAATTGTCTACTGGTCGTGCTTTGGCCCTTGTGTGTGTGTGTGTGTCTATATACTCATAAAAAACATGTTTTCTTCCATTGTTACGGATCTGGAACGGATTAATTTGTTTTCTATTATTTCTTATGGGAAAACATGATTCTAGATACGAGCAATTCAAGTTACGAGCTCCGCCCTGGAACGGTCTCTCGAGGTATTACTGTACATACATACAAACATTTTTGTCATAGACTGCACCAATTAAAGTTGTCAAATCTTAGTAAACACCTTGTTTTATTTAGTCTCAATTTATCTAGAATCGTGCAGCTCTAGCTAGAGCTATAGTAAGATGGTAAGAGAATAAGTATTGAGGAGAGAAACTTTCAGCATCTGTTCAATTTGATGACTTTTCTTTCCGCAGCATACTGTAGTAGATAATCATTATTTTCAACTTAGACTTACTATTAAACTTGCTCATGGCTGTGACTAATCGTATCAGCTCCTTCACTTGTGAAGTGATGAACTCAAACTCTTTGACAGCATATGTAGTTGCCTTGTAAATGCTTCAGTGGTTAATCTTGCATCTGTGATCACTCTTGTCATTAAAATTGAACTTTTCTTTAACTGGTGCTGCAGTTGCACCTTAGAATTACTGTAGTTATCCTTGTGTAACTTCACACAAAAAAAAAAATACTATTGGATGATACTATCATCAGATTGTGAGCTGTTTTTTTTCCATTTAAATTTTTTTTTCTGTCTAGAAAAATTATTAAAAATTTATAATTTGTGTATTAATGAGAAATAATACACAAAATGTGAATCATTGTCCATCGTTTTGTGAGCAAAGATGGAGTAGTCATGTAACAATATTGGAAATATTTCAGTTTTAAACCATGAAGGGGAGCCAGCGGATATCTGTCACAGGCTTGGTAGTGGGTTAGTCACCTGTGCCTTGTAAACACCCCAATAGTCCTGTGTCTCGTCCCCTGGATTAGTTTGCCGTTTATTTAGTCCCGTTCAGTGTCTGTTGTTGTCTGATGTTACCCGGTTGTTCTGTTCATATTCTGAAGTACCCCTAGTGTTTTGTTTGTTTTATATTTTGCACATAGATCCCGTTTCATCTCTGCTTTGACTGTAAACAGTGGTTGTGACAATACTCACACAAGCAATGTGCACATTTTGCGTGACAGTAATGCTAGTGATGAAGTTTTAAACCCCAGTCAATTATTCACTGCAGAAAGTAAAAATATCTGATGCTGCAAAAGGCAAAATATGTGGGATTTTTGGATTAAAATATATATTTTTTCTAAAAACTAGAATAATGTTATATATTACATTGTCCCAAATTGTTAGAACAATCTTTAAATCCAGAGAAATCAGACATTTTATCCAGTGTAATGGCCTGTGTCATTGTGTCACCTGTCATATCCACCTTACCCTCGATTTTCAGTAGAAACTAGAGTTGAGCCGGATACTCGGCTGAAACGAGTATCCGGTACGGATAATGCACTTTTGCCGAGTACGAGTATCATACGAGTAAAACGAGTCGTTATCTGTGCTCGGATTGAATAAAAATCCTCATTGGGCAGCTGAGTGTCTGCGTGCAAATTTCCTTCGTCCCGCTGCTCCGCCCTGCTCATTCTCACACAGAACGCTGAGACGAGAACAGGTGTCTTTCTCTCTCGGTCACTCAGGTTCGCGGGTCTTTTCCGTTAACGTTTAGGGCAGGGTGGTAGCGCGAGCGCGAAGCATCATAAGCCATAAGCTAGACTTGATTAATACAGGAAGTGTTCGGCGCGGTAGCTGGAGCGCGGGCCATCTCGCGGGCCATTAATAAAATGATCTCGCGGGCCGGACATAATAACACGCCGGGCCGGGAGTTTGACACCTATGGTTTAGGGTTTCTTCAGCTTTAGATTTGTTTTTTATTTCAATTTGTTTGTAGTACTTGCTTATTAGCCAGTATAGTTCTGGTAAACGTGGGGTTTGCTCGGTAGTATGCGACTGTCGTTGCGTCTCTGCCTGTCGGAGATTTTTTTTTTTAACCGTCTGCTGGCTCTAACGAGTGTTTAACTTCACGCACTAAGTGTCTGACACTTTCTTGCTGTATTTCATACATAATAAATGCAGATTTTAAAAACAACGTCAGACTATTTGATTCATAGAACACACAGTCTCTCTCTTTCTCTCTCTCTCTCTCTCTCTTACTCACTCACACACACGCATACCTGGCGTGGAAATTAAAAAAAAATCACACTGATCATAAAAAATTAGAAGTTAAAAAAAGAAAGTTATGTTTAAATGAAAAATCTTGTTCATTACATTTTTCTTCATAATTCCAACCGCATGTGTTGTATTCATTGTTGCAAAACTTATTTTATATAGTTTGTTCTTGTGATCAAAACCTTTGATATGAAGCTCAATGCTGATGCTGTCATGTAAATAGTTTTCTAATCAGCAATAAATATAACAATTTCTAATCGACCCAAATCAATTGCATGATTAAAAACAACATAGTAGGTACAGTCCCGCCCACTTCCTGGTTAAATCCCGCCCATTTCCGGGTTAGGCCACGCCCAGTCCGAGTACAGATACAGATAATTCATATGGTTAACAGATACAGATACAGATAATGCTGTACTCGCTCATCCCTAGTAGAAACCATTGAAACACAAAAGAGGCTTTAATATATTATGCATTATATTTGAAAGGTGAGAAACTGTTAATGCTCTATAGCTCAACACTGTTAGTAGTATTTTTTGAATCTCTTGTTTTCTTTATTTACTGTGAATAACATGTTTGCACCATGCCTCAGCTACAACACTATTTTGTCAAGTGGCTAACAATAGAAAGAACAGTAATACTGCTTTTTCTCCACCACACAATACATTTTAAAATGAATTACATGCCATTTATCAACACACATCAGCCAGCTTTTATTAACATGATATTCTACTGCATTTGCAACAAGTGCCTCCTACCAGTCACTGAACGAACCGAGCGTTAATAACTTTATAACACACTTAAACATATTTTAGTATGATTGCTTTGTTAAAACAGCGCTGCGTTACCCTACAACCTACAATTACCCACACTTTAATTTGTCAGATAAAGTAACCTGTACGAGTAGTAATTCTGCACATAAAGTTAAATAAAAAATAAATTTTAAATTAAATAAAAATAATGTGACAAAGATAACAAACATAACTGTAGGTGGCGGGAACCAGCAAACATTAAACATAACTTTAATCCTAATAGACATTAGGATGTTAAAAACCTGTTATTGGATCCCTACCTCTGAGTCTACTTTACGAAAATACAATGTACTTTATTGAAATCAAAACCAGCAACACCACTTCAATGGAGAAATAAATAAATAATAAAAACAAGCAATTGTGCTAGAGAAAAGGTTTGTCAACAGTCAACAAATAAGGAAGTTGGAATAAATCAGATGTACTGTTTTGTGAAAGATGATAATGAAGATGACTAACCAAATTACAATTAGCAGAGGTAAAAAGCTAAAGTTGGGCAATAAACAATCTAAACCATGGTCACATGACTTCAACATCACAAGCATTAAGCTTCTAACAATTATCTTAATCTTAAAATCTACAAGTTAGAGAGTTTCAGTTAGATCAGTGTTTCTTTTCATTCTGACCGTGTGCAAATAAACCGTTGCTATTTTTGTGTCTCAACATCTTGAACTCTGGTTGACACATGACCTTTAAATGCTGTTAATTTGACCTATACGAGTGAAAACTTCTAGTGATTTTTAAACAGTTTTGCTTTAGGAAAAGGAACATTTCCCATGCAGAGGTATACCCAACACAATGCTAAAAAATAAATAAAAGTGTCTTTAAAATCAAATGTTGAAATGTCATCATGAACTGCATAAGTCCAACAAGGACGAACTGAATAGAACAATCAACATTTGGAAATTCGCTTTCTAAACATCTCTTGCATTTCGATGTTTTCATGATGCCAGCACAATAAAACATACTGGTTGGGAATTTTTTTTATTCTTACTGTAAGTGAGCCTGTTTTAATGTAATCTGGGTCACATATTTTTGTACCGTGCATAGTTTTGGTTTGCTCATGGGGTGTCAAGTAACATTCCATGTTGTCATCTGTCTAATTTCATTTGTTTAACCAAGTCACAAAAGAATTTGAACAAAGTAACAGGCATTTGGACAGCCTCTGACACCAACAAGAAATAATATGAGAATATATTTAACCTCCTTTTAGAAATTTACGATGGTACATAAGCCAATTTAATTTACAATTGTAACTTTGGTTATTATTTTGCTCTTTTGTGACCCAATGAGAGCATCTTTGGTTCATCACTAACCGTTTGAGAGATAAAAATTAGTTTGATTGCACGTTTTTGCTCACCAGCAACCACGTGCCATTTTCAAAATACATATGTGACCAAGGCCAGCATATTTTGTTTTGCAAAATGCCAAACATAACTAAGCCTGTATTCTTTTTTTCCCCTGCACATGGATGACTCACCTAAACACGTGACACTCAGTGAACCAGACCAATTCTGAGCATTTGATGACATGGGCTGTTGGAAGAGTTCTCAACATGACAGCCACTACTTGCAGGGATCAATGAGAGAAAACGATTACCCCACGAGCCGTTCTGATAAGGTCGGGTTTCCTCAAACACTTAACCGTTATGAATTGATATTCTGTGGGTGTCTAAATCATTCCCAAAGATAAACAAAAGTCTCTGGTGAACTCGTATAAAGGATGCAGCGTCCTGTCTTAGGTCACAGACATCTATTACCTCATCGATCTGTTGACTCCAATAGACACGTTCATTGTATTTGAATGTGATTGTGAAGCTGCTGTGATTGTTCAAATTAAAGGTCCAAGATGATACAGCGGTTTCACTTCAGTGTTACTGCACTGGGTTTTTCTGATAATCAAATGTAATTATTGCACACTTCACAGACTTCTTGGTATAAACTGACATTGTGATGCTAATTCTAATATACGCTGTTCTCCAATAACACTGTTTATGCACATTTGTGAGTGCATTTACATGTAGAATCAGTCTATGATTACTAACGCTTTGACAGTTATCACAAAAAAAGATTGCAGCTAAACTGAACAGTAGTAATACTATTATTGCACTAAACACTAGAAAATAACACCAATTCTAAACTCACCAGTTACACAAAATCAAGAGAAATTACATATATATACACACACATACACATACACACACACACACACATATATCTCCTCCTGTGGTGCAAAGCCGAATTTTCAGCATTATTATATCAGTCCTCGGTGTCACATTACGCTTCAGAAATCATTCTAATATGATGATTTGCTGCTCTAGAAACATTCACACGCACACACACCAATTTGTTTGTTTTCAATATGTGCATATCTCAATCAGTGTATATATCTCTATTGTATTAGGCCTAGACAACCATCCCTCAAGAACATTTACATTTATGCATTTGGCAGACACTTTTATCTAAAGTGACTTACATTGCATTCAAGAAACACACTGACATTCTAATAAGTTCTTGCTATCCCTGGGAAAGAAGATTTTTGTTTTTGTTAAATTTATAGTTGTATTGAAATGGTAGTTGAACCAAATCTTTTCTTCAGTATTGTGACAAGTATCCAAATGAAACCAAAAGATTTTCTGTTCAGTCACGGTGAGGTGGAAATACAGGATAAGGATAGATATTACTATTCCTAATAAATTCCAGAAAAGATAAACAATAAGAGAGAAAAGAATAGGAAAGGCCACCAAACCTTGACCCTCTGCTGCTCTCCATATCTGTCTGAAGGATCGCAACATTAGAAACGAGTAGCTGAAATTGTAATTTTTCAAATGCACAGCAGCAAAAATAAATGGCCATTTAAACCTAAGGGTAAGAAAAATGGTGTAAAATGGTCATTAAAGCGAAATTATGAGTGTTCTTGCCACACAAAAAAATCCTTCAGTAGCTTTATAAGTGGACCTCAAAGAAAAAAAAACTGATCATGATGTAACACCAAAGCAATATTTATGAGAAAGATTGTATGACGTCAGGAAAGCTCAGAGGTCAATAACTTTCTCCCAGCTGCTTTGTAACAAGTAAAACTGAAATTATAAATATTTTGGTGGAGTAACCTTGACTAACATACCTGCGCATTTAAGCACCTTGCAGGTCATGAAGCTTTTGCATGTACATGTCACTGCATTTACACTGGCCTATGTGCAATTATCTCAAATGATGATTATATGACATGAACTCGTCCGTGATTTTCTCTTGATTGCTAATTCTTCCAATGAAGAGGATTTGATTAGAGAGTAAATCATGCTGAATCATCCATGCGTTGCCTGTGTTTTCTACCCACTTAAAAAAAGCATGGTTTAAGGTGACCTTTAGGTTATAATACAGGCTCAAAAGCCTGTATACCATTATATATACCATTGTACTTTTCTTTTATTAGAGTTGGGAGAAATAAAAGTGACTTTGCATGTAAATTTGTGTAAATGCAAAAATCTAAAATGCTGATCTTATGGACAGCGGGATGCTGATGCCACGTCAGCGCTCTCACTCTTGAGATTTCAGTTGCATATGGGCCCAGGTGACTCTCATCCCCTTTAATCTATGAAGGTGACCTGAGCCAGACCTTCAGTTGATCCTCTCTCACTCACTGCACACACTTAGACTTGCTAATTCATCTTCCTTTTCAGCGCTGTACCCTGCGCAGGTTCTAGGCTCTAATAGTTTCTTTTGTGTGCTGGAAATGAAGCTCAGGCACGAGCAGATAAGTATGGGGTGGGAGGCCATTCGGCTCATCTCTCCAGCACATCTCACTGGCCAAACATTGAGGCAAGATGATCGCTAAGACACCGGCTTACAGGCAAGAGAGCAGAGAATCCGTTAAGCCTTTAGTCAATAAGGCTACAAGGTATTGCATGAAGATTCCAATGGTTGGTTTGGTGATTGGTGCTGATAGTTTGGAGGATTTCACAAGCATGTGGGACTCACTGGTTATATATTAGATTTCTAACCATATACATGTATAAATTACTAATATCAAGACATATAATTGAATGTAAAGGACGATGTTGAGGAACATTACCTTTAAACGTTGTCTATATCCTGTCAGTGCCGACAAATACTTAATTGTATGTTTTGTTATCCCATGTTTTTGCAGTTTCATCGGCCACTGAAAAAACGTTAAACTCTAAATATCATGATGACTTTTACGTACATGAACTGTTTTGATGCACATAATGCGAGGTGAACATAAGCATTCTGGTGTCAATGATTAATATTGCAAAACAAACCACATTGCCTTAAACGTTTGCTTTTTCGTGTGAAACACGTTAAAATTCCCTTTAACTGTTATTTATACTACAAATATCCATATATTCCTGAACTATAGTATTTATGTGACCGCATTTACAACTTTTTTAAGTACTTGTTTACTTACACGTGCAGGTGTTGAACTTCATAAATGCATTTTTCATAGCCAACAAAAAACAGGACGCTTTTGCAGTTTTGGTTTCAATGGATTATAGGTGAATTTCCAATTTTGCCCAGCGCGCTTGGTATTTCTTTTTTTCTAATGTACTGTATCTGCTTATGAATGAGAGAAAAACGCTCCAAACGATTTATAGCGCGAGAGAATCACTTTCAGAATGAGTCACACCGAGTTGTGAGTCGATTCTGACCGTTCAGCGATCTCGATTGTTAAAAAGAACCGAATCCAAAGAGTGATTCATTCGGGAATCGGACTACGGCCAAATAGTTGTGATTCTAATATTTACCATATTTAGCCTGTTTATTTTACATGCAATTAGTTGTATGATTTATTCATGTTTTACCTGAAAATGTTTATTTCAACCAGTATGATTCTAACAGTAGTCTATCGTATACTAGACTATTCCAACGACCATAGACTGTCTGTCTATAATGTCTGTTCTTTTCCAGCTTTAAGGTTCTGTTAGCTCAGGGGTGTCAAACTCAATTGCACAAGGGGCCAAAATCCCAAAAAACTTTAGGTCACGGGCCGAACAGGATAAACATTTATTGAAAACACTAAAACTAAACTTTTAAAACTTACCTTTTTTAAATTAGATGTGAATAAAAACAGACAGAAATATTATTCTGGAATAAATCAACTTATACCTTAACTTAAAAATATAAAAATATTAAAAAAAAATTAAAATATATCCGGTCTAAATTATACAAGTTAGAAATAAAGTAAACAAGTAAAGTAAAAGTAAAAGTTAAAAGAACAAACATTCAAAAAATGTCTTTACTCTTATGTAATTTTATATAAAACTTAAAAAGATTTGTATATAAAAGATTTTGCTCTCCATAAAAATATATCCTGTCAAAATTATACAAATTCAAAATATGGACATGCTGCATAACAAAACCTGGAAATCTAAATACAATTTTTAAATACAATAACAAATCAAATCATTCAGTTGAATTTGCTCTTATGTCATTTGTCTTATAGTGCCGTCTTATTAAATTATTTAATTACTGCCACATTAGCTCCGCAAATGAGACACACGGGTATACCGACAGTATGTCAGTAAACGTATCCGTTGTTTTCACGTGACGTCATCGAAACTTGCGTACCGGCATATCCGCCATTTTGATTCCCTATGTAAGCATCAATAAAGCTTGTATATTCAACTCTTATGCTCATAAATGCCTATCTGTGGAATTTTTGGATGTTCAAATAGGCCAGGAGTAAGTACAGATGTAAGATTTTTTTAAACTTCCAAAAGTGATAACTGGACAATGTGAAAGAACACGAATTTTGTCAGAAGAAAGGCGACGTGTGTGGAAAGCTGCGATCACAGGGCTGACATTCAGACTGAAGAAAAATGGAATAGAACGATCATATGCTCTAAGCATTTTGTAGGGGGTAAGTTTAAATGTATTGACAATATTTAATATGTTTAGAAGCTGCAATTTATACCAAAAGTAAAAATGTGTTAGTCGACAGACAATAACCCACCCCACCCACTTTGTCCTAATTAGTAACTTTCCCCAAAATGCCTTCGTAACTCAATAAACTTAACCTTTAGCAGTATTTGACATTCCTTTACCTTTTGTTTATTGTTATAAATTGGAAACATATTCAACAATTAAAATAATACAAGTTAAATTCAACCAATTTGTCTAACGTCCTTTATATTGAAATTCGATTCAGCAGTTAAAATAACACCTAACGTTATATTTTATATCTCCTTTTTAGGCATTAAAGACACAGAGCAGTGATGAAAACACTATTGTTCATGTTAATTCAGTCCATGGAGAGGTTCATGAATGTGAAAGTACAGAGCGTTCTAAAACTGCGTAACTTGTCCTCATTCCACCGCGTGTATCCATAAACACAACAGAAGTCACTTATGTTAATTGTTTTTGATTTACAATCTACAAATATGTAGTATTAGAGTAATAAAGAGTATGATAACAAGTAAAACTAGCAGCCATCACGGGGCCAAGCGCAAGGAGGGCATTAAATGTCATGCCGACATGGCTGGCATCATCAGACCAACGGCAGTAAGAATCTAAATACATTTCAATATGACTTAAGTCTAAATGGCTGAAAAATCAACAACACGGTCTTTAGTAATTCGATTTAATGGTTTATCACGTTCAACCAACAGGCAGCGCTGTAATCAAATTGTAGTGTCAATTCATGTGGTACATTGAGAGTGTGGTGACATTGACACATGCAAAGTTTGCTTTCAATTGGGTAAACCATTGCTGACAGAGCACTAAAGTCATGTGTTTGTTAAACATAGCATCTTATAAGAAAAATCGAAATGGCAGACGCTCAAAATGGCCGATATGGGAAAATTTGGTATCACAGGGCTCGGCATGACCCACTGGATCTAAAGACAGCAGTTTCATGATTTTTAGACAAAGCGTTCAGGAGTTATAATCAAAAATGTCAGTTTTTTAATATCTCCTGACCACTAGGGGGCAGAGCGCCAAAACTCTGCAGGTAGCCTCAGACCATGATTGACATAACACACACCTAGTTTGGTCAGAAAACACTAATGCGTTGCGGAGATAAAGCCTCAATTTCATTTTTGCGACCATTACGTCGGATTCTTTCGCGAGTTATTCGTAAACGGTTTGACATATCAACTTTCTTTGGATAACTTTTTGTCATGATGGTCTGGAGATGATGTGGTTTAATTTTGGTGAAAATTGGACAAACGGTCTGGGAGGAGTTCGAAAAAGTAGGTTTTTAAAGAAAAACAACATGGTGGACAAGAAGTTTGGCCGACTATGACAAATTTGGTATCTGTGTTCTTGGTTTGACCCAAGGAACGTATAAAGATAATTTGTTTTACCATAGGTTAACGCACTCAAAAGTTATTAGCATATTTGTAAATTTGTTTATAACTTTTGACCACAAGGTGGTGCTGCCTCGAAACTTTTTGTGTTGTATCAGGCCCTGGTGCCGAAGACACATCTCGAGTTTCGTAACGATACGCCAATGTGTTTGTTAAATATAGCAATTTATGACAATATTCAAAATGGCCGACGCTCAAAATGGCCGATATGGAAAAATTTGGTATCGCACGACTCGGCATGATGCACTGAATCTAAAGAGACCAGTTTTATTATTTTTGGCCAAAGCGTTCAGAAGTTATAAGCAAATATTTAACTTTTTCATATCTCCTGACCACTAGGGGGCACAGCGCCAAAACTCTGCAGGTAGCCTCAGACCATGATTGACATAACACCCACCTAGTTTGGTCAGAAAACGCTAATGCGTTGCGGAGATAAAGCCTCAGTTTCATTTTTGCGACCATTACGTCGGATTCTTTCGCGAGTTATTCGAAAACGGTTTGACATATCAACTTTCTTTGGATAAATTTTTGTCAACATCGTCTGGAGATGATGTGGTTCAATTTTCGTGAAAATCGGACAAACGGCCTAGGAGGAGTTCGAAAAAGTAGGTTTTTCATAAAATTCAAAATGGCGGGAAAATTTTCATGACGGAAAATGACGTCATAGGGTGCAATCGAATCGTCTTGAGCCAAGGAATCAGTGGACATAAGAATTTTGTTTCTAGGTCATACGGTTCAAAAGTTATTAGCATAAACGTTAGTTCAACTTTGGACAGTTGGTGGCGCTAGAGATTTTGAGTTAGAGACTTCAAATTTGTTATGGTCAATGATTGGACTGTCCTTAATGAGTGTGCCAACTTTCATCATTTTCCCGCATACGGTTCTATGGCCTGCCATAGACTCCCATGGCGGAAGAAGAAGAAGATGAAGAAATATAGCTGCTAGCAGCCATCACGGGGCCAAGCGCAAGGAGGGCATTAAATGTCATGCCGACATGGCTGGCAGCATCAGACCAACGGCAGGAAGCATCTAAAGACATTTCAATATGACAAGTCTAAATGGCTGAAAAATCAACAATACGGTCTTTAGTAATTCGATTTAATGGTTTATCACATTCAAACAACAGGCAGCGCTGTAACCAAATTGTAGTGTCAATTCATGTGGTACATTGAGAGTGTGGTGACATTGACACATGCAAAGTTTGCTTTCAATTGGGTAAACCATTGCTGACAGAGCACTAAAGTCATGTGTTTGTTAAACATAGCATCTTATAAGAAAAATCGAAATGGCAGACGCTCAAAATGGCCGATATGGGAAAATTTGGTATCACAGGACTCGGCATGACCCACTGGATCTAAAGAGACCAGTTTCATGATTTTTGGCCAAAGGGTTCAGGAGATATAATCAAAAATGTCAGATTTTTAATATCTCCTGACCACTAGGGGGCAGAGCGCCAAAACTCTGCAGGTCGCCTCAGACCATGATTGACATAACACACACCTATTTTGGTCAGAATACGCTAATGAGTTACGGAGATATAGCCTCGCTTTCAATTCTATGGCCATTGTGTCGAATTCTTTCGTGAGTTATTCGTAAACGGTTTGGCGAATCATCTTTCTTTATATAACTTTTTGTCATGACAACCTGGAGATGATGTGGTTTAATTTTGGTGTAAATTGGACAAACGGTCTGGGAGGAGTTCGAAAAAGTAGGTTTTTAAAGAAAAACAACATGGTGGACAAGAAGTTTGGCCGACTATGACAAATTTGGTATCTGTGTTCTCGGTTTGACCCAAGGAACGTATAAAGATAATTTGTTTTACCATAGGTTAATGCACTCAAAAGTTATTAGCATGTTTGTAAATTTGGTTATAACTTTTGACCACAAGGTGGTGCTGCCTCGAAACTTTTTGAGTCGTATCAAGGTTAGGTGCCGAAGACACATATTGAGTTTCGTAACGATACGCCAATATCTTTGTTAAATATAGCAATTTATGACAATATTCAAAATGGCCGACGCTCAAAATGGCCGATATGGGAAAATTTGGTATCGCACGACTCGGCATGATGCACTGAATCTAAAGAGACCAGTTTTATTATTTTTGGCCAAAGCGTTCAGAAGTTATAAGCAAATATTTTACTTTTTCATATCTCCTGACCACTAGGGGGCACAGCGCCAAAACTCTGCAGGTAAACTCAGACTATGATTGACATAACACACACCTAGATTGGTCAGAAAACGCTAATGCGTTGCGGAGATAAAGCCTCAATTTCATTTTTGCGACCATTACGTCGGATTCTTTCGCGAGTTATTCGTAAACGGTTTGACATATCAACTTTCTTTGGATAACTTTTTGTCCACATTGTCTGGAGATGATGTGGTTCAATTTTCGTTGAAATCGGAAAAACGGCCTAGGAGGAGTTCGAAAAAGTAGGTTTTTCATAAAATTCAAAATGGCGGGAAAAATTTCATGACGGAAAATGACGTCATAGGGTGCATTCGAATCGTCTTGAGCCAAGGAATCAGTGGACATAAGAATTTTGTTTCTAGGTCATACGGTTCAAAAGTTATTAGCATAAACGTTAGTTCAACTTTGGACAGTTGGTGGCGCTAGAGAGATTGAGTTAGAGGCTTCAATTTTGCTATGGCCAATGTTTGGACTGTCCTTAATGAGTGTGCCAACTTTCATCATTTTCCCGCATACGGTTCTATGGGCTGCCATAGACTTTCATGGCGGAAGAAGAAGATGAAGAATAATAATAAGAACCGGAACAGAAACAATAGGTGCCTTCGCACCTTCGGTGCTTGGCCCCTAATAAGAACCGGAACAAAAACAATAGGTGCCTCCGCACCTTCGGTGCTTGGCCCCTAAATATAGCTGCTAGCAGCCATCACGGGGCCAAGCGCAAGGAGGTCATTAAATGTCATGCCGACATGGCTGGCATCATCAGACCAACGGCAGTAAGAATCTAAAGACACTTCAATATGACTTAAGTCTAAATGGCTGAAAAATCAACAACACGGTCTTTAGTAATTCGATTTAATGGTTTATCACGTTCGACCAACAGGCAGCGCTGTAACCAAATTGTAGTGTCAATTCATGTGGTACATTGAGAGTGTGGTGACATTGACACATGCAAAGTTTGCTTTCAATTGGGTAAACCATTGCTGACAGAGCACTAAAGTCATGTGTTTGTTAAACATAGCATCTTATAAGAAAAATCGAAATGGCAGACGCTCAAAATGGCCGATATGGGAAAATTTGGTATCACAGGGCTCGGCATGACCCACTGGATCTAAAGACAGCAGTTTCATGATTTTTAGACAAAGCGTTCAGGAGTTATAATCAAAAATGTCAGTTTTTTTATATCTCCTGACCACTAGGGGGCAGAGCGCCAAAACTCGGCAGGTAGCCTCAGATCATGATTGACATAACACACACCTAGTTTGGTCAGAAAACACTAATGCGTTGCGGAGATAAAGCCTCAATTTCATTTTTGCGACCATTACGTCGGATTCTTTCGCGAGTTATTCGTAAACGGTTTGACATATCAACTTTCTTTGGATAACTTTTTGTCATGATGGTCTGGAGATGATGTGGTTTCATTTTGGTGAAAATTGGACAAACGGTCTGGGAGGAGTTCGAAAAAGTAGGTTTTTAAAGAAAAACAACATGGTGGACAAGAAGTTTGGCCGACTATGACAAATTTGGTATCTGTGTTCTTGGTTTGACCCAAGGAACGTATAAAGATAATTTGTTTTACCATAGGTTAACGCACTCAAAAGTTATTACCATATTTGTAAATTTGGTTATAATTTTTGACCACAAGGGGGTGCTGCCTCGAAACTTTTTGAGTCGTATCAAGGTTAGGTGCCGAAGACACATATTGAGTTTCGTAACGATACGCCAATATCTTTGTTAAATATAGCAATTTATGACAATATTCAAAATGGCCGACGCTCAAAATGGCCGATATGGGAAAATTTGGTATCGCACGACTCGGCATGATGCACTGAATCTAAAGAGACCAGTTTTATTATTTTTGGCCAAAGCGTTCAGAAGTTATAAGCAAATATTTAACTTTTTCATATCTCCTGACCACTAGGGGGCACAGCGCCAAAACTCTGCAGGTAGCCTCAGATCATGATTGACATAACACACACCTAGTTTGGTCAGAAAACGCTAATGTGTTGCGGAGATAAAGCATCAATTTCATTTTTGCGACCATTACGTCGGATTCTTTCGCGAGTTATTCGTAAACGGTTTGACATATCAACTTTCTTTGGATAACTTTTTGTCCACATGGTCTGAAGATGATGTGGTTCAATTTTCGTTGAAATCGGAAAAACGGTCTAGGAGGAGTTCGAAAAAGTAGGTTTTTCATAAAATTCAAAATGGCGGGAAAAATTTCATGACGGAAAATGACGTCATAGGGTGCAATCGAATCGTCTTGAGCCAAGGAATCAGTGGACATAAGAATTTTGTTTCTAGGTCATACGGTTCAAAAGTTATTAGCATAAACGTTAGTTCAACTTTGGACAGTTGGTGGCGCTAGAGATATTGAGTTAGAGACTTCAAATTTGTTATGGTCAATGATTGGACTGTCTTTAATGAGTGTGCCAACTTTCATCATTTTCCCGCATACGGTTCTATGGGCTGCCATAGACTTTCATGGCGGAAGAAGAAGAAGATGAAGAAATATAGCTGCTAGCAGCCATCACGGGGCCAAGCGCAAGGATGGCATTAAATGTCATGCCGACATGGCTGGCATCATCAGACCAACGGCAGTAAGAATCTAAAGACATTTCAATATGACTTAAGTCTAAATCCTAAAAAATCAACAATACGGTCTTTAGTAATTCGATTTAATGGTTTATCACATTCAACCAACAGGCAGCACTGTAACCAAATTTTAATGTCAATTCATGTGGTACATTGAGAGTGTGGTGACATTGACACATGCAAAGTTTGCTTTCAATTGGGTAAACCATTGCTGACAGAGCACTAAAGTCATGTGTTTGTTAAACATAGCATCTTATAAGAAAAATCGAAATGGCAGATGCTCAAAATGGCCGATATGGGAAAATTTGGTATCACAGGACTCGGCATTACCCACTGGATCTAAAGAGACCAGTTTCATGATTTTTAGACAAAGCGTTCAGGAGTTATAATCAAAAATGTCAGTTTTTTAATATCTCCTGACCACTAGGGGGCAGAGCGCCAAAACTCTGCAGGTAGCCTCAGACCATGATTGACATAACACACACCTAGTTTGGTCAGAAAACGCTAATGCGTTGCGGAGATAAAGCCTCAATTTCATTTTTGCGACCATTACGTCGGATTCTTTCGCGAGTTATTCGTAAACGGTTTGACATATCAACTTTCTTTGGATAACTTTTTGTCATGATGGTCTGGAGATGATGTGGTTTAATTTTGGTGAAAATTGGACAAACGGTCTGGGAGGAGTTCGAAAAAGTAGGTTTTCAAAGAAAAACAACATGGTGGACAAGAAGTTTGGCCGACTATGACAAATTTGGTATCTGTGTTCTCGGTTTGACCCAAGGAACGTATAAAGATAATTTGTTTTACCATAGGTTAACGCACTCAAAAGTTATTAGCATATTTGTAAATTTGGTTATAATTTTTGACCACAAGGGGGTGCTGCCTCGAAACTTTTTGAGTCGTATCAAGGTTAGGTGCCGAAGACACATATTGAGTTTCGTAACGATACGCCAATATCTTTGTTAAATATAGCAATTTATGACAATATTCAAAATGGCCGACGCTCAAAATGGCCGATATGGGAAAATTTGGTATTGCACGACTCGGCATGATGCACTGAATCTAAAGAGACCAGTTTTATTATTTTTGGCAAAAGCGTTCAGAAGTTATAAGCAAATATTTAACTTTTTCATATCTCCTGACCACTAGGGGGCACAGCGCCAAAACTCTGCAGGTAGCCTCAGATCATGATTGACATAACCTACACCTAGTTTGGTCAGAAAACGCTAATGCGTTGCGGAGATAAAGCCTCAATTTCATTTTTGCGACCGGTACGTCAGATTCTTTCGCGAGTTATTCGTAAAGGGTTTGACACATCAACTTTCTTTGGATAACTTTTTGTCCACATTGTCTGGAGATGATGTGGTTCAATTTTCGTTGAAATCGGAGAAACGGCCTAGGAGGAGTTCGAAAAAGTAGGTTTTTCATAAAATTCAAAATGGCGGGAAAAATTTTATGACGGAAAATGACGTCATAGGGTGCAATCGAATCGTCTTGAGCCAAGGAATCAGTGGACATGAGAATTTTGTTTCTAGGTCATACGGTTCAAAAGTTATTAGCATAAACGTTAGTTCAACTTTGGACAGTTGGTGGCGCTAGAGATATTGAGTTAGAGATTTCAAATTTGTTATGGTCAATGATTGGACTGTCCTTAATGAGTGTGCCAACTTTTTTTCATTTTCCCGCTTACGGTTCTATGGGCTGCCATAGACTTCAATGGCGGAAGAAGAAGAAGATGAGGAATAATAAATATAGCTGCTAGCAGCCATCACGGGGCCAAGCGCAAGGAGGGCATTAAATGTCATGCCGACATGGCTGGCATCATCAGACCAACGGCAGTAAGAATCTAAAGACACTTCAATATGACTTAAGTCTAAATGGCTGAAAAATCAACAACACGGTCTTTAGTAATTCGATTTAATGGTTTATCACGTTCAACCAACAGGCAGCGCTGTAACCAAATTGTAGTGTCAATTCATGTGGTACATTGAGAGTGTGGTGACATTGACACATGCAAAGTTTGCTTTCAATTGGGTAAACCATTGCTGACAGAGCACTAAAGTCATGTGTTTGTTAAACATAGCATCTTATAAGAAAAATCGAAATGGCAGACGCTCAAAATGGCCGATATGGGAAAATTTGGTATCACAGGACTCGGCATGACCCACTGGATCTAAAGACAGCAGTTTCATGATTTTTAGACAAAGCGTTCAGGAGTTATAATCAAAAATGTCAGTTTTTTAATATCTCCTGACCACTAGGGGGCAGAGCGCCAAAACTCTGCAGGTAGCCTCAGACCATGATTGACATAACACACACCTAGTTTGGTCAGAAAACGCTAATGCGTTGCGGAGATAAAGCCTCAATTTCATTTTTGCGACCATTACGTCGGATTCTTTCGCGAGTTATTCGTAAACGGTTTGACATATCAACTTTCTTTGGATAACTTTTTGTCATGATGGTCTGGAGATGATGTGGTTTAATTTTGGTGAAAATTGGACAAACGGTCTGGGAGGAGTTCGAAAAAGTAGGTTTTTAAAGAAAAACAACATGGTGGACAAGAAGTTTGGCCGACTATGACAAATTTGGTATCTGTGTTCTTGGTTTGACCCAAGGAACGTATAAAGATAATTTGTTTTACCATAGGTTAACGCACTCAAAAGTTATTAGCATATTTGTAAATTTGGTTATAATTTTTGACCACAAGGGGGTGCTGCCTCGAAACTTTTTGAGTCGTATCAAGGTTAGGTGCCGAAGACACATATTGAGTTTCGTAACGATACGCCAATATCTTTGTTAAATATAGCAATTTATGACAATATTCAAAATGGCCGACGCTCAAAATGGCCGATATGGGAAAATTTGGTATCGCACGACTCGGCATGATGCACTGAATCTAAAGAGACCAGTTTTATTATTTTTGGCCAAAGCGTTCAGAAGTTATAAGCAAATATTTAACTTTTTCATATCTCCTGACCACTAGGGGGCACAGCGCCAAAACTCTGCAGGTAGCCTCAGATCATGATTGACATAACACACACCTAGTTTGGTCAGAAAACGCTAATGCGTTGCGGAGATAAAGCCTCAATTTCATTTTTGCGACCATTACGTCGGATTCTTTCGCGAGTTATTCGTAAACGGTTTGACATATCAACTTTCTTTGGATAACTTTTTGTCCACATTGGTCTGGAGATGATGTGGTTCAATTTTCGTTGAAATCGGAAAAACGGCCTAGGAGGAGTTCGAAAAAGTAGGTTTTTCATAAAATTCAAAATGGCGGGAAAAATTTCATGACGGAAAATGACGTCATAGGGTGCAATCGAATCGTCTTGAGCCAAGGAATCAGTGGACAAAAGAATTTTGTTTCTAGGTCATACGGTTCAAAAGTTATTAGCATAAACGTTAGTTCAACTTTGGACAGTTGGTGGCGCTAGAGATATTGAGTTAGAGACTTCAAATTTGTTATGGTCAATGATTGGACTGTCCTTAATGAGTGTGCCAAATTTTCATCATTTTCCCGCATACGGTTCTATGGGCTGCCATAGACTTCATGGCGGAAGAAGAAGAAGATGAATAAATATAGCTGCTAGCAGCCATCACGGGGCCAAGCGCAAGGAGGGCATTAAATGTCATGCCGACATGGCTGGCATCATCAGACCAACGGCAGTAAGAATCTAAATACATTTCAATATGACTTAAGTCCAAATGGCTGAAAAATCAACAATACGGTCTTTAGTATTTCGATTTAATGGTGTATCACATTCAACCAACAGGCAGCGCTGTAACCAAAATGTAGTGTCAATTCATGTGGTACATTGAGAGTGTGGTGACATTGCCACATGCAAAGTTTGCTTTCCATTGGGTAAACCATTGCTGACAGAGCACTAAAGTCATGTGTTTGTTAAACATAGAATCTTATAAGAAAAATCGAAATGGCAGACGCTCAAAATGGCCGATATGGGAAAATTTGGTATCACAGGACTCGGCATGACCCACTGGATCTAAAGAGACCAGTTTCATGATTTTTGGCCAAAGGGTTCAGGAGTTATAATCAAAAAAGTCAGTTTTTTAATATATCCTGACCACTAGGGGGCAGAGCGCCAAAACTCTGCAGGTAGCCTCAGACCATGTTTGACATAACACACACCTAGTTTGGTCAGAAAACGCTAATGCGTTGCGGAGATAAAGCCTCAATTTCAATTTTGCGACCATTACGTCGGATTCTTTCGCGAGTTATTCGTAAACGGTTTGACATATCAACTTTCTTTGGATAAGTTTTTGTCATGATGGTCTGGAGATGATGTGGTTCAATTTTGGTGAAAATTGGACAAACGGTCTGGGAGGAGTTCGAAAAAGTAGGTTTTTAAAGAAAAATAACATGGCAAATCGGAGGTTTGGCCGAATATGACATATTTGGTATCTATGGTCTCGGCTTGACCCAATGAACACATTAAGACCATTTGTTTTACAATAGGTTAACGTCATCAAAAGTTATTAGCATATTTGTAAATTTGGTTATAACTTTTGACCACAAGGTGGCGCTGCCCCCAAACTTTTTGTGCCATATCAATGTTAGGTGCCGAAGACACATATTGAGTTTCGTAACGATACGCCAATCCATTTGTTAAATATAGCAATTTATGACAATATTAAAAATGGCCGACGCTCTAAATGGCCGATATGGGAAAATTTGGTATCGCACGACTCGGCATGATGCACTGAATCTAACGAGACCAGTTTTAAGATTTTTGGACAAAGCGTTCAGGAGTTGTAAGGAAAAATGTCACTTTTTCATATCTCCTGACCACTAGGGGGCACAGCGCCAAAACTCTGCAGGTAGCCTCAGACCATGATTGACATAACACACACCGAGTTTGGTCAGAAAACGCTAATGCGTTGTGGAGATATAGCCTCAAGTTCATTTTTGCGATCATTACGTCGGATTCTTTCGTGAGTTATTCATAAACGGTTTGACATTTCAACTTTCTTTGGATAACTTTTTGTCACCATGGTCTGGAGATGATGTGGTTCAATTTTCGTGAAAATCGGACAAACGGCCTAGGAGGAGTTCGAAAAAGTAGGTTTTTCATAAAATTCAAAATGGCGGGAAAATATTCATGACGGAAAATGACGTCATAGGGTGCAATCGAATCGTCTTGAGCCAAGGAATCAGTTGACAAAAGAATTTTGTTTCTAGGACATACGGTTCAAAAGTTATTTACGTAAACGTGAGTGCAACTTTGGACAGTTGGTGGCGCTATAGAGATTGAGTTAGAGACTTCAATTTTGCTATGGTCAATGATTGGACTGTCCTTTATGAGTGTGCCAAATTTTTTTCATTTTCCCGTTTACGGTTCTATGGGCTGCCATAGACTCCCATGGCACAAGAAAAAGAATAATAAATATAGCTGCTAGCAGCCATCACGGGGCCAAGCGCAAGGAGGGCATTAAATGTCATGCCGACATGGCTGGCATCATCAGACCAACGGCAGTAAGAATCTAAAGACATTTCAATATGACTTAAGTCTAAATGGCTGAAAAATCAACAATACGGTCTTTAGTAATTCGATTTAATGGTTTATCACATTCAACCAACAGGCAGCGCTGTAACCAAATTGTAGTGTCAATTCATGTGGTACATTGAGAGTGTGGTGACATTGACACATGCAAAGTTTGCTTTCAATTGGGTAAACCATTGCTGACAGAGCACTAAAGTCATGTGTTTGTTAAACATAGCATCTTATAAGAAAAATCGAAATGGCAGACGCTCAAAATGGCCGATATGGGAAAATTTGGTATCACAGGACTCGGCATGACCCACTGGATCTAAAGACAGCAGTTTCATGATTTTTAGACAAAGCGTTCAGGAGTTATAATCAAAAATGTCAGTTTTTTAATATCTCCTGACCACTAGGGGGCAGAGCGCCAAAACTCTGCAGGTAGCCTCAGACCATGATTGACATAACACACACCTAGTTTGGTCAGAAAACGCTAATGCGTTGCGGAGATAAAGCCTCATTTCATTTTTGCGACCATTACGTCGGATTCTTTCGCGAGTTATTCGTAAACGGTTTGACATATCAACTTTCTTTGGATAACTTTTTGTCATGATGGTCTGGAGATGATGTGGTTTAATTTTGGTGAAAATTGGACAAACGGTCTGGGAGGAGTTCGAAAAAGTAGGTTTTTAAAGAAAAACAACATGGTGGACAAGAAGTTTGGCCGACTATGACAAATTTGGTATCTGTGTTCTCGGTTTGACCCAAGGAACGTAAAAAGATAATTTGTTTTACCATAGGTTAACGCACTCAAAAGTTATTAGCATATTTGTAAATTTGGTTATAACTTTTGACCACAAGGTGGTGCTGCCTCGAAACTTTTTGAGTCGTATCAAGGTTAGGTGCCGAAGACACATATTGAGTTTCGTAACGATACGCCAATATCTTTGTTAAATATAGCAATTTATGACAATATTCAAAATGGCCGACGCTCAAAATGGCCGATATGGGAAAATTTGGTATCGCACGACTCGGCATGATGCACTGAATCTAACGAGACCAGTTTTATTATTTTTGGCCAAAGCGTTCAGAAGTTATAAGCAAATATTTAACTTTTTCATATCTCCTGACCACTAGGGGGCACAGCGCCAAAACTCTGCAGGTAGCCTCAGATCATGATTGACATAACACACACCTAGTTTGGTCAGAAAACGCTAATGCGTTGCGGAGATAAAGCCTCAATTTCATTTTTGCGACCATTACGTCGGATTCTTTCGCGAGTTATTCGTAAACGGTTTGACATATCAACTTTCTTTGGATAACTTTTTGTCCACATGGTCTGGAGATGATGTGGTTCAATTTTCGTTGAAATCGGAAAAACGGCCTAGGAGGAGTTCGAAAAAGTAGGTTTTTCATAAAATTCAAAATGGCGGGAAAAATTTCATGACGGAAAATGACGTCATAGGGTGCAATCGAATCGTCTTGAGCCAAGGAATCAGTGGACATAAGAATTTTGTTTCTAGGTCATACGGTTCAAAAGTTATTAGCATAAACGTTAGTTCAACTTTGGACAGTTGGTGGCGCTAGAGATATTGAGTTAGAGACTTCAAATTTGTTATGGTCAATGATTGGACTGTCTTTAATGAGTGTGCCAACTTTCATCATTTTCCCGCATACGGTTCTATGGGCTGCCATAGACTTTCATGGCGGAAGAAGAAGATGAAGAATAATAATAAGAACCGGAACAGAAACAATAGGTGCCTTCGCACCTTCGGTGCTTGGCCCCTAATAAGAACCGGAACAAAAACAATAGGTGCCTCCGCACCTTCGGTGCTTGGCCCCTAATAATAAGAACCGGAACAGAAACAATAGGTGCCTTCGCACCTTCGGTGCTTGGCCCCTAATAAGAACCGGAACAAAAACAATAGGTGCCTCCGCACCTTCGGTGCTTGGCCCCTAAATATAGCTGCTAGCAGCCATCACGGGGCCAAGCGCAAGGAGGGCATTAAATGTCATGCCGACATGGCTGGCAGCATCAGACCAACGGCAGGAAGCATCTAAAGACATTTCAATATGACAAGTCTAAATGGCTGAAAAATCAACAATACGGTCTTTAGTAATTCGATTTAATGGTTTATCACGTTCGACCAACAGGCAGCGCTGTAACCAAATTGTAGTGTCAATTCATGTGGTACATTGAGAGTGTGGTGACATTGACACATGCAAAGTTTGCTTTCAATTGGGTAAACCATTGCTGACAGAGCACTAAAGTCATGTGTTTGTTAAACATAGCATCTTATAAGAAAAATCGAAATGGCAGACGCTCAAAATGGCCGATATGGGAAAATTTGGTATCACAGGACTCGGCATGACCCACTGGATCTAAAGAGACCAGTTTCATGATTTTTGGCCAAAGGGTTCAGGAGATATAATCAAAAATGTCAGATTTTTAATATCTCCTGACCACTAGGGGGCAGAGCGCCAAAACTCTGCAGGTAGCCTCAGACCATGATTGACATAACACACACCTAGTTTGGTCAGAAAACGCTAATGCGTTGCGGAGATAAAGCCTCAATTTCAATTTTGCGACCATTACGTCGGATTCTTTCGCGAGTTATTCGTAAACGGTTTGACATATCAACTTTCTTTGGATAACTTTTTGTCATGATGGTCTGGAGATGATGTGGTTCAATTTTGGTGAAAATTGGACAAACGGTCTGGGAGGAGTTCGAAAAAGTAGGTTTTTAAAGAAAAATAACATGGCAAATCGGAGGTTTGGCCGAATATGACATATTTGGTATCTATGGTCTCGGCTTGACCCAATGAACACATTAAGACCATTTGTTTTACAATAGGTTAACGTCATCAAAAGTTATTAGCATGTTTGTAAATTTTGTTATAACTTTTGACCACAAGGTGGCGCTGCCCCCAAACTTTTTGTGCCGTATCAAGGTTAGGTGCCGAAGACACATATTGAGTTTCGTAACGATACACCAATCCATTTGTTAAATATAGCAATTTATGACAATATTCAAAATGGCCGACGCTCTAAATGGCCGATATGGGAAAATTTGGTATCGCACGACTCGGCATGATGCACTGAATCTAACGAGACCAGTTTTATGATTTTTGGACAAAGCGTTCAGGAGTTGTAAGGAAAAATGTCACTTTTTCATATCTCCTGACCACTAGGGGGCACAGCGCCAAAACTCTGCAGGTAGCCTCAGACCATGATTGACATAACACACACCGAGTTTGGTCAGAAAACGCTAATGCGTTGTGGAGATAGAGCCTCAAGTTCATTTTTGCGATCATTACGTCGGATTCTTTCGTGAGTTATTCATAAACGGTTTGACATTTCAACTTTCTTTGGATAACTTTTTGTCACCATGGTCTGGAGATGATGTGGTTCAATTTTCGTGAAAATCGGACAAACGGCCTAGGAGGAGTTCGAAAAAGTAGGTTTTTCATAAAATTCAAAATGGCGGGAAAATATTCATGACGGAAAATGACGTCATATGGTGCAATCGAATCGTCTTGAGCCAAGGAATCAGTTGACAAAAGAATTTTGTTTCTAGGACATACGGTTCAAAAGTTATTAACGTAAACGTGAGTGCAACTTTGGACAGTTGGTGGCGCTATAGAGATTGAGTTAGAGACTTCAATTTTGGTATGGTCAATGATTGGACTGTCCTTAATGAGTGTGCCAACTTTTTTTCATTTTCCCGTTTACGGTTCTATGGGCTGCCATAGACTCCCATGGCACAAGAAAAAGAATAATAAATATAGCTGCTAGCAGCCATCACGGGGCCAAGCGCAAGGAGGGCATTAAATGTCATGCCGACATCGCTGGCATCATCAGACCAACGGCAATAAGAATCTAAAGACATTTCAATATGACTTAAGTCTAAATGGCTGAAAAATCAACAATACGGTCTTTAGTATTTCGATTTAATGGTTTATCACATTCAAACAACAGGCAGCGCTGTAACCAAATTGTAGTGTCAATTCATGTGGTACATTGAGAGTGTGGTGACATTGACACATGCAAAGTTTGCTTTCAATTGGGTAAACCATTGCTGACAGAGCACTAAAGTCATGTGTTTGTTAAACATAGCATCTTATAAGAAAAATCGAAATGGCAGACGCTCAAAATGGCCGATATGGGAAAATTTGGTATCACAGGACTCGGCATGACCCACTGGATCTAAAGAGACCAGTTTCATGATTTTTGGCCAAAGGGTTCAGGAGATATAATCAAAAATGTCAGATTTTTAATATCTCCTGACCACTAGGGGGCAGAGCGCCAAAACTCTGCAGGTAGCCTCAGACCATGATTGACATAACACACACCTAGTTTGGTCAGAAAACGCTAATGCGTTGCGGAGATAAAGCCTCAATTTCAATTTTGCGACCATTACGTCGGATTCTTTCGCGAGTTATTCGTAAACGGTTTGACATATCAACTTTCTTTGGATAACTTTTTGTCATGATGGTCTGGAGATGATGTGGTTCAATTTTTGTGAAAATTGGACAAACGGTCTGGGAGGAGTTCGAAAAAGTAGGTTTTTAAAGAAAAATAACATGGCAAATCGGAGGTTTGGCCGAATATGACATATTTGGTATCTATGGTCTCGGCTTGACCCAATGAACACATTAAGACCATTTGTTTTACAATAGGTTAACGTCATCAAAAGTTATTAGTATGTTTGTAAATTTTGTTATAACTTTTGACCACAAGGTGGCGCTGCCCCCAAACTTTTTGTGCCGTATCAAGGTTAGGTGCCGAAGACACATATTGAGTTTCGTAACGATACACCAATCCATTTGTTAAATATAGCAATTTATGACAATATTCAAAATGGCCGACGCTCTAAATGGCCGATATGGGAAAATTTGGTATCGCACGACTCGGCATGATGCACTGAATCTAACGAGACCAGTTTTATGATTTTTGGACAAAGCGTTCAGGAGTTGTAAGGAAAAATGTCACTTTTTCATATCTCCTGACCACTAGGGGGCACAGCGCCAAAACTCTGCAGGTAGCCTCAGACCATGATTGACATAACACACACCGAGTTTGGTCAGAAAACGCTAATGCGTTGTGGAGATAGAGCCTCAAGTTCATTTTTGCGATCATTACGTCGGATTCTTTCGTGAGTTATTCATAAACGGTTTGACATTTCAACTTTCTTTGGATAACTTTTTGTCACCATGGTCTGGAGATGATGTGGTTCAATTTTCGTGAAAATCGGACAAACGGCCTAGGAGGAGTTCGAAAAAGAAGGTTTTTCATAAAATTCAAAATGGCGGGAAAATATTCATGACGGAAAATGACGTCATATGGTGCAATCGAATCGTCTAGAGCCAAGGAATCAGTTGACAAAAGAATTTTGTTTCTAGGACATACGGTTCAAAAGTTATTAACGTAAACGTGAGTGCAACTTTGGACAGTTGGTGGCGCTATAGAGATTGAGTTAGAGACTTCAATTTTGGTATGGTCAATGATTGGACTGTCCTTAATGAGTGTGCCAACTTTTTTTCATTTTCCCGTTTACGGTTCTATGGGCTGCCATAGACTCCCATGGCACAAGAAAAAGAATAATAATAAGAACCGGAACAAAAACAATAGGTGCCTCCGCACCTTCGGTGCTTGGCCCCTAAATATAGCTGCTAGCAGCCATCACGGGGCCAAGCGCAAGGAGGGCATTAAATGTCATGCCGACATGGCTGGCGGCAGACGCTCAAAATGGCCGATATGGGAAAATTTGGTATCACAGGACTCGGCATGACCCACTGGATCTAAAGAGACCAGTTTCATGATTTTTGGCCAAAGGGTTCAGGAGTTATAATCAAAAAAGTCAGTTTTTTAATATATCCTGACCACTAGGGGGCAGAGCGCCAAAACTCTGCAGGTAGCCTCAGACCATGTTTGACATAACACACACCTAGTTTGGTCAGAAAACGCTAATGCGTTGCGGAGATAAAGCCTCAATTTCAATTTTGCGACCATTACGTCGGATTCTTTCGCGAGTTATTCGTAAACGGTTTGACATATCAACTTTCTTTGGATAAGTTTTTGTCATGATGGTCTGGAGATGATGTGGTTCAATTTTGGTGAAAATTGGACAAACGGTCTGGGAGGAGTTCGAAAAAGTAGGTTTTTAAAGAAAAATAACATGGCAAATCGGAGGTTTGGCCGAATATGACATATTTGGTATCTATGGTCTCGGCTTGACCCAATGAACACATTAAGACCATTTGTTTTACAATAGGTTAACGTCATCAAAAGTTATTAGCATATTTGTAAATTTGGTTATAACTTTTGACCACAAGGTGGCGCTGCCCCCAAACTTTTTGTGCCATATCAATGTTAGGTGCCGAAGACACATATTGAGTTTCGTAACGATACGCCAATCCATTTGTTAAATATAGCAATTTATGACAATATTAAAAATGGCCGACGCTCTAAATGGCCGATATGGGAAAATTTGGTATCGCACGACTCGGCATGATGCACTGAATCTAACGAGACCAGTTTTAAGATTTTTGGACAAAGCGTTCAGGAGTTGTAAGGAAAAATGTCACTTTTTCATATCTCCTGACCACTAGGGGGCACAGCGCCAAAACTCTGCAGGTAGCCTCAGACCATGATTGACATAACACACACCGAGTTTGGTCAGAAAACGCTAATGCGTTGTGGAGATATAGCCTCAAGTTCATTTTTGCGATCATTACGTCGGATTCTTTCGTGAGTTATTCATAAACGGTTTGACATTTCAACTTTCTTTGGATAACTTTTTGTCACCATGGTCTGGAGATGATGTGGTTCAATTTTCGTGAAAATCGGACAAACGGCCTAGGAGGAGTTCGAAAAAGTAGGTTTTTCATAAAATTCAAAATGGCGGGAAAATATTCATGACGGAAAATGACGTCATAGGGTGCAATCGAATCGTCTTGAGCCAAGGAATCAGTTGACAAAAGAATTTTGTTTCTAGGACATACGGTTCAAAAGTTATTTACGTAAACGTGAGTGCAACTTTGGACAGTTGGTGGCGCTATAGAGATTGAGTTAGAGACTTCAATTTTGCTATGGTCAATGATTGGACTGTCCTTTATGAGTGTGCCAAATTTTTTTCATTTTCCCGTTTACGGTTCTATGGGCTGCCATAGACTCCCATGGCACAAGAAAAAGAATAAATATAGCTGCTAGCAGCCATCACGGGGCCAAGCGCAAGGAGGGCATTAAATGTCATGCCGACATGGCTGGCATCATCAGACCAACGGCAGTAAGAATCTAAACACATTTCAATATGACTTAAGTCTAAATGGCTGAAAAATCAATAATACGGTCTTTAGTATTTCGATTTAATGGTTTATCACATTCAATCAACAGGCAGCGCTGTAACCAAATTGTAGTGTCAATTCATGTGGTACATTGAGAGTGTGGTGACATTGACACATGCAAAGTTTGCTTTCAATAGGGTAAACCATTGCTGACAGAGCACTAAAGTCATGTGTTTGTTAAACATAGCATCTTATAAGAAAAATCGAAATGGCAGACGCTCAAAATGGCCGATATGGGACAATTTGGTATCACAGGACTCGGCATGACCCACTGGATCTAAAGAGACCAGTTTCATGATTTTTAGACAAAGCGTTCAGGAGTTATAATCAAAAATGTCAGTTTTTTAATATCTCCTGACCACTAGGGGGCAGAGCGCCAAAACTCTGCAGGTAGCCTCAGACCATGATTGACATAACACACACCTAGTTTGGTCAGAAAACGCTAATGCGTTGCGGAGATAAAGCCTCAATTTCATTTTTGCGACCATTACGTCGGATTCTTTCGCGAGTTATTCGTAAACGGTTTGACATATCAACTTTCTTTGGATAACTTTTTGTCCACATTGTCTGGAGATGATGTGGTTTAATTTTGGTGAAAATTTGACAAACGGTCTGGGAGGAGTTCGAAAAAGTAGGTTTTTAAAGAAAAACAACATGGTGGACAAGAAGTTTGGCCGACTATGACAAATTTGGTATCTGTGTTCTCGGTTTGACCCAAGGAACGTATAAAGATAATTTGTTTTACCATAGGTTAACGCACTCAAAAGTTATTAGCATATTTGTAAATTTGGTTATAATTTTTGACCACAAGGGGGTGCTGCCTCGAAACTTTTTGAGTCGTATCAAGGTTAGGTGCCGAAGACACATATTGAGTTTCGTAACGATACGCCAATATCTTTGTTAAATATAGCAATTTATGACAATATTCAAAATGGCCGACGCTCAAAATGGCCGATATGGGAAAATTTGGTATCGCACGACTCGGCATGATGCACTGAATCTAAAGAGACCAGTTTTATTATTTTTGGCCAAAGCGTTCAGAAGTTATAAGCAAATATTTAACTTTTTCATATCTCCTGACCACTAGGGGGCACAGCGCCAAAACTCTGCAGGTAGCCTCAGATCATGATTGACATAACACACACCTAGTTTGGTCAGAAAACGCTAATGCGTTGCGGAGATAAAGCCTCAATTTCATTTTTGCGACCATTACGTCGGATTCTTTCGCGAGTTATTCGTAAACGGTTTGACATATCAACTTTCTTTGGATAACTTTTTGTCCACATGGTCTGGAGATGATGTGGTTCAATTTTCGTTGAAATCGGAAAAACGGCCTAGGAGGAGTTCGAAAAAGTAGGTTTTTCATAAAATTCAAAATGGCGGGAAAAATTTCATGACGGAAAATGACGTCATAGGGTGCAATCGAATCGTCTTGAGCCAAGGAATCAGTGGACATAAGAATTTTGTTTCTAGGACATACGGTTCAAAAGTTATTTACGTAAACGTGAGTGCAACTTTGGACAGTTGGTGGCGCTATAGAGATTGAGTTAGAGACTTCAATTTTGCTATGGTCAATGATTGGACTGTCCTTAATGAGTGTGCCAAATTTTTTTCATTTTCCCGTTTACGGTTCTATGGGCTGTCATAGACTCCCATGGCACAAGAAAAAGAATAATAATAATAAGAACCGGAACAAAAACAATAGGTGCCTCCGCACCTTCGGTGCTTGGCCCCTAATAATAATAAGAACCGGAACAAAAACAATAGGTGCCTCCGCACCTTCGGTGCTTGGCCCCTAATAATAAGAACCGGAACAAAAACAATAGGTGCCTCCGCACCTTCGGTGCTTGGCCCCTAATAAATATAGCTGCTAGCAGCCATCACGGGGCCAAGCGCAAGGAGGGCATTAAATGTCATGCCGACATCGCTGGCATCATCAGACCAACGGCAATAAGAATCTAAAGACATTTCAATATGACTTAAGTCTAAATGGCTGAAAAATCAACAATACGGTCTTTAGTATTTCGATTTAATGGTTTATCACATTCAAACAACAGGCAGCGCTGTAACCAAATTGTAGTGTCAATTCATGTGGTACATTGAGAGTGTGGTGACATTGACACATGCAAAGTTTGCTTTCAATTGGGTAAACCATTGCTGACAGAGCACTAAAGTCATGTGTTTGTTAAACATAGCATCTTATAAGAAAAATCGAAATGGCAGACGCTCAAAATGGCCGATATGGGAAAATTTGGTATCACAGGACTCGGCATGACCCACTGGATCTAAAGAGACCAGTTTCATGATTTTTGGCCAAAGGGTTCAGGAGATATAATCAAAAATGTCAGATTTTTAATATCTCCTGACCACTAGGGGGCAGAGCGCCAAAACTCTGCAGGTAGCCTCAGACCATGATTGACATAACACACACCTAGTTTGGTCAGAAAACGCTAATGCGTTGCGGAGATAAAGCCTCAATTTCAATTTTGCGACCATTACGTCGGATTCTTTCGCGAGTTATTCGTAAACGGTTTGACATATCAACTTTCTTTGGATAACTTTTTGTCATGATGGTCTGGAGATGATGTGGTTCAATTTTTGTGAAAATTGGACAAACGGTCTGGGAGGAGTTCGAAAAAGTAGGTTTTTAAAGAAAAATAACATGGCAAATCGGAGGTTTGGCCGAATATGACATATTTGGTATCTATGGTCTCGGCTTGACCCAATGAACACATTAAGACCATTTGTTTTACAATAGGTTAACGTCATCAAAAGTTATTAGTATGTTTGTAAATTTTGTTATAACTTTTGACCACAAGGTGGCGCTGCCCCCAAACTTTTTGTGCCGTATCAAGGTTAGGTGCCGAAGACACATATTGAGTTTCGTAACGATACACCAATCCATTTGTTAAATATAGCAATTTATGACAATATTCAAAATGGCCGACGCTCTAAATGGCCGATATGGGAAAATTTGGTATCGCACGACTCGGCATGATGCACTGAATCTAACGAGACCAGTTTTATGATTTTTGGACAAAGCGTTCAGGAGTTGTAAGGAAAAATGTCACTTTTTCATATCTCCTGACCACTAGGGGGCACAGCGCCAAAACTCTGCAGGTAGCCTCAGACCATGATTGACATAACACACACCGAGTTTGGTCAGAAAACGCTAATGCGTTGTGGAGATAGAGCCTCAAGTTCATTTTTGCGATCATTACGTCGGATTCTTTCGTGAGTTATTCATAAACGGTTTGACATTTCAACTTTCTTTGGATAACTTTTTGTCACCATGGTCTGGAGATGATGTGGTTCAATTTTCGTGAAAATCGGACAAACGGCCTAGGAGGAGTTCGAAAAAGAAGGTTTTTCATAAAATTCAAAATGGCGGGAAAATATTCATGACGGAAAATGACGTCATATGGTGCAATCGAATCGTCTAGAGCCAAGGAATCAGTTGACAAAAGAATTTTGTTTCTAGGACATACGGTTCAAAAGTTATTAACGTAAACGTGAGTGCAACTTTGGACAGTTGGTGGCGCTATAGAGATTGAGTTAGAGACTTCAATTTTGGTATGGTCAATGATTGGACTGTCCTTAATGAGTGTGCCAACTTTTTTTCATTTTCCCGTTTACGGTTCTATGGGCTGCCATAGACTCCCATGGCACAAGAAAAAGAATAATAAATATAGCTGCTAGCAGCCATCACGGGGCCAAGCGCAAGGAGGGCATTAAATGTCATGCCGACATGACTGGCATCATCAGACCAACGGCAGTAAAAATCTAAAGACATTTCAATATGACTTAAGTCTAAATGGCTGAAAAACCAACAATACGGTCTTTAGCAATTCGATTTAATGGTTTATCGCATTCAACCAACAGGCAGCGCTGTAACCAAATTGTAGTGTGTGGTACATTGAGAGTGTGGTGACATTGACACATGCAAAGTTTGCTTTCAATTGGGTAAACCATTGCTGACAGACCACTAAAGTCAAGTGTTTGTTAAACATAGCATCTTATAAGAAAAATCGAAATGGCAGACGCTCAAAATGGCCGATATGGGAATATTTGGTATCACAGGACTCGGCATGACCCACTGGATCTAAAGAGACCAGTTTCATGATTTTTGGCCAAAGGGTTCAGAAGTTATACGTAAAAAAGTCAGTTTTTGATAACTCCTGACCACTAGGGGGCACAGCGCCAAAACTCTGCAGGTAGCCTCAAACCATGATTGACATAACACACACCTAGTTTGGTCAGAAAAGGCTAATGCATTGGGGAGATAAAGCCTCAATTTCATTTTGGCGACTTTTACCTCAGATTCTTTCGCGAGTTATTCGTAAACGGTTTGACGAATCAACTTTCTTTATATATCGTTTTGTCCACATTGTCGGAAGATGATGTGGTTCAATTTTCGTGAACATCGGACGAACGGCCTAGGAGGAGTTCGACAAAGTAGGTTTTTCATAAAATTCAAAATGGCGGGAAAATTTTCATGACGGAAAATGACGTCATAGGGTGCAATCGAATCGTCTTGAGCCAAGGAATCAGTGGACAAAAGAATTTTGTTTCTAGGACATACGGTTCAAAAGTTATTTACGTAAACGTGAGTGCAACTTTGGACAGTTGGTGGCGCTAGAGAGATTGAGTTAGAGACTTCAATTTTGCTATGGTCAATGATTGGACTCTCCTTTATGAGTGTGCCAACTTTTTTTCATTTTCCCGCTTACGGTTCTATGGGCTGTCATAGACTTCAATGGCAGAAGAAGAATAATAATAAATATAGCTGCTAGCAGCCATCACGGGGCCAAGCGCAAGGAGGGCATTAAATGTCATGCCGACATGGCTGGCAGCATCAGACCAACGGCAGGAAGCATCTAAAGACATTTCAATATGACAAGTCTAAATGGCTGAAAAATCAACAATACGGTCTTTAGTAATTCGATTTAATGGTTTATCACGTTCGACCAACAGGCAGCGCTGTAACCAAATTGTAGTGTCAATTCATGTGGTACATTGAGAGTGTGGTGACATTGACACATGCAAAGTTTGCTTTCAATTGGGTAAACCATTGCTGACAGAGCACTAAAGTCATGTGTTTGTTAAACATAGCATCTTATAAGAAAAATCGAAATGGCAGACGCTCAAAATGGCCGATATGGGAAAATTTGGTATCACAGGACTCGGCATGACCCACTGGATCTAAAGAGACCAGTTTCATGATTTTTGGCCAAAGGGTTCAGGAGATATAATCAAAAATGTCAGATTTTTAATATCTCCTGACCACTAGGGGGCAGAGCGCCAAAACTCTGCAGGTCGCCTCAGACCATGATTGACATAACACACACCTAGTTTGGTCAGAAAACGCTAATGCGTTGCGGAGATAAAGCCTCAATTTCAATTTTGCGACCATTACGTCGGATTCTTTCGCGAGTTATTCGTAAACGGTTTGACATATCAACTTTCTTTGGATAAGTTTTTGTCATGATGGTCTGGAGATGATGTGGTTCAATTTTGGTGAAAATTGGACAAACGGTCTGGGAGGAGTTCGAAAAAGTAGGTTTTTAAAGAAAAATAACATGGCAAATCGGAGGTTTGGCCGAATATGACATATTTGGTATCTATGGTCTCGGCTTGACCCAATGAACACATTAAGACCATTTGTTTTACAATAGGTTAACGTCAACAAAAGTTATTAGCATGTTTGTAAATTTTGTTATAACTTTTGACCACAAGGTGGCGCTGCCCCCAAACTTTTTGTGCCGTATAAAGGTTAGGTGCCGAAGACACATATTGAGTTTCGTAACGATACACCAATCCATTTGTTAAATATAGCAATTTATGACAATATTCAAAATGGCCGACGCTCTAAATGGCCGATATGGGAAAATTTGGTATCGCACGACTCGGCATGATGCACTGAATCTAACGAGACCAGTTTTATGATTTTTGGACAAAGCGTTCAGGAGTTGTAAGGAAAAATGTCACTTTTTCATATCTCCTGACCACTAGGGGGCACAGCGCCAAAACTCTGCAGGTAGCCTCAGACCATGATTGACATAACACACACCGAGTTTGGTCAGAAAACGCTAATGCGTTGTGGAGATAGAGCCTCAAGTTCATTTTTGCGATCATTACGTCGGATTCTTTCGTGAGTTATTCATAAACGGTTTGACATTTCAACTTTCTTTGGATAACTTTTTGTCACCATGGTCTGGAGATGATGTGGTTCAATTTTCGTGAAAATCGGACAAACGGCCTAGGAGGAGTTCGAAAAAGTAGGTTTTTCATAAAATTCAAAATGGCGGGAAAATATTCATGACGGAAAATGACGTCATATGGTGCAATCGAATCGTCTTGAGCCAAGGAATCAGTTGACAAAAGAATTTTGTTTCTAGGACATACGGTTCAAAAGTTATTAACGTAAACGTGAGTGCAACTTTGGACAGTTGGTGGCGCTATAGAGATTGAGTTAGAGACTTCAAATTTGCTATGGTTAATGATTGGCTTGTCCTCTATCAGTGTGCCAAATTTTATAATTTTCCTGCAAACGGTTCTATGGCTTGCCATAGACTCCCATGGCGGAAGAAGAAGAAGAAGAGGAATAATAATAAAGAACCGGAACAAACACAATAGGTGCCTCCGCACCTTCGGTGCTTGGCCCCTAATAAATATAGCTGCAAGCAGCCATGACGGGGCCAAGCATAAGGAGGGCATTAAATGTTATGCCGACATGGCTGGCAGCATCAGACCAACAGCAGTAAGCATCTAAAGACATTTCAATTTGACTTCAGTCTAAATGGCTGAAAA